>VWZG01006450.1:1959813-2252931 GCA_013396735.1 Grallaria varia
CCTCTCCCCCCCGACATAAAACAATGAGCACATTCAGGCACAACTCGTGTTTTCAGTTATTAAAAAACGGAGCCGTCTGTCTCTGCCTGTGACTTTAATCTTTAAGCCTTTATTCCCTGTACCCCACCCCCTCTTTCTTTCCCCAACCTTTTGTTTGTGAAGTGCAGAGCTACAGGATATGTGGGCCTGGAGTTTCTGAATGTATTGTACATTCCCCTGGCAATTACAGATGTTTATAACCCTGACTGATGTTATTTCAGTATTGTGGAGGGTGAAGAGAAAATTAGAGAACACTTTTCTTTGCCCCTAGGAGTCTTCAATTTTTTCCTTATTTATTTTTGAGGAGAGGGGAGAAAAGAAAGAAAAAGCAAAATGTAAACTTTTTTTTTTTTTACAAAAAATCTTGCTTGGTGATCTCAGAACATATCTGAGAGCTGTGCAGGAATCTTCCCATAGCCTGCTATAACTCATCTCTTAGGACAGGGTGTTGCATGCAGTGTTGTAAAAAGCATAATAGGACAAGGTAGCTTAGAGCTAGTAATGATTTTAGAGTAGAATCTTATTAATTTGTTTTCAGCTTTGTATGGAACCTGGGCTTTTATGTAGAAGATTTATTTAGGATCTGATGAGTTAGTTTTACTTTTGGACTGGTGTCTTGCAGAATTGTTTAAGAATTTATTTTTGTTAGTCCCCTAGAAGTATGCTCTTGATCTGTACAAGGTTTTAAATCAATTTCTTGTTGGTGTTTGAGCTATCTAAAGCTGCAGGTGTGTGCTATAAGATTAATGTCCTTGAATTGACAGGGGTGGAGAGAAGAGAATCTAATAGCAAATCTGTGATTGAGGTGATAATTTGGGTGTTTCTTGGGGATTCCAGTGCATTTCATGATCTTCAGGGTGTAGTTGGCCTAAAGCATTGAATTTAGGTAGAGAAAAGTTTAATGCAGTCAAGAATTTCGAGGTGGTTCAGCAGTATCTCTTAAGTACAACCTGCATATCTATACTTCTTTTTGACTGCATGCAAGCTGCTGTTTATAGGTTTTGGAAGTTTGCTATTGCATATCTAAATGTATACTTAGGTCTGTCTAGCTACACTTGTGTAGTGGTCCTTATCTCCTATGACTGCTGCTTGAACTTCTTGTTAGACTGATCTTTTTAAGATGTGGCAGAAGAATGTGCAAGAATTTACAGTGAGATATCCTTTGACTAGGCAAGACTTTAAGCATATTTTAGTCAGTTTAATATGAGATGACAGGAAGACTTTCTTGATATCTTGTGTTAATTTCTTAAATTCTAACAGATGTTCCAAGTTGTTCATAATTCAATCATTCTCTGAAGCACCCAGAGGGAGGCAATAGATGCTCTGTAGTAACAATTCTCCCGCCTTCTGGGAAGGAAAGAAGGAACTAGTTGGTCCTTAACACAGCGCGTTCTTTTAATCCTGAGATAATAAAGTACTTAAGTTGTGTATTGCTTGTGTAAGGATTTTTGAGATGCTCTGCTTCTCTTTGTATTACAACACAGGGGCATGGATGTGATCGAATCTTAGATATGCTAACAGAAAGATATCATCTTGTACAAATGTTAAAAGAACTTGAAAAGATGAAGAGCTGAGTGTGAAATAGCACTGATAGATAATAGGATTTACAGAAACTTAGTAGGCATTGTTCAAGTGTCTTTTTTCCACGCTTCTGAGTCCAGCATGAGGCCTGTATGTACTAGATTCAAATACAGAAGTATGGACTCACTGATTAGGAAACATTTCAGTTGTGCTGTTCTTGAAAGGCAGAGTGTTAAATTGTCTGAACAGTGAATAGAGGAGTTCACTGCCTGAAGCAGCTCACTGGTTTCAAGGAAAATGTGCTACTCTCCCTAAAACAATCTTGGAAAATATATCAAGCTATTCCAATAACTTTTATTGTACTGTTTTTCTCTTTCCTGTACAAACCTGCTTTTGTATGATTTATTATTAATGAAAAGTATACAGGTATAGCCTGCTGTAGTAGGATCCTGTAGTATCAGGGAGAGGTCGCAGGAATTTGTGTGGTTGAAGGTACCACAGGACTTTCTCTCATTATTTGTCTCCACGCTTGTGTTTATTATTGGCAGAGAAACCTCAGTTGCGACGTTGCTGATGCTGGGAATTGTCTGTTTCTGTCTGGTGTGAGCAGAGGCATTAGAGATAGAGCAGAAGGCTCCAGATGTGTGGAAGTGTGTCAGAACTTGGGGTGGGCTTGTGTCCTCAGTCATGCAGGTCCAATGCCTTTGTAGTTCTTGTTTCCTTTTATACTGTTTAGCCACTGTTTTTTCTTTCTGTCTTGGAGATGGCTTCAAATGTGGTGTCTGTAATCTCTGGAAGATGGAGTGGGCAGAATGCTCATACTTGTCATATTTTTTGCAACATATTTAGCATTATTATATGCAAGTACAATTACTTTTTTAAATTGGAAACTTGACAAGAGGTCTTGTAGAGAGCTAATGTAAGGCTGATATGGGTCAAGACTATAAAAAGGGATTTTTTTTTTTTTAATCTTGTTTCTTCTGCCCGGTTTGCTTTTCAGTGTTTACAGTAAAGACTTTATGGACCATCAGGGACTGTTTATGGTCACTTTGTAAGGCTCAAGTGTAACATTACCTTATATTTAACTCTTCAGAGCAGTGCAAACCCACACGTGACCTTGATACCAAAACAAAATACATCTGAATAACAAGTCTGAAACTTGAGCTAACCACTCATTAGGCTCTAGGAAAGCATGCTAGGACCTTGAGCACACAATGTTGTCTGAGTGGGTCAAAGTGGGGTTTTACAAATATCAATTTTTTAACTTTGCACCTTTCTTTTTCCTGAAGCATGAGCATAGTGTTGAGTTAGTGCACAACTTACTATCACATTGTTTCAGTGCAGATGGAACAGGGCACCTCATTGCAAACATCTTTTGGGTTTGTTATGAATCAGTGGAACTACAGGTGGCATTTTCATGTCATTTGGGAACCCAGAAACTGGACATGACTCGTTGTTAAGATACTTCATAGTCTGGATGCCAAGTTATAAAACTGAACCTTATTGTGCCAGGTGTAATATAGACATATAGTGCAAAAAGCAAACAATCAAAAAGTCCACCAGAAAAAAAAACCAAAAAAAACCAGATTTGCTACTTGAATGGTAACCCAATTGATTTCGTGTGATTTCTTTTGCTTTCAACTGTACGAAATAATAATCTTTCCTACTATATGCCATACACTGTATTCTAAGGCTGATGAGCTGTATAATAACTTTCAGTCTAAAATGTTAATAACTTTAGATGTGTGAAATATCCTAAATATTTAACTTCTCAGCTTCACTGGCGTCTGTATTTGCATATACAGATACACAAATGACACTTTTAAAAGTTAATGTTTGCTAACTAATTCACAATTTATGCACCTTCGACTGCAAGCCAAGAAAGATTAATTAATGCAGCTGAAATACCACGGTGTTGTGTAATTCAGCAAATGCTACCTTTTTTTCGTAGCAGTCATCTGTGTGTGCTCAGAATGATTGTTGCTTTTCTAAGGTATGTAGGCTTTTTTTAAACCCTACCACAGTTAATGTTTTCAGCATTAAAAGTAGAGGTCTCTTGGATTCTGTCTCATTTGTGCCTTGCCATTATAGAAATTCAGATCTAGTAATAGGTAGTGTTACAGGAAAGGACTTTGCTGCATATGGAAGAAAAGTGATGTTTTCTCTCATATGGTTCTTTACCACCATTTTTACATATGCAATATATTACATGGCATTTCTTGTTGCAAGGCAAGGATTGTTTGCTTTGCTTTCTTCCCATTGTCTATAGGATTCTCATTTGGGGTGATTTTCTGGTTTTTGTCAGAATTATTTTGAAGAACAGGTTTTTAAGTGCCAGACTCTAGACTCTAGTAGTCACTCATCTGGTGTGCTACCTTTTCTTTGGAAACAGACAAAGTGAATGTTGTGGAAGGTCGAAACAAGAAAGTCAGTGATAGAATTAAGTATCCGTTGCTTTAAGTTTTGTCTTAATATCTCTTACATAGGACAAAATCATAAGTGTTTTATAAACAATGAAACTTCATTCTGCTGGATTTAGGTTTAAAAATATTAATTGTGTAAATAGCAAAGCTGTATTTTTGTCTAAAGACAAGTGGATATGTAGCAGCACTGAGTTTGGATTGTTGTGCTATTTACAATTACATAATTGACTGTGCACTTTTATTAGAGGTGTTTTATTTCCCTTCTCTAATTCAACATCCCTTGCTGTTGTCATTGTGTGCTGTTAACATGGATTTTTCTTTGTAAGTGAAGTTGTATGTGAAGGACTTGATTGCATTTGCCTTGTTTCCTTTTTTGAAGCTACTTTAAGATTCTTTTTCCAGAAAACTAAATGCAGTGTTTTATTTCAATATTACATTGTGTATAAGTAAAGTCTAATACCTTACCTTCTTTGCTGCTTCTACACATAAAACAGTTTTGCATTGAGCGGCATATAATGACTGTCTTTTGGTAATTTTCTGAAGTAATAGTCCTAGTTATGTGTATATACATGTGCACTTAAGTTTCTTCCAATGTTTCTAACAATACATCAGCTCTTTATTTGGCTTTAAGTTTCTCTGGAATTCCTCAGGCTGGTGTTTCATGGACAGCTTGGCCTGCAGCAGTGTCCTGTCCCTAGAAATGGGAGGTTTGCTTTGCTCTTTCCTTTTTTGCTTCTGCAGCTCCTGGCTGTCTGGTCGTGCTGTGTCCCCTGTGCCAACTCGGGACAGGGGACAGCAGCCTGGGGTGCTGCAGTAGCTGGGTCACCTCTCCAGTCCCAGGGAGAGCTGTCTGGTGTGGCTGTGTTGAACTGACTGCTCTGAGTGTCAGCTTTCCTCAGACCCTCTGTGAGCTGAGGTGGACCTGAATAAGTGCAATGTTGGGGAAGCATAGCTGAGATTAGGAACCTCCCAACTCGGGGAGCTGCAGCCTCTGTGGCCAGGTGCCAGAGCCAATACCTTTTTCACTGACAAGTGCTTCTAGGTAGCTGACTATGTACAAATAGTGATGTAGATCAGTGCAATAACCAAGTAAAGCATGTGATTGTCCTGGCTTGAAACCACATGAGTAGAAATGCCTTTTTCACTTGCATGTTTTGTCTTTATGATGGAAGTGAAGGAAAAAACCCTACTCTTGTAATTCTGAAAGTCTGCTGAAAATGAAGTGGGGCCTTTTCTGCAGAAGCATATATCCTTAGCTGTGGCCATTACTTGTGCTGCTCTCACTTATGCTCAGGCTGAGAGCTTCTGTTTGTGTTGGGAAGAGGGGAGGGCAAGTGTAGGAAATTGATCTGTTATCTAAATTAACAAGCTCCATAGCAATCTCTTTACTAGTGATTTTTATTTGGGAGTTTTCGGAGGAAAGATTCTCTTTAATGTATTTTTTTACAAAACTGCATGTAACTTTGGTGTGAATTTAGTCAGATTGCAGTGAAGGCTGCCTGTATTTGCCTTGTTTTGGAATAGTCTCTCTTCTGTAGTGGTGGAAATCACAGAAGTGCTCTGACGTTTCTCAGGCTGGTGCTTTTGGTTTACCTCATAGAAGGCTTTCTCTGAAGAGGGTAAAGACAACATGGGACGCCTCCCATTCTGTAAGCCTTGCATAGGATCCCCTGTGTTGTAATACTTCAAGTGTTTTCCTGTTAAGTTTGTTTGCATTTGTGGTTTTTTTCCTCTAAGTCATCCATTTAGTGTAAGCTTAATTCTGTGTGCAATATAGCAATAGCTAGATCAGCATATAATGATAAACTGTTGGAAGATATTCCTCAATCTTTCTTAGCATGACCTTCATAAAGGCCTTATCAGCTTTGTTCATGCTACTCAGCGTGGCCAATCAAGCTTATTGACGTGCTCTGATCACTATAGGCATTTCCTCCCTTTGAAGAGCACAGAATTGTTTCAGACACATAGTAACAAGATAGATCCTTGGATGACTTGACAAAGGAGAAAGTAGAGGCCTTCATTGTTTTTATCCCCTTCAGAACAATATGGCACACTGTTTCATCTGGGAGATGAAGTATGAAGTATATTCCAAGGAGATTCTTGGGTGATGTCTTTTGCAGAAGAACACTTTTATTCCTTATTAGCAATTAACTCATCACCTACTCTTTGTAGTTGAGTTGAACTCATGCTTACAAATGGGTTAAAACAAATTAAATACATAAAAGAGGAATTATTAGACATATAAGAAATGGACTTCTTACAATTATGTCCTTATGGCCATGCTGGTTTCCCATTTTACCTCTCAGTTTAAGATCAATCCTAGTGGCTGGTTTTCATCCAAAAGAGAATTTGTGCAATGTCATAGTGCTTCTGATTTTTAAGTTTTACTGTGCGTTCAGAAAGAAGTGTGTTGCCAGTCAGATACTTGCTATCAGAGATATTCTAAACTATCCAAGCTTTGAAGCTGCACAGCTCTCTGTGGTTACAATTGCTGGTATACTTAAGAATGACCTGCTTTGAAAATAGTGGTGGGATGCTTGAACTCCATGAGTTCTTTTTCTTTTCAAAGTGTTTCCTAACAAGAGTGGTATCAGTTTTGATCCATGATTTGCATTGCTTTGCAGAGGGTTTCTTCATGTGTAATTCATGCTCTCCAGTTGTGTGCATGTCTCCCTCCCCCCTCACACCTCCTATTTCTGTTTGAATTTTGGGAGATTTCATATCCAGTAAAACATTTTCCTTATTCATCACAGTGCCTCTCCTAAGGTAACTAGCAAAATCCTGTGTGACTTGTAGCATCTCCCAAGGGTGTTATCCTATATGAGAACAGGGTATAATTTAGTCGTTTCTGAATAAAGTTTCTTAAAAAAAAAAATGGAGGGGAGGTTGGGTAGGGGGGAAGCTGCATACTCACTGCATGATATAGACAATATTTCCTGCAACAGGAGATACTAGCCTCAAAGAATTTAAAATAAAACATTGATTTTATTTTTTTTTTGAAAGTGGAATAGGGGAGGCAAAAATGGTAGAATAGTTGGTCTTTTTATCCCATGTGCAGATGAAATTGATTAAAGCCTAAAAACTCGCCTCAGTCCACCCGGTTTATTAATTGAAGAATTTCCTCTTCCCCAGAATGGGAAGTGCACATTAAAACAGAGCTTTGCCCCTGAGTAGCAATGATACTTGAGAATGGTACATTTTCTACAATCCTATTTTCTCTTCTACAGTAGAGGAAATCCTAACATGGTAAAAAGCATATTTTAAAAAAAAAAGTATGTTTAAGGAAGTCCTCTTTCATTTCCTTGTAAAGCATGAAATCAAATTATAGCCCATGGCCCACAATTATTTTATTTTTACATTTCAAATTCCATTTTCTTCTTCCTTTTGGTGCCTGTGAACAGGAGTTGTACTGTTTGAGTAAATTCAGCTAAAAAGATTACCACAAACAGGACACAGTAGCTTAAAGAAGCTGCAAGTCAGAATCTGTGCTGATGTTCCATGTTTGTGTGATGTGCAGAACCTCCTCTTCATTCAGACAGGGATCTGACCCCTCTTCTTTCCTCTACTAGCCCAGGTTTTACCTTTCAGAGCCAAATCAGCTTAATATTGATGAATTATGGGGAATCTGCTTGCCAAAATAGTATGACTTGTAAATGCTCTTATATTCTTGATCTGCATTTGGTAAAGAGAAAACAATTGAGATTTTGCCTTTTTATTGAAAATGTCTTTTCTTTCCCCTTTTCAGTAAGAATGAATTCAGTATCTGGTTTAGAGTTTGGAGGTTATAAATGAATGGTTCTGAAACTGGGCTCAGTGCATATATAATAAAATAGTAATAAATTTTGGGCACTGATAAAGTACTATAGGAGGCTAAAATGTTTGGGGGTCTATTTGGATTTGTTTTTCATTTTTTCTCTAGACCTAATAATGCCTTTTTTTTCCCCCTAACTTACTGTAAATATAACACTTTGCTGTACTAGCACAGCTCAGTTTGGGAGTTTGGGTATATAATTTACAAGCATGCAACAGGTTGCTCAAGCCAAAGGTGTTTTGAGTCCATGTATGTGCAGAACTGAAGCAACCTCTGATCAAGGTTGAAGGAGATTTTTTTTTATTTAAGATTCAATATTCCAGAACAAAACATGGCCATTAAAGTGCTTTACGGTTTTTAAAAGTGCAGCCTCTGGCTTGGGTACTCCTGTGTTTCCACTGGTGTTTCCCTGTGAATACTGGTGTAACAGATCTGGTTTTTACTAATTGTATGTGTTTATATAAGTGTGTGAGACAGTAGCATGTAAACACTGCAGAGTTTGTCTCCTTCAGCTTCAGTGAGCAAAATCAAGTGTGTTTTACTTATTTTGTGGAAATCAAAGGTGAGTGTGACACAACACATTTACAAGGAGAGGATTTGATGCAGGGGATGAAGGTCTGCAGCCTTGTTGCCTTTGGAACTCTGGGTAGGCCTTTCTTCCTATTGCAGTAAAGGATCAAATCCATATTATACAAAATAATGCAGAGTATGTCCTCATAGAGATTAAAAGTTCATCAATACATCCTTTTTTTTAATGCATACTAGTCTTTTTCAGTGTACTCAGGCAGTAGCTGGTGAGTTCTTTCAGGATCCAAGGGTGAGCTAGGAATGATGTGATGGAAGTGGTATCATTTTGCTCTTCCCTTGGAGAAATGAAATCAATTGCCAGTTTAGGGGAACTTGAGTTGCTCCCCTCTGTGCTTCTGAAACTTGTCATAATCTATGACATCTGTGATTCAACTAGTCTTATGAGTAAAGAGTAATAAATTACTTCCCTGATGACTGCTTATAATCAGATGCTCCCTAAAATTCAGGACAAAGAGTGGATTGTGACTGTTCAGAGCAGTAACTAGACTTTATCTTGTCTGTGAAAGTGTTTTTCTTATTATCTGAGTTCTGTTTCCTGTCACTTTTGTGGTACAGTGAGTGCTGCTGCCTCCAGGTTTAGCTGGCACTTGCAGTCTTTGTGATGCTGTGCTGCTCTTCTTAATGTTTTTCCTGTATCTGGCTGTCATCCAGATTCTCTCAGTTCATGTTTTATCTTTCTTGTTTGTTTTTCTTCACTGTGACGATCTACTTTACTTTATTTTTGCTGTGGTTTTGCTGCTTATCTTTACAATGTAAATCCCATCTTTCCCCGCCCCCTTGTGTTTTCTGAGGACAATTGCTTTGTTTCATCTGTTTTTTACAGGGCTTCATGTGAGCTGTGTGTCATCACACAAAGGCTACTCCAATAGCTGATCTTTCACTTTTAAGCAAAGTGAGAAATCACACATCAGGATTTGTCTTTCTGGATGTTCTGGAACACTCCTTTCATAGATGAAGTGGCAAATGAAAAGTTTTTTTCTGTAGAAGAAATAATTTGGTACCATATTTTAGCTTTGTCACTGATTCTATTTGGCCTGCTTCAATACAGATAAAATATTAATTGCTGTGCTTCCTTTTACACAGACCTGTCCTTTTGCATGTGTTGCTACATTTTCAGAGTAATTTCAAGCCATTCGCCTTCTCTCAGGGTTCGAGGAACACTCAACTCTTCCATAATCTCTTCCAGATCGCTCTTAATTGTGTAGGACCATATCCTGTGTCCTTTTTTGAGCAAAGGCTGAGTGTTTCAGTTCTCTGTTCTGTTTCACACAAGAGCACATGGCTGTTATTCTGTAGTCAGATAGTGCAGAATTATTGAGTGATATTTTCATGTTTTATTCTTGTTACTATTTTTAGAGTCTCCACTTGATATGACTGTAATATTTTTATTTTATCTTTCCAAGTGAGATTGAATTACATGAGAATACTCATATAATCCATCCTGACTTCACCATTCCTAGTTAAATCTTACTCTGCTGTAGGAAATGATTCAGAAATATTGGTCCTTTCATTGGCTGAACTCTGATATGATAGTATATAGTATACTAGAGATTATTTAAGTAGTGAATATGAAGTTAAATGTTTTACATTTGCTATTTACCATTTGCATGCTATGAGAGAAGTGTACTGAGTGATGTGTTCCTTGTTAAGTGGGAGTTAGTCATCTTGTCACAAATGACCTGCTAACTTTCCTGATTGGGAATGTTACATTTGTGAATCCCTGTACACTGCATTTTGACTTCTCTAGATTATTTTGGTTTAGTATTTAATGAACTATTATGCATGGATGATGGGCAACTAAGAAAATGGGGTTTTGAATAAAACAAAATGTAAAACTCTGTAGGAGAGGACTGAAAGATTGTGAAGAAGGTGAATTGTCATAGATGGCTTATTAAAGATGGCTCCAAGGGGAAAGTTGAGAACTAAATCTCAGCATTATTTTTTTGCCTTGTTACCCAAGGGTCCTTTGAACTTGAGCACTCATGCCTCGATATGCACGAGTAGATATGTACAAAACATCCTGATGCCTTGGGGGGAACACAACTGAAGTATTTCTGTCAGTGCTGTCCTGTTCTTTCCCTTGTCTCCATGACTGTTGAAGGGCAGCAGCTTCCCACCCTGCAGATGCACCAGCTCTCTGCCTGCCACGTCTGCTGTTCCATCCTGTGCAATCTCTTAGGAACTGTGGCCAGTCAGCACATTAAGGCTTTGGAGGAGCCACAGCAGTTGTGCCAAAAATGTTTGTGAACTTCTATGCTGCTGTTGCCTTGACTTGCAGTATTTTTTGTCTGGAGTGTCATGGTCTGTTTTCTGGTGTTTCTGGAGTTTTCCCATGGACTGTACAGTTATTTTTCCTTTGTTCATTTTCTCTTTGCTATGAAATGCCCTGAGGTAGACATTTTTGACCTTCTAGCAACTGGGCTGATGATTTTTGTGGCTCTTTTAAAGTGTTGCTAATAGATTCATAAATGCAGCAGTTGCAAGCATTTGCTTTATAGCATGTAGTCAAAGCAGTTGGTTTTGTTTCAAGATAGTGACCCTTGTACTGAAACAACAGTTCAGTAGTGATATTGTCTCCTGTTGGAGGAGATACCACACCATATATAATGCATCTTACCAGTCTCCTTTTTCAAGGCCAGCTTTTTGGGTCAGGTTACTTTGGCTTAATTTTGGAGCATGAGGATTGCTATGCTTTAGTAGTCATACTAGAGTTATCCAACACTCAAGCTGCTGCAACAATGTTTTACTAGATGTCCTTTTAAAAAGTATTAATAATCCATTGATCTTGATGGTTTGAATTTAATTATTAATTCCCATTCATTTTAAGGCTGTCACCTGTGTAGTAAGAATTACTGTGTGGTATAGTGTAATACAAAATGTGTGAAGTTTAAAAAAAGCCCTACTTCATGCACTCAAAAAAATGGATCTGTTCTGGCTATTAGGGAGTTCTGTCCCACTCAAAACTATTTTCATGCCATTTGTTCTCCTTGCTTGATGACCTTTTAGGTCTGTTCTTGTGTGGTGTATAAAGCCAGCCTTTTGTGCAGCCTTGATGATGTCATGTTGTAATTTAAGCAAGATCTGAATCAATTCTTGAAACAATAAAAATGCAAACCACTTTTGAAGTTATGAAGCCCATCTTCATTTTGTAAGGGAAAGATATTTGAAATTATTTGTGAACATTCTGCAGGAGTGTTGGAAATGTCATAATTATCCAACTAGTGCTCTGAAGGGTTTAGCATTCACTATTACAAAAGCTCTGGTAGATTGAAAATAGTAATTTGTAAGTGTAATTGTTTTTTCTTTTTGTAGCTCCCACCCACTCATTCACCCCTGCACTTCAACCTCAGAATGATTTCCTATCCTGAGTTCATGGGAATTAAGAACAAGGGTAGCTGTTGTCATAGGCATTGTAAAAGACTTAAAAAAAAAAAAGGCAAGAGAAAGGCTAGAGAGGGTGAAGGAACAAGGAACAAGTTGTATTGATTTCTTGTTCTTCTGATCTTAAGGCAAATATTAAGAGTACTTAAGTTCAGAATGCTGCAATTTTATGTGATTTATAGCTTCTGTCATCTTTCCAAATATGTTGGGTTTTTTGCCATGTGACTTTCTGGTAGCTCAGCTTCGAAATTTGCTTTAGTTTTTTGTTTAAACTTTCTCAACATCAAGGTCTGTTGCACTTTACTATTTTGGTATTCAGAGTATTTTGGTTACCTGGAATGAAACAAGAAAACTCAATCTAATTAGTGGAAGGCCCAATGTTCATCAAAAGCTGCCTTGAAAACTAATTTAAATCCATGAAATTCAGATTGCTTCAATCAAAAGATTAGGAATTCATGACAATACTTTGAAAAGTAAGTAAAATCTATAAGCATCATAGGTAACTTAAGCCTAAAATTTAGGAGCTTTTTCATGACTCTGATCATTGTGCCTGTGTTTGAAATTACATGTTCAAGTTATGTGGATTTGAATTGGGAGGGCATGACAATATATTGCAGGTTTTTAAATCACCTCTTCCTCATGTTGAGGGGTTGTAGGAATTTCTTTTGACTTGGGATAAACCTGCTTTGGGTGGTGATCACTGTTTTCACTCTTATATTTTGGACTTTGAAAGAAAAATGGTAGGGAGCAGGTAAGGACTTAAGATCGTTGATGTAGTTATGGAGCATGTGGTTGGTTCTTGTTGGTGTTGCTCTGAGGATGCAGCTCTCTGCAGTGTTGCTGTGTTTCTTTGGCTGTATCATATTCCTACTTAGCTTCTTAGATTATAATTTTTAATTGAGGCAGAAGTTGTGCTTGTGTTGCTGTGAGGTTAATTTTCCTAGCATTTTTTAAAATGCATTGATAAGTCTTGGACTTTATATATTCCCTCATACTGATAGTTAAACTGTCACATTCTTCAGTATTTTTTTAATGACCCAGTGGTAGCGTTTAACAGCTTAAATCTCTGAGGTCTTAGTTTCAAAAGAGCTGTGCAGTTGGTGCATACTTTTACTTGTGTTTTGTCTGTCTTTCTGGGTATTTGTACATCTGCTGACATTTTTTAATGGAAACTATTTGAGAAAATGATCCTTAATCTTTTTATGCTGCTGCAATACTGACTATGAATTCTCCTCCAGGTGCCCAGATTATCGATTTGATGATGCTTGTAATAGATGTGACAAAGGGGATGCAGACACAGTCAGCAGAGTGCTTGGTAATTGGGCAAATTGCCTGCCAGAAGATGGTGGTAGTTCTGAACAAAATAGATCTCCTTCCAGAGGGGAAGAGACAAAGTGCCATTGAGAAGATGACTAAGAAAATGCAGAAGACCTTGGAAAATACCAAGTAAGTGAACTGCTAACTTGTACAAAATGTTTAACAAAAATACCAACATTTCTCTTCCAATGAGCTTCTAAGTATACTGAGACATCTAGCAAAGATAAGGGAGTGAACAGGTTGCCAGAAACTCAAGTACAGTTCCAAATTTGCATGTGTGAGTATCATGTATACAGAAATATTTTTGTATGATTAAGCTCTTCAGTTTAAAGGACTGCTTGGAGTTCAAATAGAATAATACAAAGAATATCCAGGTGAAGAGGTGCTGGATCTGTGTTTGTTTAGTTCTGTTTATTGTGGGGATAGGTGTTTTCTGGGTGTGTTGGGGTTTTTTTGTTGTTGTTTGGTTGGTTTTTTAGCTTTTGCACTTGCAACTTTTGTTATGATCCGCAAATCTGTTTCACTCCAGAGAAAAACAAAGCGTTATGAAATTTCCTTAGCTGAGGATAAAAACTGTGGTTGCCCCAGTTAGTGGCAGCAGAGTTATGGAAATTTAGATAATGTAATGTGGCTCTGGCTGGGATGTTTGTCAGCCCTGTTTTGGTGTATTCATTGAGGTACTTAATGAGTGAAGTGCAGTGAGATTCATGAGTGAAAATGTGATTTTGAAGTGGGAAGAGAAAATACTTAGTGCTTACACAAACTGAAGCATGGCTTCGCTTTGGTCAGGGATATAAGGTGATGTAACTACTGGGTCCCATTTTGATTTGAAGAATCTAAGGAACAGGATTTGGTGTAAGAGGAGAGAACAAGAATTCAGTTTTTGCATGTGCTGTCTGTACTTTACGGGGTGTTGAAAGCACTGCTGACCTGGGTGAGATTGCAAAATGCTTGTCTGGTTGTATCTCAGGCATGTGGTGTTTCTTGACAGCCTCTTTGCCACTTGACTTTGAATCTTCAAACTCCTGGGTTTTTTAACTGCTTTTTTATTTCTAAACTGCTCTTATTAGTAGGACATTTGCTGAGACCATTTGACAGCTGCCTCTGCTTTAGTGAAAGTTGAAAATGTGCTAGTCTCCAGGTAAAATGACCTTGAATGCAAACCACTGCAGCATGACTGGGTAACACACCTTTGCTTCTGCAATAGGCTGAAGTCTTGCTTCTGACTGTCAGAGCTGAATCAGTAGCTAATGTGGAACAGGGCTGCAGGTTTCACAGTGAAGTCCAGTAGTGCTGATACGCTGGTAATTCAAGAAGAAACTGTCAGTTATTCACTGTGGGGGGAAGTGCAGATAAACTGGGATTTGTGGGAGTTTCCAGCCCTCAGATGAGCCTGGAACTACTTCATATTGACCCATGTAGGAGATCTGTGGTCTAACAGTGGGAGTATTTCTGTCTTTCAGGTTCTGTGGGTGTCCGATTGTCGCTGTTGCAGCGAAGCCTGGTGGACCGGAAGCCCCAGAGTCTGAGAATCCACTGGGTGTTTCGGAATTGATTGAGGTACTTGCTGAAGATCATACTAATGTAAAATGTGCTCAAACTTTTCTCTTAAGTCTTTTGGAGCGTACTAATAATGTTAGTGCCAGTTTTAAAAAACGGGTTCTTTAGTGATTCCTTTCCATGAGTTGACAAGTTGAAGTTACATTCCCCAAAGGTGGATATCCTTTTTCAACTACTAGACTACAAAACCTTTGAATAGTTGTGTCTTAAGAAATGGCTATTCACAAGAGTGCTGAAACTGTCTTTAAAGTTATGAAGCATTCTGAAGCATAGTGAATAAAAAGTAGCTTTAAAATTCTGCCAGATTCTTGGTAGGTGCTGTTTTTATAGTTGTACCATAGTTAAGAAAACAGTAAAATTGTAAAGTCAGGCACTCAAAAGTTACATGTTGGGAATTGTCTCCTTCCTTCATGTGTGCATTATGGTCCAGTGTTTAGTTGCATGATTCCCTGTTCTAAACAACCCTGGCCTCGCTTCTTGCACAGGATGGACAGGACTCAACTAGTGAGCAGGTAGCCTGTATTTTATTTTAATTCTCATTATTCTTTCTGTGGCCTCATGACTCCATTCAAATACTGCTCTGCATTCAGAGTAATTAATTTCCTCCTGGACTTTTCTTGGCACACATCACTGTGGTCTTGAGTACTTGGCAAACAGTTAATTTACTTCCAAAACACCTGTGGGAACTGTAGAGGTGACTTTAATCCATATTTAGATTGAGAAGTTGAAGCACAAAAGAGCTAAGTCCACTGAGTTTTACTAATTTTAATTGCCAAATTTAAGGACACTAGGAACTATTTTGGGATGTGCTTGTGTTCATATCATGGTACCTGCCAATTCTGATTTCAGTTATGAGTGTTTTGCACTTCTTTTAAGCTTTAGGGTTTCTGTTTGGACAGTCTGAGATGTATAGTCAGTCATTACCTGTAGAAATTTCATTTTTGTGAGAATGGTGGTACATAGGCCTTCTGGTATAAGTGTAGAATCCATTCTCTAGAGGAGCAGTGCCTGCCTTCATGATGAAACCATCATCCTCTCTGATACCGTGCCTTGCTTACTGCATGTCTCACACATCTGCAAAAGATAAAAAGCGTAGCCTGGATTTACCCTGTGTCCTGAATGAGGCAGGGCCTGGAAAAAACTATGATTGTGCAACTAACTTTATATCAGACTCATGTAAACAAGAGAAGACTTTGAGTAAACTGATGCTTCACTGGCACCCTTAGTTTCAGTGATGTGGGGTGCTGTTTGGGTGGTTGGTTTTTTTTTTTGAGGGGGCAGGCAGGGGGAGTGGGAAGGCTGGAGGTGTTGGGGAAGAAGAGAATACATTCTTAGGTGTTCAAAACCCCAGGTTATATGGCATTAAGCATATACTGTAAAGGGCAGGACACTTCAAATAACTGAGGGCAGTTTGTAGCTTGTAGAAGACTTTTCATCCTTTCTGTGAATTAGCTTTGGGGAAAAACAGCATCTTTGCCCTGGAGGGGGGTGCTGCTGTTATTTGCAGACAGCAGAAAGTAATTCTAAAACAAATGCATCGTTCTTGGAAGACTTGTCAAATTCTGATTTGGATGCTGCCAAATTTAAATTTGTAAATTGCTGAAGTTAAGGTGCAGCATCATCAAAAACTCTAGGAGTGTCTGGCCTGGGGCAGCCTTTCCTGTATTAAGGCAGGAGATTCCACAGACCTGCTGAGCAGTGAAGGCTGTATTGCCTCCTAGGCTTGTGTGACCTGAGGTGGGAATGGGGATGGGATGTAGAACACCCTTAAATAGACTTAGCAAGAACTGGTCTGCCCACAGAAGTGTCTAGAGAGCAGGAGATATCTAAGTCCTTACTTCTGCCTTCATCTGGCTCCTGGTAGATTTACTGGAATGTTCCCCAGGGTTAAAACCTTTGAAAGAAATACTAATGTTGCAACTGTTTGTCAGCTCTGAGACCTAATGTCAGACGAGCTGGCAAATGCTGTGTGAGCCCTGTCATTGAGCTTCAAGATACTATCCTTTCTGTCCTTCATAAGAGACTTTCTCCATTGTTCTGACACTACAACTTGGGCTTAATCTGCAGTTTGACCTTAAAAATTGGTGTTAAAGGCAATGCCAAGTGTATTTGTTGGTGTTATAACAGAGGCAGTGATCAGGTGTGATTTGAGACAGGAGTGAACTAGTTCTTCTGTAAGTACTGTTGGGTACATGACTGCCTTTTTATAATTGAAGTCTTCTGTCTGTGATGATGCATTTTAAGAAACGTAGTGTTTGTCAGCAAAGGAAGAAATGCTAAACTCATAGAATTTCTCTAGACAATGGTATTTTACGTAGCTGTTTTTCCTTAATATGATTCTCCAAGAAGTGTTAACAGAAATCTGAAGGGGAAGTTGACTTTGAAAGCGTAACTCAATATAATAGTGTTTCTGGGAAGGGTGTCAGACTTTATGGGCCACTAATATCTGTATATAAGTTCATTTTCACAAAATCCAAAAAAGCTGAAGTCGCAAAATGCACTGTCAAATTGTACTTTGGGGGGAGGGCAGAATGACACACGTACAGGGTTTTTTTCTCCCTCTTTGCTTTGCTGCAGTGTTTATATTGAATTTGGCCACAACTTTATCGCCAGTGCCGTTTTGCTAACCAAGTGAAATGTACAGCACCAAATCTTTCTAAGGCAGAAAATCGAACTGTTCCTGCTGCTAAGTGTGCGTCGCCTCTATGGTATACGCAGTTAATTTGACATTGGTGCATTCTAAGCTCATTGGGAGATGCCTGAAATCAGTAAAATTGCAAGCTTGTTCAATCAATCATCCGCTTGCCTTCCTTTTGGTGTGTGGCTGTCATGACTTTTCACCCAGGCATGGTGCTGCTTTTATCTTTTTTTTTCAGGTCTTGAAGTCTCAGGCTTACCTGCCATCCAGAGACCCCTCGGGACACTTTCTTATGGCAGTCGACCACTGTTTCTCTATCAAAGGTCAAGGCACAGTGATGACAGGGACTATTCTCTCTGGCTCTGTTAGCCTTGGTGACAGTGTGGAGATTCCTGCCCTGAAGGTGAGTCTCTCATTTTCACTCCCTCTGTTTTTCCTGATAGGGACACTCAACAAAGAAGGGAGTGTTCTCTTCCAATCTGAAATTAGTCAATTATTTTCAGGCTTTTTTTTTGTGCTCTACTATAACCCATTTTATAACAGTAATAGACAGTGATTTTTAAATAAGGCAGTCAGTATAGTTACCTGCTCTGTAACTTAGTTGGATGAAGAGGAGAGAAGACTGACCTAGATTAGCATGTTAGACTTTTGGAAAAGCAAGGTGGGTGTGTTTTCAAGATCGGATGTGCCCAAGGACTGAACAGGATTTAAATGAGGTTACTCTCATGTGAGATATACTGCTGTGAGAAGGCTTGCAAAATAATCTGAGCAGGTAGGCTTCCAGAAATATCTGAGAGCAAAGGAAATGACAAGAGGGCATTGAAATGCTTGATGTGCATTCTCTTTGTTTGCTGAGGCTTTAATTGCTGTCAGCATGTTCTGGGAGAACTGCTGGGATGCAGTAAGTGGCTTGCTGCCATTGAGATCTTTTGAGAGCTTGTAGAAAGTCAGAGGCCTTTCAATGGCCTTTGAACTGCTGAACTGTTGTTACTATTTAATTACCTTAAAACATTCATCCTTTAAAAGAAAATAGGGTGACTTTATGCTTGGAACAGGGAAAGTCTATTTCACAGATGCTGTTTTGCACTGACTTTCCCTTTTTATTCATTGCCCAAAAAGAGTTGAGGAGTATTTTGCAGCTAATTTAAGAGTGATCCCATCCAGTTATATTCTGGGTGCAGGAAAGTTTTGGCTGAACAAGTCTGGATGGGCCTTTTTGGTGTTGTCAGCACTATCTTCAAGTCATTATTGTAAGGACCCTGTTCTTTCATTGAGTGAACATGCTGTTTCCTCATTTTTGACTGGACTTTGTGGACAAGTGAGGGACTAAGTGAGGCATTCTGATTTCACCTGAAATATATTAATAGCTGACAATTTCTGCCCAGTGTCTTCTGTGATACCTGTGGCCATCTAGTTTATATCATGTCCTTTGCATGGAAGTGATTTGCGCAACAGGTGCTCTGTCGTGTCTGCTTCCCCAGGGAAGTTCCTTGCTGCCCATATTCTCCTTTGCAGCATGTAGCCTGTTTTTGGAGCTGTGCTTTCAGTTCCTGCAGGGAATATTGTTGCTGGAATTGTAGCTCGTTTCACCCCCTCCTGCCTTCTGCTTGCCATTTCTTCCCTTTTCTGTGCCTTGTTCACACTCCTGGGCGTTCCTGTGATCGAGGTCCAAAGAGGGACAAGCAGTTAAGAGTGCAAGGCTGATGAGCATGAGATGGCTCCTGTCCGAACAGGGCCTTGCATAGAGAGTTCACTGCTTTACTTTTGGCATAGCACTGGCCAAACTTCCTGTCATTTTCTGCTCTGAGTGATGGGAGTGAGAGAGCAATTATTTCTTGCGAAGAAGGAATGCGTCACTAGATTATATCTGAAAATGACCATTCAGCTTTTCGTGTATAGTCCAAGAATGTTTTGAAGAAATATGTTTAGGAGTAAGACTGCTTTTTGAGATGCTGTGTGAAGGATCAAACAACAAAAATCAGTAACTTGCAAATGGATGTTTAAAAGGAGAGTAGAAAAAGCTTGAAATGGGATTTAAAAACAAGCTTTCTTCTCACCCATGTGACTAGGAGAGTAGTCACTGAGCTTAGCAGATAAACAGGTCATTTGCAAAGAGAAGCCAGATTGCTAGGCTGTTATGGCATGAACAACTTCCCTCAGAGTTTATTTTTCCAGTTGGTGTTAATGAATTAATCCTTTCACTGCTACGTGTGAAATAGATATATCCGTGCCTCTGAGGGAGTATAGAGGTGGGTAGAGTTTTGGTTTTTTGCCACTAGCAACCTGTGAGTATTCCTGTTCATATTGTACAGGTATGGAAACCAAGGCACAGTAAAAGGAAGCAACTTGTGTAAGCTTGAGCTGTGTGTTGTCCTTACCCCTGCCAGCATCATGCAGAGCTGGGTTAGGATACCTATAAAAGGTCAAACCTTTCTCAGGCCTACAAGGTAATGGAGGAAGCACATTTCACAACACGTTGTGGTTTATGGCTCTCTCTGACCTTTTTTTGCCCTGACCCAATGGTAACTGAGATTGACAGCTGGTACCCGCTGGGCATTTGGGGACATTACAAACCAGCTGCTTTTTCTAAATTTGAAGAACCCTCTCACCAAATGAAGTGGCATCACCTTCCAGTTCTACTAATGGACTTCGACATCTTTGACCGCTTGAACCTGCACAAAGGAGGGACACAGCAATTAAAAATAAACAGTGACATTCTCAAACACCCATGCTTGCTCTGATTGAGGCTGAGAGCACCAGCAGTGCATGGATTCCTTTATGCTTTGCCTATGTAAATTGCCATCTGGGGTTGATTATCCATATAGCGAAAAGAAAAATTATATATATGTGTTTGGCAAAAAGCTTTGACACAGCAAACAGTTCACTATCCAATTGAGTTAGTACTATTTGCTTCCTAGCACTTGAAATCCACCTTGAAGAGAATGAAGCTAGGATTTCTGCAGCAAAAATGTAGTGTTGGCAGAATTCTGAATGTCCTTTAAGATTATTTCAGTGGTCATTGAATCTCTACAGTCTTTCAATTTATAAACTGTAACAACTTGTGACACTTTTATTTCAGCTTTATAAAAGTTCCTGGAATTTGCAGAATAGGGATTTTTTCAATTTTATTTACTGACAAGCTTTTGTTTTACTGATCTCTTAAGTATATGTTTTTAGTGATTTTAGTTTGTGAGGATGAATGTCAAATTTTAGTGATGCTATGTCTTTTTATAGCATGCATTAAATGAAAAAGAAAAGTTTTGATTTTCTTTAAGTGGGGGAGAGGTATCTTTGCCTTCCTTATCCAGATAAGAGGAGGAAATCATAGTGATCCTGGCTTTCTATTTTACAGTTGCAAGCACATTAGAAGTACTGGGTGTGGATTGGGTAAAACAGATGATGTTAATGTGCCCCTAAAGATACTTTAGGGCATAGAAAATGTCCCAGATTGGTCAATAAGACTCACTGTCTTAATAGTTGTGAAAGATCACAGAAGAGTTCAAATCTGAACTGAGCGAGGAGGCAGAGATAGATCTACACAGCTAATGGCTATAAGTCTGCTCATCCTGAAAGTGTCCACTTAGCAGGGGCTGCAGGAGTCAGAGACATATGAGGCAGCCCGGTAGAAAGACTGCTGTTGGGTAGGTTTTTTTCTTTCAGGAATTGTAAGTCGAAGCTTTTTTCTTGCTTTATAGTCAAGTTTCTGTCTGTCCTGTTTAATGTAATTGCTGACAAATGCTGGAGCAAGTTAGTGCAAGCTGAGTGTCTGGTAGGGGTTCATAGCTGTGTTGGAGCCCAGATAAAGTACCCTGTGCTGCCACTTTGCACTGCGTGTGTCGGAATTTGTAAATGTCCTGAAGGCTGAGTGTCTGTGTTAATGTGAGTGGTTACATTCATGTTTTTCTGTAGAGGATCGTGTGGGGATTTTTGCTGTGTACTGAAACTGAATAATGTGTCCTGTGTTGTATGGTACAAAGTTACTTCTTGTGTAATAAATCATGTGGACACCCAGTCTTTGGACTGACCTTGGGAAGTGCCTCTTTAGACATTGTCAGGTTTTTGATCTGCTACATGTGGTTGAGCTCTTGTCATTAAAGGGAAAGAGAAAGAAATATTCATACCAGGTTGAACCTTCACCGTCCTGAAGGTTTGCAGTAGGCAATTCTCATTATTAATGTTGAGCACTTCAACCTCAAAAGTTGCAAACATTTATGAAATTCTTCCCTTGTAGTTGGAGTGTTTCAATATGCTGGTGAGCTTTGAAGAGGTCATATAAGATGTGAAAATACGAAAAGTGTGAGAAACTTGCTTCTGTTTATCTTGTCAAGTCTCCTAGTAAAGGAAAGTGTTGGTTCAAACCAGCAGTGGATTGTCTTGACAAGGTCTGTCAAATTACACTGACTTTATGAACTTCCAAGAAGCATTGTTTTGTAAGTGTGATCCTGAGAAGCTTTATGGCTTCATACACCTTCATGGTATGAAAAGAGATGTTTTCTAAGCTCTTTTGTTGTCTAGATAACCTTGGACTGTGCTTTGGCGAACACTTTGTAGCTTTTTATGGCTCATGCAACAAAAAAAATTTTCCATTCTCTGATAGAATAATTCAACTTGTATTTGCAAGACTATTTCCTTCAAACTAGTGTAGCTAGTAAAATCATACCAGAGATCAGCTTTTGTCCACATGAGTACTTCAGACTATCTGATGTCCCAGAATCTCTGATTAGTGAGCTTTAGTATATACATGTGCTGAGAACTAATATTCATTTAAGAACTTTTGCACAATCAGCATTGCACAGGTAAGCTTTGTCAGAGGGCATTTAAATCTCAGAAAATTGTTGGAGCAAACCCTACTGAACTGGATCACAAAGACATGTGTATGTGCACTTTCATGGTGAAATCTTAAATAAGTTCTTTCTTCTATCACTTGGAGTTCTTGGGCCTCATGATAGATACCTTCCAAATTTCAGTGATTGT
This sequence comes from Grallaria varia, assembly GCA_013396735.1. Lineage (NCBI taxonomy): Eukaryota > Metazoa > Chordata > Aves > Passeriformes > Formicariidae > Grallaria > Grallaria varia. The sequence continues at coordinate 1,982,066 of VWZG01006450.1, forward strand.
TGGCTATTTTTTTCACTGCAAATAGAGGAACCCTTGCTGAGTTTTCTGAGTATGTCTGAATACTGTTTCTGCATCTTTTTTTTCCAATGCTGTTTGGGTATTTTTATGCCCAATGCTGACATAAAGAGCCTTTAAAGTTCCTCTGCTGGGAAAGGAGTCTTGCTTGCCTTGAATGTTTTTCTTTTCATTGAAGTGCTACAAAGAAGGACAGTTCAGGAAATTGTGTTGGAGGGGAATCAACTAATTGTGACTGATAAAATTGTGAAGCAGCAGTTCACAGTAGATATGTTAATATGAGAGTGAAAAAATAAAAATTCTAAATCCAAAATCAATAAATTAAAAGAATAAACATGTTATACATACAGTTTAATTCACTACAAGAATTAAACTGTTTCTTTATTTATCTGCTGCTTCTAAAGCACGGGTAGTGTTTTTTGGGGATTTTCTCCTTTCCTGGAAAACATCAGTGTGAATCCTACTGGTTTTGCATCTGCTATGGCATTACTTAAAAGCAAAACATGCAGGATTTGGCTTATACTGGAAAGTACTCTGCTTTTAACGTTTAGGATATTATCAGTTGTTTTGGAAGAACTAAACTCCTCAGCACAGTTCTTTGTGGTTAAGTAAAGGATTAAAGACCTGATCCAGTGCCTGTGGAATGAAATTTAGATCTGGCAGTAAAAACTTCTCAAATCTTCTTGGCTTGATCTTTTAAGAGAGTAAGACTAGCAGATGCTGAGCTCTTTCTAAAGATCAGTTCCCTCATTTTCAAGTATGGTTTTGTATCTTTTTACTGTGTGGGTTTTTTGGTTTTGGGGTTTTTTTTTTAGTTTTTTTTAATTTCTGTTTTAGTTCACACTTAGAAAAACCCAAAACCTCATGACCAAGAAGCGTGGAATCAATTTTATTTTTTTTATTAAAAAAACCTGTTAAAACTCTAGTTAATTTTAGACTTTCAAAAAACCTCAGGACTAAGTGTTCAGGAGGAGATTTATGTTGCTATTCTTTTGCTACCTGTTACTGAAATGCAGTGCTTCGGTTCATATTGCTTGAAGGTTTTTAATTAAATATTATGTAGGTACAGTAAAAAGGGGGAGCAAGATAAAGGACTTTGTGCATTAATGTTTGTTTTATTGAGGACCAGGGATAATACATAATAGAAAGGGATCTTGATACATATCATGGGGTTCCTAAATTTTTTCTACTTGGTCAGAGCAGAAGGGAAAGAAGCCAGGGGAGAGCAGCCAACCTGAGCAGTGCTAATCCAAACCATACACTGTATTTTTGCAGCTTGTGTGTCTAATGTGATCTCTGTGGGCAGAAAAGTGGCCTAGTCAGTGCTGGCCAATTAACTCTTTGAATACTGAAATTTATCTGCAGCTTTTCTTGGAGGTGTAGATGTGCCCTGTGCTCCCTGCCAGATAGAGACAGTTGGGATACAGATTGCCTTCTAATGGATGAGAAAAAATATCAAAAGTATGCAAGCTTTTTTCCTACAGTGAATCTGAAAAGGAAGAGATTTGTAACTTCTCCATTGCTTCTATCCACTCAAACCATCTTGAAACGACTGTTGGGATCAAGACTCCACATGGAAATGCAGCATTGCTGGAAACAGTACTGTTCTCCAAGGTAGACTTTAACTTCTGCAGTATTTCCCTGACAGTGCTTGCTTGTGCAGGGTTATCTGCAATGCTGACTGGTGGTGGTAAATGTGTGAGATAGATCGAAGTGTGCTTTTTAGGCCATTCCCATGCAGATAATTTTGCCTTAAGAGTTAGAAAGTAGAGAAACTTCTTATTGCCTAAGAGTGGGTACACTGGTCAGTGGGGTTCAAGATGAAAAAAGAATGCAGCATGATCTTTACTCTGAATAGATGAAAATGCTGTGTGATGAATGTCATACTTTTATTTGATATGACTGATTTTCTTAGATAAATCAAGTTACATATTTTGTGTCTAGGTTTCAATAAATAATTTATCCCATGACAACTGTTAGAAAAGCTGAACAAAGTTGTTTCAGAAATGGTGAGAAAGAAACTGAGCTGAAGAAGAAGGAACCAATGCACTATCAGGAAAATGATACAGGTAGTGTTGTTCTGAGGCTGGTTTTGGCACTGCAATGTAATAGTTCCACTAGTGACTGCTCAAGTCTGTTGCTCAGTGTTCTGTAGCTCTTTTGAAATTACCAATGTACTGGGTTGCTGAGTCAGGTGAAAAAAGCTCCATGTCCCAGTGCAGAAGCATGCCACGCATGGAGAAATAAAATATGTTCTTGTATATCAGTGAGCAATATGGCTCTGGTACGGCAACACATAGAATAAACAAATACATAGGTTTGTGACTCCAAAACAAAGTTGAAAGGAAGACTAATCATGGAATAAGCTATTAAGAAGATACATAACATCTAGATTTGTGTTGCTTTAACTTCCTTTATCTGCTCATTTTTATTTTTCTCCTGCTTATTTCTTTTTTTTTCTAGCTTCTTTTCCAGTCTCTGAGTTTGTTCTTCAAAGTGTCTGATCTTTTCCACCTATACCATCGATTGAAGAAACTTTTTCTCCCTCCATTTTCTCAGCTGCTGTTGCAATTTTGAGTAACAATGCAGTTGTGTATACTTTCTTCCCCTTGGGTATATGTTGACCTAAAACCTCTGGTGCTTGAAAATGGAATCAGTCAGTGTCAGATAAGGAAAAATTGGGATGATATTTTTGAACTTGTCTTCATAAGTTGAAGCTAGAGTGGGGTCTGATGAAAGAAAGGACAAGAGCTGATAAACACTGAGTGGTGTTATCCTCTCAAGGACAGCTTCTGAAGATGAGTAAGCAGACTCTGATGGTTCCTCTACAGGATATGTCAGATATTGTATTCCTAGGGTTAAATGTCTTGCATTTATAATTTGAAAAGGAGTCCTAGAGCTGGCTAAAGTGGATACTCTAAGCAGTGGTTCTGTAAGCTGTGTACAGGAAGAGAAGCTTTGAGTTGACTTGAGCCATGACTGGGATGCAACTGAACAAAGTTATCCTGGGACTTAGTATGTAAAGTCTTTCCTGTGGAACAGTTGCAGCTCCTGGGATCAGGTGTTTTGTTCCTGGGTTTGTGTACCCTTGGGCTCAGGCTTGAAACTAAGTTAATGGGCATTGGTATAGTAATCAAACTTTCATCCAAATACCTCTTTGTTTGAACTCTATGGTAACTTCTTAAAGCAAAGGATGGCTGGTTTGTGTTTGCATAACTTGTTTGCTTAAGAATTGCTGCTGCCAGGCCATTAACTTTATTTTTATTTCTTTTAATTTATCAGGTGGAATTGTTCTCAATTCAGTTCAATTGAAAACAGACCCACATGCATGTACACACACTGTTTGAGCAGGAATATTAGTGGAACGCTTGATTACTAATTGGGAAGGTAACCTCCTGTAGGGTAAACACAGCTTTTGCATTGCATTCCTGCTGTGAGTATAATGTTAGTATGAATGGGCTTAGTTAGGGCAGAGAGTAACTATCATGTTTTAAATATTTAAATTCAAGTGCTGGAGGCTTTGGAATGATTTCAGTAACCGGAATGAAGGAAGAGAATGTCACTTCTTGTTTTTCCTTGGTCATCCATGTACAGTACAATTCCTCATTTGATCAGGCTTTTAGAAGCAGAACAACTCAGCAAGTGCCATATTAACTAAACTATATGTGGTGGGTTCACCGTGGCTGAATGCCAGGTGCCCACCCAGTTGCTCTATCACCCCCCTTCCCAGCTGGACAGGGGAGAGAGTAAGAGTGGAAACAAAAAAAACCAGCACAAATCGTGGGTTGTGATAAGGCAGTGTATATTAATACAGAAAGCAAAGCAAAGCAGGGTGCGCGCGCGCAAAGCAAAAGCAACAACTAATCTCTACTTCCCATGAGCAGCAGGACCACCCGACCGCGTCTGAGAAGCAGGGCTCCTAGAAATCTTCTAAGCGGAGACAATGAGTGCCTCCACTTCCTGCTTCCTGCCCCAGCTTTTATATCTGGGTTGACGTCATATGGTATGGAATATCCCTTTGGTCAGTGCAGGTCAGCTGGCCTATTTGTGTCCCCTCCCAGGACCTTGCCCTTGACTGAACAGTGAGTGCTGTGCTCAGTGATAGCCAAAATATGGGTGTGTTATCGACACCAATGCAGAGCACAGCGAGGGCTCCTATGGGGAAACAAATTCTGGCTCAGCCAGACCCACCACACTATAACATACAGACCATAAAGTTCTGCTCACTTCTGACCCCTGACAAAAAAGGAATCTGAATATTGAGAATATGATTTAACCAATACTGAAGATAAATTTGACCAAAAGATATAAGAAAATGAACTAGTGCATAAGTACCCAGGAATCTGTAATTACTCTATTACCAGAGTACTTTCCTGAAGCATTACCATAACACCATAGTGAGTCCTCTGGATTGCATGCTTTGTACTGTGTGTTTCTGAGATGGACCCACTTACAGAACTCTCTTAATTTTATTCTTTGATGCTACTATGATAATTATGTGAGAATTGACTTTGCCCTCTAAATGTTTTTTCAGCTCATCACTTGAATCTGTCATCATATACCTGTGACAATAACATGTATTGTTGAAACGTAAGATGCATCTCTTCACTGAAGTATTTCCATAACTGTATGTTATAATAACTGCTGCAGCTTGAATTGGAAAGTAATACTGGAGAGCACCAATATTTACAGTATCAGCTGGAATAATATAATTAGGTTAGCTGCCCAGATAGTACTGTGATGACCATGATATGAATGCCTAGATACAGGTTTTCATTTGCAGCTGTCTGAAATGAAAGCTACAAACTCCTAGGCTCTTCAAGGTTGTAAAGATTAGCTTCAAAGCATATGACATAAAATTAGCTTCTCTTGCTTTCTCCTCTAATGAATAAATAATCAAGAATAGACATTTCACACTTTAGAAATAACAAGGAAAGATCAAATAGCCTTTTAAAGAGTCTCTGTAGGAAATAAATTTTTAAATACAGAAACTGTAGACTTAAAAACTATCAGGCCTTTGTGAAAGTTAGATTTAGTAGTTGTGCTGTTTTTCTGTAGGCAACCTGTTTTTAAGATTAGTCTCTCCCTATATATAGCGTGTGTAATAGATTCAGCAAAAGAATGGCAGAAGTGGCCTTAATCCTTGTTCAGTTTAGGTGGCAGAAATCAGCCATGAGGACAGATTAACTTACTGGAAGCAACAATCTTGGTGTGTATATATATGGATGACAAAGTTTTTCCTCTAACAGAAAATGGATAGAGGTGTGAAAAATGATTCAGAAATTTGCCATGTAAGTTTTGTCTGAGCCTTCAAAACCTCTTAAAGTTTTTCTGCTCTGTCTTGGTATTCATCTAACTTACTTGGTTTGGCTCTTTGTTTCAATTACTATGCTGTAGTTGTTTTTTCTTGGTGTTATTTTCATTATATAATGGATTTCAATAGCCTGTTGTGGTAGTCATCCCTAGAAGAGGTTTTTGTCTGGTGTGCAACACCTAGTACATAGGACTGCAACAAGCTAAATGGTGGCTCAGGGAAAAAGTATGTATTATTGTGAATCAGCTCAGTTTTGAAATATGGGTATTATTCATGTGGTATTTTCTTTGCCTGGTTGAAGACATTGATCCTGCTAGTGGAGATTAGCTGACAATAATTTGAAGCCTCCAGGGAGTGGGTAATATGCAGGTATACCACAAACACTCCATACAAAAGCACAGAAAAGAGGGGAAACTTGAAAGTACGTATTTGTACTGAAGGATTGAAATAATGCCTAATAAGACTAAAATAAATTGCCAGTTTGGCCTTGAGTCAGCACAGAGCCACACTAGTTGGTGTGGTCTTAATGCAAATCTTTGTAATAGTAAAATAAAACACAAAATCCCACTGTGAACTATTTTGCATTGAGTTTTAGGAGCGAGTTGGAGTCAAATGGTGATTGAATGTTTTATACATGTGTTTCTATTTTGAATGTTCCATTTCTGTTGTTGACATGATGCTCTTGTTTGGGAAAAAGCAGTTGTTTGTACAAAGTGTAGTGAGGTAGCAAGGACCCTCCTATTAATGCTTCTTTCCAGTCCTGTCAAGGGCTGCTCAATTGCTTGGGTGTTAGAGGAGGTTAAGTATCTTCACCCCCCCCACCCGGGTAGGTCTTTTATCTCTTATGTGTGGAGATGGAGAAGTTCTCCAACATGGTGATACAGAGTGAGGCCTCAACTTGTTCTGAGCTCTTTGGTGCTACATAAGATTGAAGTTCAGCATAATTTATTCTGATGTATTATTTTTCAGGCATGCATTTCCCTAAATAGTGGGAAGATGGTGGAAAGCTCCTAATCTGGTAGAAATCATGATGTGTCTGCTTTTCTTTCTTGCAGCAAGTTCTAAGATACAGTTTTGGTCAAACACTTTTTTTTTTTTTTTTTAAATAGCATTTTGTACTACAAGTTTTTCCTCTTACTTGTGTCCTTGCTTTTTTTCCATCTTCCCTTTTGCTGCCCACCCATCTTAGGTGTGTAGGTGGTTGAGCTCCCATTTCTAAACCTGGCTGATATGTGCAGACAGCACTCCAGTGGTTGTCAGAGCTGAGATCATGGGCTCTACTTGCCCTTTCAAAGAGGTTCTTGGAGATTTTAAAGTCTTAGTGGGGTGGGAATTCTTTTCCAACTTCAGATTTACTGTTAGGAATAGAGATAATAAGGGTAAGGAGGACATGTTTAGGGAAGACAACTGTGACTCCAGTATCCTCTACATCTTTAAAACACACATACTGAGCTGATGGGGGATTACCAGAAGTACTGAGGTGGTTTGGGGTTTTTTTAACTTCCTAAAGGGATATTTTTGGTAAGAAACTAAGCAGTATTTTTAAAAAAACACGAACTTTCTAGTAAAAACAAACAAGCGAGAATGTGAAGGTAAGGGCTCTAGTCACTGTTTTTGGGGTGTTTGTTTTTTAATTTTCTGAGGCTTTGAAGTGGGGTGTTTTTTTGTTTCGATGGGTTGTTTTTTCCACACAAGTTGCCTATCTTAATTTTGATTAGAAAAACCAAAAGCATGATAAATTTCTGGTATGTTTTTTGATTTTTTTGTTTGTTTTGTTTATTTAAGTAAGGGTGATTCTAAATCTTGTCTGAGGCTTGCATGTATTAATTAAATATTGGCAAGATACTCTGAAAATTCATATATGGAATGAGTTGGGCAAAGTAGTTCTTACGTCAGACTTAAATTGAGGTGGGGGAGATAGAAAAGCTAACTTCAGGCATAGTTTTGTGGTTATAGTGTGACTCACAAAAAAGACTTAGTCCATCTGACTTGTACATTACAAACAGTTGTAAAAACATGCCATTAGATATCCACAATGAGGAGTGGGCCGAGTTAACGTTATTTTGAATCCATAATGTTAACGTTTTCTGGCACAGTAAGTATAACTCTGCAAATCAAATGTTGTGTTATTGCTTTTTCTTTTATGTTACGTTGTTGCCCTGATGGACAAGGTCCCTTCTGATCAGCTCAGAAGTGAAGTTTTAATCCTGCCTTTCATTTGTTCCATGTCATCTAGTGAAGCTGACACCAGCCAGGGCTTTTTCACTTGAGTCAGGATTTAGATAGACTTCAACAGAGAATGTGTTGATGTGATTTAAATTTTTATAGTTATGCACAGTGCTTCACAACATACTTGCTGGTTTTCTTATATATGAAAAAATAAATTGGCAGGTTAGATTTATGTTTAGATATGATTACATTTAAGTTTTCCTTAATGTCTCTCATAATCTCAAATTGTGTGGTGATAATTTTCCCCAATGTGAACTTTTGCAGAAGTATAGCTTTGAGCCTATTGAACCCCTACCTATATCTGAGCAGGACCCAGTAAAAATGAGTCTTGTTATCTTCCTAATGTTTCCTACACTGTTAAAAGTTACTGGGAATCTTTGTTCAGAATTTGGGTTCCTGTGTCTGAAGTTTTTGAAAAAAATGGCTGTTGTAGTGGATTCCTTAGGTTGAGTCTCAGCTCTGAAGGAAACATTATAAGCATTTAATAGTTTAAAACCAGCTTTTTGGATACTATAGTATCGGTGATATGTACTATATGCACAAGGGCTTTTTACGTTTTCATTTCAGAAGAATTAGGGTTTTTTTCTATAAAGCTATGACGATGAGCCTTTTCTTTCTGTGATAGTGAGCTTTAAACAGAATCTGAACCAGCAGACCCTAATCTTAGCTTTAACATAGTTAAGACTTCATTCTGTGTTTAAATCCCCTTGCCAAAATAATATATTCCATCTATTGTTTTTTTGCCTGTGTTTGTAAGTCAGATACTAAGACTTCAGTAGGTTGATAGAGAGCAATCATATAAAAAAATCTTCCCCATATGTAGCAATTGCAATAAGTGGAATTTGGTTTGAGAGGCTGAACATGTCTCCTACACTGATAGTAAGAGGAAAGTACTTTTCAGAGTGTACAGAGATGGCACAGCAAGTCTTGAAAGTCAAGTGTGTTGGGGTTTGGGCTTTTTTTTCCTGGGGGCAAGTGGGTGGTTGTTTGTTTTTTTTTAATATGGGTACTAAAAGTTAGAGTTGTAAAGGAAAACATTGTCAGAGATGCTGATTATTCTGGTTACTACTCAAAATATTTCACATTCATGAGACTTCAGTGCTTACTTAAATCAGACTACTTTGATTTAACAATGGATTTAGTTTTTAACTGTAAAAAATGGCCAATAGAATACTGTAAAGGTTTTTTTATTTTTGTGACTAATACTTTCCTCTGTTGTGTTTAAAAAGCATTTAGATGCGTTTCTCATGTGCAATTGTGTGTGGAAATTTTATCTAGTTTGAGTTTGTAGCATTCTGATGATCAAAATTCTGCAATAATGAAAAGTAAGTTGGAGTTGGAACAGGCAAATATTTGGGCTGTTGAACCTTCAGGGTTATTTTGTACCTTTTTTTGTTGTTCATAAATACACCAAGCTTTATTTTCTTTGAAGCAGACATCTTGTTGAAAATGGGAGAAGCTGAAACCAGCATAGGCAAGTGTTGAGCAAATGTCTCTCATGAGCTCTCAGAAGGGTTGTGTTATGGATCTTTGATTCTTTTTATTAGTCTGCTCAGAATCTCACTTCTCTGAGTTGGACTTAATTGCTGGGTGATTCTGTGACAAACATCCAGATGTGTACCTGTTTAAATCTGATTCCAGCCAGTCTTGCAAGGAAGTTTTGCTTATGCCGTGTGCATCCAAGACTTGCTCAGGTACCTTCTCCTCAGAGCTGGTATGTTGTTGTTTCAAGCTAATTTTAACTGACAAAATTACCAGACCACATCCCTGGGATATTTAGTTATACCTTTTGAACGACACTTAAAAAAATGTAGAGAAGTTCAGTGTTCCAAAAGCTGTGAAGTTTTCAGCCTTGTCAATTATTTTTAATATTAAAAGTCAGCAGATGGAGCCAAAGGCTTGTAGAAAAATTACTTGTGCTGAATGTATATTAAACCACAAAGCCCACTAAGTTTAACTAATAATGTTTCTACTAAAATTTATAACAGCAAAGCTATTTATTTGCTGCTAAGCCTCATACTACCATCTTTTTTTCATTCCCTTGTCTCTGTGCAGAGTGAGAACTCCCCCCTTCATGTACCAGTGGTCTAACAAGACTAAGAGTGAAGTTTGAGTGGGAACCTGGTTTTCTTTATAGATTTACATCCGCAGAATGTTTTCTGCGGCGGTGTTCACCACTTAATCAGAAAAAATGGTGTTATATTTTGTCAATGTTTTTCCTTCTCCTGTGAGCATGGTAATTGGAATCCACTATTGAGGGCTAGGTTGGAATTCATTGCAACCTCCTTTTCATTGTTACATGGTTGGTAAGGTACTGGGCTTTCATGTTTTTCTTCTGAAATAACTGAAATGAGCTTTTGCCTTAAGTAACATGTCAGACTTGATATTCTAATAGGCTAACCCTATGCTTTTGCTATATGCTTTTGTTAAATATTTTTGTTTAAATCCTTTTGGGATTTTAAATAATGTTTACAGAAAAGTAAGGGGATGGAATGTTTTCCAAACAGTGTGCAATTTATCCCACTTTAGTAAAATAAAGAAACTCAAAGGCAGTAAGTGGTATCCCTACCTTTTGCAGGAAAAGAGAAAAAAACTGTCATAGTTTTAAAATATGATATTCCAAGGGGATGAAAAATTTGATGGCTGAACAGAGAATATTCCAATGGTGCAGTATGTTTTGCCTTTTAATAAAGACAGAAAAATGAAACTGATAAATGACTAACGACAGGGGTTCTGTCTATTAAACTTTATGTAAAAAGTTCTTTATCCTCTAAATCTACTCTTTTGAAATGTACATACATTACACATAGAATATATAGTAAGTGGGATATAAATATATGCTTAAGTATTGCATGTGTATTTTTTTTCCACACTTTTGTTTTACTGATTCTTGAAGCTCAGTCTGTTTAGTTTATAGCAAGGATATCCTTAGAGGGACTTGAGAAGCTTGGCTTACTGGCCAAGTTAAAAGCTTTTCTTATTTTTCTGTTTATCTTTGGCCTCATCTCTGTTTAAAATATCTTTCCCCACTTCTCCTGTTGATAGACAGTGATAAAACTTCCACCAGTTGTACCAAGTTGCTGACTTAATTTCCTCTAATGAACATTGGCTGAAGTAGCAAGAGTTTCTAACATTGATGTTTTTCTTTTGAATTATATGGTCCGTTTTCAGTTTCATATTCACTCCAGACTTACTGGTAGGCTTTTCTAGTTAGTTTTCTTCCTGTGTGTGTTCAGTCACTTCCAATAAAATTGTTTTCTTTTTAAGCCATTTGCATCGTGATAAGAAACTTATACAGGGTGGGGAAGGTGCATCCCAAATTCTTTTTCCAGTCTCCTAAAGTAAAAAAATCTTGCGGTCTTGCTATGATATATCTTCCATGTTTATATTTACTGTAGGAGAATATTAATGCATCTTTTAGTACAAAGAGAAAATAAACTGGTAACACAGGAAGACACTGGTTTTTTCCTGTATTGGAACTATGGGAACTAGTGACTATGGTGGAAAAAAACCCCTGCAAATAAGGAAACCGGACTATGAAGTACTTCTAAAAAATCTGATGGATTTTCAAAAAACACACTACCAAGAAAAAAACCAAAACAAAAAAACAAACAAAAAAACCCTCCCAACCCAAACCTAAACAATTCAGTGAATAATGCAAAATTTTTGCATTGCTGGATAGGCCAGATAAGCTTTCTTTGGACTGGATTCAGTCATCTCAAAGAATTTCTTGTGGCCTGCACGCTTTGGATTACATGTAACTTCAACTTTAATTTAAAAAGAAAAGGTTCTGGCTTTCAGGACTTTGAGGGAGTGACAGTTGTAGTTATTCAGTCCTGACTGCAGACAGAGCAGACACATGTAAAATCTCCTTCCAGTCTTGGAATGTTAATTTTGAAGCCTAATTGTGGTACTTTGAAATGTCATTGGCCATTTTAGGGAGGTTGTGTCAGCAGGTGCTCAGACTCGGCAGCCACAGCCTTGAGACCCAAAGGAGAGGAAGCACAAGATTGTGTGAGGAAAGAAATCGAGCAGGAGAGAGATACACAGGAGAGCAGGAGAGAGATGGAGGGGGTGGGAGGGGAGAAAGAAAAATGAAAAGCTGATTTTTTTTTTTTGTGTGTGCTGCAATACTGTATAAAGATTGTTCTTTACTATGTGAATAAATACCTTACTTAGCATTAACAGTCTACTCTTCTTTCATAGGCTTCATGTTGCCCCCCTTATTTTTACCAAGCTTCTGTCCTTGGTGTTCTGCCAGGTGTTTCTGTGTGATGGCTCTAGCGCTGCCTCTTCTATTGAACAGGCATGCTGCGACCTCAGTGAGCCTGTTTTTAAGGTTCCCTCATGGACCCCATCTAGTTTCCTTTTAGAAGGCCTGTAATGGATTAAAATTATTTATAAATTGTCAGCTGTTTACCATCTCTTTCTCCTGACTGATGACTGTTTCCTTATCATTGATACATAAATTCCCAGGACAGACATTTTGCAGATTTTTTAGAAAATATTGACAGTGTGTTCTAAAACAAATTGTTATATAAAAACACCAACAAAAGTAAAATTGCTTTTTGTTCATAGTTTATCCTGGATATTTTGATAAACATCCTGCTAGCCAGTAGAATCCTATTGATCATTCACTGTGCCTCAGTGGTTACTTGCACATCGCTGCACAACAGGCTTGTTCTGTCCCTGAGTTGCAGTAGGTTTCCCATATCCCATATTTCTGTTACAGGTGTCTATGATACTTGATACCTGAAAATGAGGCTGCTTCTCTAAAAAACAAAATAAATTTGCACAGGTACTCAGAAGTACTAAAATATGCTGGTGATTGTTGTAATTTCTTCAGATCTTGATGAGGGTTTTTAAAATCATGTCAGTAGGACTGCCACTGAGAAGTGTCAGTGTGTAAAATGTAGAAATATTTATTCACCTGATGACAGCTGAAAGGTTTAGGGAAATAGAAAGATAATAGAAGATTAGAGGTGTTTAGAAGATAATAGTTTGTACTCCTATCATTTGAATACAGCTCCTGGCTGTCATTGTCAGAATATACTGGGTATGCTTGCAGCATGTATCAGGAATTATTTCTTTTGTAGTCAAACCTAGGGTTTTTCAAATTGGACAGCTCTTCCATAGCAAGTTAACAAATCCTTGAGAGGGAAATAAGTCACAACTCTACATCTATTGTAAATGCTTGTTGTATCAGGGGTGAGGGACCCCTTTCATGAGTTAATCAAAAAGACCTATGCAAACAAGCAAGGGGATTTTTTCTTCAGTCAGTCACTACAGTTACAGAGCCTGACATTGTTAGGTGAACCTTCGTGATCTCATAGGCTACTGCAAACTCTCGTGCGCCAGACCCCTCTTAATAAAAACGTGGGGCACTGGATAGCAAATTCATAGCAGCTGTCACAGCTGGGCTGTGGTGAAGTTTGGTCAAGACCCTTTGAACTTTTTATTTCACACTAATCCCATTTAGTGTGATCAATATACGGACCTCCAGCTCCTAGGTCTGTTAATTAGGTGTCAAGTGTTGGGTTGGCCTGTGTCAGGCTGTAAAATACAAACAGAGAAGAGAGTATCAGGAGGGAAGTAAAGTGTTTATTGTCTGAATGTATAAGAGTGAAAAGTTGCCTTCCTGGGCTGAGATGCCTTTAGGGATCTTAGGAGCTTTTTGTTTCTCTCAGCAAGGTAAATATATAGTTAAATATGTATTTTTAGCAAAAATATTAGTGCAGTTGGGGGCTGCGGAGTAATGTAAAAGATCCAATTCTGCTAGTAATTCAGTGTTGGAATAGCTCTTTGAATACCTGTGCCTCTGCCTTTTTTGTCTGTTAATAAAAATACTTAATTGTTCTAGGAACTACTTGCATTGGGTTGCCCTAAGATGGGAGTAATTTCTTGTTTTGCTTAGATACGTCTAAAATGAAGGTTCCTCTAAGACTTACCAGTATTTATTTTAACTTGCCCTTTCTAGCATTTAGGGAATAGACAGGATAACTTAGATCTTCATTTCCCCAACTCAAAGAATCTTGGGGGAGGTTTTTGAACTCCCCCATCTTTAGTTCTCTGTCATTCAGGGAAGGGTAAATATATAGAATGATACTTCAACTTTCATACATTTTTGGGTTCCTTTATTTCAGTCTTTCAGTGACAGAAAGGACTGGGGAGTTGAAAGTAGTTTGTTTCATCTCCTTTGAAGAAAACCTAAAATTTATAATCCAAGATCAGACCTTTCCTATAACTCACGCAACTCATCCTGTTAACTGTTTTAATATATGGCACCGCTATTTCATTAAACAACATCCAGGAATAATTAGTTCAGCAACGATGCCTTGGAACAAAAGCCCTTGATTTCGTTTAACTTTATAAGTTGGTCTCTTTTGATCTGCAAGAACACATCTGGGGCCTTTAAGAAAGTAGAAAGAAAAATATTAAATGTTTAGTAAGGCTTTTGGTGAAGGTTTTAAAGCGCAGTAACCCTTTGGTATCAGAATGTAGCTCAGAGGCAAAAAAGTGTGAATTTCTTTTTTCATAAGCTATGACATGGCACCTTTATATAGTAAGTGTGGGGTTTTTTCTAGTTGATGACCACTAAATTTTGGCTTTATTTCTAGTTCCATAAGATGCTGTATCTGCATCCTTTCCCCAGTTTTTCTGACCTTTTGCCCCCTCTTCTTCTGGCTGCATTTGAATGAGTTAATCAGAATCATTCCTGTAAACCTGACTTCTTTTAACATGTATCTTGGCGTTAGTATTTGGTTTTTTTGCATCAAACTTTGCGCTGCTTTGTTCCTTTAAAAGCTTAGGTGGTAGGGATAAATCCCTTTGTCCTTTACTCTCGACTTAACTGCTTAGATTTTGCAAATATCATACAATCCAGAGGTATATAAATTTACTCATCTAATCTTAATCACTGTTACTGACTTGTAACAGAAAATTGCTTACCAGTCGACTCTTTAAAATTTGCCACTAAAAAAATCCTGCCTCAAGGGAAAGCTATAAAGATTTTGTATGCCAATTGTTTTTTTTCATAAACTAAAAAGTATTGCAAAAAAATACTTGTCTGATAGAGAAGGAAAAGGATTTACTTTTCTTCTTATAGTAGAGGTAGCCTTTGTTTTGATTGTAATTAGTACAAGGAATTCACTGGGAGGAGTACCGTATCATTTGATTTGTACCAACGTGCTTGCTTGTGTTTGCTTGTTTGCTGCATTGCACTGGAGTACTGTTGTATTTTATATTCCAAGCATTTCCCAGAAAATGTACAAATCATCACAATTAGTGTTAACGTGTGCCACAGCTAATGAAGCCTACCAGATCTCTCAGTAATTATTCATCACCTTTGTTTCATTTTGTATAAATCATGGCTTTTGTTAATAAGCTTATTGTAGAGAAAGGACAGGAGAACTTTTTTCATGAGAAAAAATGAGCAAAAGAACTTTGTTCTTGTTTTTCCCCTTGACCTGTCAAAATAGAAGTGAAAAGAGTTGAAAATATTATTTTTCATTACAGGTTTTATTTTTAAATACAGCTTTATGTTCACTCTGTGTTTGTTTTCCTTAGTGAGCCTTTAACTCCAAGGTTGTGACCCAATAATGACCTCCTCTTTCCACTCTCAATTGCTTTTGACCTACTCCATTAAGTAAAAAGAAATAACCTAACAGAAGGGTAACCAGATCACTGCTACCACACCAAGGAAACAGGCAGGCTTTGGGATGCTCTTCTTTAATCTCTCTATCCACAGAGCCTTCATTTTAATTTGCAAAATTGAACCCAGATCGAGAGCAGTAAAGCCTGAATACGGTAAATATTCATGCCTCAGTGATCTAGAGTGGCTCCATTACATTTCAGAGATTGGGAGAATTACCTTTTGGATTATGTATATTCATGGGCTGATTTTTATTTGAGATATAATATTACTCACATTGGGCTACATGTCGCATATTCTACCAAAACCAGCCTTCTCACAAAGCTCCAAATGTTCCTTACATGTAAAAGTTTTACTTCTTTACCCTATAGTTTCCTCTCTTTTATGCTTTTCAAAGACTGGTAGTAAACAAATTTCTTTTAAAGAAGAAGGAAAAAATGCCAGCAGAAATTCTTCTATAAAACCTTCAACCCTGTGTTTACTGTGATATATTCTTTTGCATGTGACTTTGAAGTCTTCAGATAAAAGTATTATTATTGTTCTAAACGTAAATCTATTTGGAAAAAGTATTTCAGTTTTTTTCTGTTGGAAGAAGAAAATTCCAGACAGCCTTTCTTTAACCTATCATTTTGCATTGGTTTTGACTTCTTTTTGGATTTTTTTCTTTGAAAAATGTTTTATTGAAATATTTTTGATAAGTTGCCGAAATTTTAATTGGTATGTAAATGTTAAGCTGCTTCTGTATCATAGTTTTACTATGGGTCTGATATTCTGTCTAGATACTTGCTACCTAACGTCATTGGCATTATCCTGTGCTTTTAAAATGCACACTTGTCATCTGTAGTGATCGATAGCATAGGCAGCACCACTTAATTTAGGATACTTGACATCTTAATATTCCTTTTTTGGTAAAAAATCCAAACCAAACAAAGTAAGAGATATTTTAGTCACTTTGAGATGAAAGGATACGTGGTAGGTGTCTGCCTGCTGCATCCTTCCACGCGTCCTGGAATGTGGGGATCTGTTCCCTACCCAAAACCCCAGACATTTGATGTGTGGCTGTGAGGCCCTTTTAGCCAGAGGACTAAAACAGGGTTTGGGTTCTCCCCTGTGTGAAGAGATTGACCCAAATCTAGAAGAGGCAAGGCAGAGAGAAAGGAAGAGAGTGCAGTGCCTGGTGCTCTTGGTGAATGCCAGGTGGTGGTAAGGGGTGGGAGCCAAGGAGCGTATTAAGAGCATGTGCTACTGGGAGATGCTGCGAGGGAAACTGTATTTGAGCAGCCTGATTGCCCTCTGGGACAGAAGGTAGAGACAGGAGGAGTCATGACTTCAGTGAGATTTGGGCAACATCTCTCGCAGTATTCTTGTGTGACAGCAGGGGAGCCATGGGATGGATTTAGGGAGTTTGATGCAAGTTAAAAATTGCCTGAAGTGGTTGAGGCTATTGGAAGCTTTGCTGTGAATGAGGAAAATTGCTATGAAAATATGATAGTTCTGAAAAATCAGACTTTTGCTCTCAAACTGAATACAATATTTTTCTTGAATTTGGGTAGTGACAAATGATGCAGTTGAGTTTATCTGCACTGAGGTGTAATGCCATGTTATATCACAGGGGTGACAGGATTACTGGAGTTGACCAAATAACTACTCAGTAAGATAGAATACATGTAATACAGTGTGAATTTGATGGTTTACGGTTAATAATGGATTCAAGACAGTTCAGTCATGAGAAGAAAATAGAGGGTAGTTTTCTTATACAGTGTAGTTTGTCCAGCCTGTACATGGGATGGATTAGGTTCTGTTGAAAAAATTTGGGATTGCATACTTAAAGACTACAGGGGACTGCATAGGCACAGAAGGTCACTTAACTTTACCTGCAAAATCTTAATCTTAACACTTGCTAATTTGTGATTGTGTGCATGCATATAGTATCTCTGTAATTTAAATTAAAATTGATATTAAAACAGAGTAAGATCATTGACCTGCTTCTTTTATTTACTGGGTGCATATTTTAGATGCTGAGAAAGGAAATAAGCTTAATGGATTTTATTATCCCCTTTTATGTTGCTTTATATTCCAGTGTTGTAGTGCAGGCTATTCAGGCTAGGGTGTTATTTTGTCAGGAGGAGGAGTATATTAAATAAAATCTGATAGCATGTGTGTGGTGTTACATAAGCACCACAGTGGTCATATGGTGAATGCCCTTATAAAGCTCACTTTAAAAAATTAAGTTAAAGGAATTATTCTATGTGAAATAGTTTTAGGTTTTTTCCTCCAGATGCTATAGTCCTTTCCCACATGGAAGTGAGGCCAGGGACAAATAATAGATTCTAGAAATAGTCAACATCTTTCAGAAAATTGTTACTAAGCCACGTAATCTTGCTGGAATCTGCAAACCTTGAATTATTTTTGACTCTGAGGTTTCTACTTTGTAGTTGGTCCCTACCTGCTGTTGTGATGTTGGCTCAGAAGAGAAAGCTCTCTCTACAACCTGAGCAGTGGGCAGTTTGCATTGTGGGATTTGCTGTTCAATGATGTGTTATTGACAACTATTGTTTTTTTTCCATTTCATGCTGTTTCAAAATTCTGGTTAAAGTTTTGGAACTAATGAACCAGAAAGACAGCTGAGAGAATTTAGGAATTATATCATGCCTTATTTCTTAAAAGAAAATACTTTTTTATTTGGATGGAGGAGAGGCCTTGACTTCTGATTTGATTGCTCATTGCTGTCGTGTACCTTCAGAGCCTATTTGTCCTACTGCTTTCAAGCAGGACAGGAGTGGTTTGCTGGCCTTACTTATGTGGCTGCTTGTTCATCTATAGGGTTCAGCTTTGTCACCCCTCATAAAGCAAAGAATTCAGCCTTCTTTGTGTTTAGGAAGGGAGTTCATTAAAAGATCTGCTTACATGTAGGAAGCGGTCTTATGTCTGAATTAGAGCTTTGCTTAGTTGCAGTGTATGTTCTTAGACATGGGCTGGCTGAAAACTAAAAATCGTGGTAGTCTTTCAGCCTGCAACTCTTTAACTGTGCAGCTTGATATGTTCTGACCACCAGAAGGTGGTACTGGGAACAGGAATGATACCTTATTCTTTATTTGGATTTGTAGCAGAGCAGTAGGGAGGAAGGCAGTCCTTGCTTTCAGATGCAGCAGATACGGGATGCATTTTAGTCATGCGGCTGGGCCTTAGTTTGCTGCTCCAGTTTGGCTTTAAGGAGGCACTTCCAGATGATACTGAGGTGGTGTTTCTTGTATTTGGCTGGAAAGTATGGCCAGTTTATACTGCTTAAGAGTGGTGGGTTTTTTGTCTTGCTTGGGTGCTGGTTCAGGCAGGCTTGCACTTGGTGTATTTCTAAACCTCAGGGCTTTCTTCATTTATCCTCCTTCTTCTTGGATAGAAGTTTAAAAATGCAGTCTTAACTGGGCTCTGAGGTGTGATCTTTATTTTAAAACTCTTGGAGTATGTTTTTATAATATGTATGTATTAGTCCTTTTACAAAAGTACTGCATTTATAATCAGTGTTTTCTCTAACAGATCATTGAGACTAATTATTTTAATTTTGCAGTTTCTCATCAGTATTACAGGGAAGTATGGTTGCTGGATCTTTGATATCAGAAAGATGCACTCAGCAGTGGGAGGCAGTGGGATGACTAGGTTTTTATCTAAAGAAGTTATGAGCAATGGCATATGACTGATAACTTAATGGAAGCTGGATAAGTAAAGGAAAAGAAGCTCTAACATATCAGGGCAAAAAGTAATTAGTGGACTTTTTCTGTATCCTGTTTACTATTAATCTGCAGTCAACTGCTTTGAAAATCTTAGTGGGATTTTCCTTTGGTCTTCAAATAATGGGTTCTCTTATATTGAATACATTTATTTATCTCAAGGGCTGAACTGTTTGGGTGCTTTTGATTTCTGTTTCGCATTTTTTAATCTACATGTGAAAACAAACTTTTCTCACCCTTTATACAAACCTTCACATAATCCTTTTGGAACATTGATTATACAAATAAAATTTTAAGAAAAGCAAATCTCTGCAAATGGTGTAAGATTTCAGCACATGGCTCTTGATTTATTTGATGAGATATAATGAATTCCCCTATGCCACAACTGGAAAAAAAATGTGAGTGAATTTCTTAGTAAAATTTTTATAACAAGTTTTATTATGGTATCCAAGTTCTCAATGTTTACCTACATGTTTCACATGCAGTGAAGTCTCTCACTTTAAAGTTTCACTCAAAATTGTTCACTTTGTGTCTAAAGGCCTGATTTCCTCTCTTGAGTGGATTGCTCAAATGGGCCCTATGCTATTTTTGTGGGCAATGTAAGATAGAACTTGTTTTCCTGACAGCAGTTTGAGGACTAAAATGGGGTGCTGAAAATAAATGTAAAGAAATGCTGAAGATATTTGTCATAGTGGTCTTGGTTACAAATTCCTGTTGCTCAGGTCAGAGTGCTCTGAACTATTTTATGTCCTTTTGGTGGTAGGTAGGTGTACTGAGTGATCCAACCCCTTCTTGAGAAATTCATTGCTGTAAAGTTAAAGAAAATATGTGAAAGCTTAGAACTATTATAACTTGTAGGGATCCCTTACATGGAGAAACTAGATATGCAGAAGAGAAACAAATTTAATACTGAGGGTCAGTTGCATCCTTTCAGTGCTTCTGGGTTTGTGTTTTAAGGCCAGACAAAACAAAGATGAATTTCAGTTATGTATTTGTGTGTCTTGAAGAAAACCCCTACAGTTGGAGCTTTTTAAACCAGGGACAAATGTCTCTGTCAGTTGGGGTCAGAGTGAAATGGAATGAAATACTGTACTGATGTTCATGGTCTGCTCAGAAAACAGGAAATCAGTGATTTAAAGCTACTCTGGCTCTTGTTATTTGATCCAGTGGGTGCAGACCAGCTCCCTGATTCACTTCTCTGCTGGTTCCATGTCTGACCTTTTGAAGGAGATGCAATTCCAACTCAGTTTGGGTGATCTAATCCACCCCCAAATCACTTATGCACACTCTGGCATTTTTCTGGTCAGAACCTAGTTCTTACAAATGTTATGTTCTTGGAACAGAGGTGTGATGGTCAGTGAAGATACTGTGCTGTATCGCTCCTTTGTACAGTTCTGGTGCTGAGAGCATGAGGCAGGGAAAAAGGAATGGGCTTGAATGTGTTCTTCCCATTTACTGCTGTCCTCTGATATGTCTATGGAAACTTTAGGTACAGCAGTAGATACTACTTTCAACAAATATAGATGGGCTGATTAAATCATCTGCAAGGTACTGGATAGATTGGCATGAAGTGGTGATTTCCAGTAGGGTGTGTAATGTGGTGTCTCTTCCTCCTTGTGTCTGAAGACAAACCTGTCTGAAAGCCAGACCAAGTATAGTGAAAGCTCTGATCTCTCCTTCCCCTCTGCTCTGGCTCTGTCTAGTGGTTTGTTTCTTCTGGAATTTTTAAAATGTTTGTGGGGGATTTCTGGATTCAAGTCTGAAAGGGTCAGGTGATTCTTAAAGCTCAGGATGTGCAGGACTTGCATGCTGTGTGAGAGTTGGGGGCAGCAGAGATAATCTGCTTTGATTGGGGAGGGGGCAAACTTTACGTTATTCTGCAAATTTTCATCGTATTTTAAATTAGGGTAATGTTTTTTGAAAGAGAATTAGTCGGATCCAGAACTTCTCTTGAACTCATGTTTGAGACTGCAGAGACCATCAGCAAATGTGTTAATGGGAGCCTCATTGAACATGAGAAAATACTCCTGTATCCATACTCCACTGCAAAGTTATCCTATATGTGGGAATTACAGCAAGCTTTTTTGTCGTGCCTGGTGATGCTTTTCAATTGTATACTGTTTAATGTAGTGAAACACTGAGAAGTGTGGAAGAAGACAGCTAGTATTCTGATACAAGCCAGCTTTGTATGCTGTGGTTGAGAACTGCAAATCACATTGAAAAAAATTTAATTGTGTGAAGTGAATATTTCAAAAGTACTTGTTAATTCTCCTTCTGATTGTTGTGTATGGGCTGCTTGTTGTCAGATACATCAAGCCTAATAATTTAAGGGGAGAGAGTAGGCAAATGTTTTAAAAGCTAAGATGTATTCCAAGTATATGCACACAATTTTGTTTTCTAAACACGGTTTTCTTGACTGTTATCTAATTCCGTGAAAGATATTTCAGAATTTATGTAGACTGGTTTAGAGACTAGAATATAATTTCACTGTAGTATTTTCACTCAGCTGTTTAGATGGGTAACTTCTAAAAAATACTATTATAAACTGGACTAATAATAAAGAAAGAAAATATTTGTGGCTCCATTTAAAATAGAAAACTAGACAGATCTCTTGTGCATCTTCCATTTCCGGTTTTGGTTTGAGGAGTGACAATACTGAAAGATTTCCTGGTTCTTGTCAATTTATTGACCCTGTCTGTGATTGTAGAGAGAAAGAGATTTCCTGCCAGTGTTGACATGCGAAGTCACAGAAGTATTTCAGAATAGTTTGGGGGGGTGAGTGCTTTTCATATGGTAGTTTTATTCTTGTAATGCTTGTTTGTATCTTTGAAACACTTATGTTTAAAATCCTCTTTTTTAAATTATTTTTCTTGAAGTCCTAAACAATTGTGTATCACCAGTGTTGCAACTACAACAATGTTTGAAACTGGAGAGGGAGAGTAGTGAATGAGAGAAGGGAGGGGTTTGGGAAGAGTTTAATTCAAGCCTCTGTACTTCCAGCCTTCAAAAGTGCAATCTTGGAAGAGAATAGAGAGCTGGAGGTAAACACTAAATTGTTTCTCTGTGATTTATCTAGATGGATAGTACTGTCTAGGAGGCTTAGCTAAAGGGATAATGAATATATGTTTGAGTACAAAAAATATTTGAAACTGAAACTGTGAGTATTTACAATGGCCTTTTAAGTTTGTTTTGACATTTGTTAAGATCTTGACACACTGTTTTGGTCCAGGCTTTTTAGTGAGGGGATTTTCTCTTACGTGAATGTACTTCTTGATCTCCTTTCTCATAATATTTTGTGGATTCTTCAAGAATTCACAGGCATTGATGTGGCATTTATTTTGCAAAGTGTTGTAATAACATTATAATCTGTAAAAGGGTGTTTCTTTTGGTTTTGGTTAGCAGCCAAAGATACAGGGAACCCGAACAATTTGTAGTGGTGAAGCTCCTGGGCATTGTTATTTGTATAAATATGGTTTTCCAAAAGGAATACAGGACTTGTGTTGTTTTCCAGAAGATGTGTAACTGCTAGACTTTTTTCCTCCTTTATTTTTTTTAAATCAGCTTTCTGTGTATTAGCTGTGACCACTTTTGCTGACTTCTTTGGAGAGCTCTTTATATTCCAGGTTTTAGTTCAGCCAGTTTAGTTTCATCTGTTTTGATCTAAGTTTCTGCAATTTATTCCCTTCTGAGTTTGGTGATGCTGGGAATAGGCATACCCAGATTTGACTACAGCGGAGTGTGATGTTCTTCATCCAGGGCAGCAGGCTTTGCAGAAAAGGAAAAGGTGAACAACATTGTTTTGTTTCCAGTTATGCATTGCATCAAAGGTGCAGGAAAAACTCATTTTCAGTATTATGCAATACTGAGTAAATAGTTCTGTAATGAAGTTCTCCAGGCTGTTCTGAGTTGTCTAACCTAAGTGCTGTATGACATTTGAGGATGAAGCCCAACTCTGCTGAGTCCAGTCCTTTGGTTTGGGATTTTCTTCATCAGTGCTTATATATTTTGGTTTTTTTATTTTAAGAAGTTAGAAGATAAATGAGGTGGGCTGGGATTAGAAGGTGGGCTGCTAAGGGACACACAGTGATGGGAAATTGACTTGAGAACTGTTCCAGTTGAATAAGAGTTACTAACAGCTTGAATGGTGAGAATTGCATGGTAGCATTTAACATCAACACATCAACCTTTCTGATAGCTGTAGAACTGATGCTAAAAAAAGAGGGGAGAAGGAAGAAGAAATTATACTGAGAGTTGAGATCTGTTCTAGCAGTGTTGGTTTGTGCACACATGGTTTAATCTGTTGTATATACATAAAGACATACCAAGGAAATGATCTCTGGATTTGAGCATTCTCATGGAGAGTTTAGTTCTTGGATCTGTATGTTGAGATTTTAGCCCTCAAAATATTGTGTATAACTTTTCTGTACTAAGGACTTGTGTCCAAATACATAGTATTTATTTAGGAGGAAAATATTTTTTTTTACTGCCAAAAATACCATTTCAGTATTAAAAGCTACCTAATGTAAGGACTTTTAAGCTGAGTGGTTACCTATCCAAGGGTCCAGCATTAGCATGAATGCAACAGGTGACACCATAAAGTTGTTACCAGAAAAAACCTTTGGTTACATGCAAATTGAGAGGGCAGGGAATCTTATTAAAGGATGATGGCTTGCTGAACTGAAAAAGGAAAAAAAGCCAAATGAAGCCTTATTTAAACGAAATTGGTTTAGTCTGATCAAGCTGAGCTTAGACTGATCTTTAAAAGCTCTTTTCATTCTTTTCTCCTTGAAATAAGTAATAGAATAGCAAAGTCACTGAATTAAAACATTCATACCATGTAGGAAGTTGTAGTATAAGTGGTGATCACTTCTCCTGTGATATTCCTGAGATATGGAACCCACATTTAGTAACAGCAATGTTAGCCATGTATTTATGAACATTCAAATCTTCTTAAGAAAGTTTTGGGGTTTTTGTTTTACTGTGTAAAACTGCAAGAGGGTGGATTTTTTATATTACCAATTATTTTGCACTGATGGTTCACAAGAGTTCATTGTGCTTGGTGCTGTGCAAATGCATTACAGGGAAAGGTTTTTTTTGCTCTGAATATTTTACGGTTGAATTCAACCACGCCAAAAAAGTGTATTGAAAGATTTTTGTAGGAGGAGTGTGAAAGCAGTCACAAAAGTACTTGAATGGGTATTGTAGTGCTACACTTCTGGGGCAGATGCTTGGGGCAGTTTAAGTTAAGTTATTCTATGGTGTATCTATATCTCAGGATTTGAAGGTCGTATTGTGAGTATTGCAGTACAGATGATGTAAATAACAATATAATTGTGGTTATGACAATCTTAGTCTAATGAATAGAAGTAAAAGAAGCCCAAATATGTGGTAATTTTAAATTGTTGTATTTTCTCATTTTATTAACTTTCTACTTTTGAATTGTGCCCCCTTCTAGGAGGTCAGTTACCTTACAAGACAGTGTCATATGTGGTTGGTTATATATAAGCATTTATTTTGTGATAAAAGCATAATTATGAGTGTTTATGATGCAGTCAGATGTGATTAATTGCTTCATTCTTTTTCTTCCCCTTTCATCAATAGGTGACAAAGAAAGTCAAGTCCATGCAGATGTTCCATACTCCTGTGACTTATGCTATGCAGGGTGACAGAGTAGGTATTTGTGTAACCCAGTTTGATCCCAAACTGCTGGAACGAGGCCTGATTTGCACCCCAGATTCACTTCACACCATCCACGCTGCAATAATTTCCTTGGAGAAAATCCAGTATTTTCGAGGAGCTCTTCAGACTAAGGCCAAGTTCCACATCACAGTTGGTCATGAAACAGTTATGGGAAGAGTGATGTTTTTCAGTCTAGCCCCTGCTGACTTCAATGA
The DNA here is from genome assembly GCA_013396735.1 of Grallaria varia. Taxonomy (NCBI): domain Eukaryota; kingdom Metazoa; phylum Chordata; class Aves; order Passeriformes; family Formicariidae; genus Grallaria; species Grallaria varia. Next base: position 2,006,894 of record VWZG01006450.1, read on the forward strand.
AGAAATTCAAGAAAATGTTTTTGATTTTGAAAAAGATTATCTTTATCAAGAGGAGTATTTGTCCAAGGACTCAGTTTCGTCAGAGGAAAACAAAGAAAATGGCCAGGCAGGAGAAGTCCAACTCCCAAAACAACAGTGGGCTTTGCTGGAGTTTGAAAAACCAGTCACTTGTCCTAAACTGTGCCTTGTGATCGGCTCCAAGCTGGATACAGATATTCACGCAAATACCTGCAGGCTGGCATTCCATGGGGTACTGCTCCAAGGCATGGAAGACAAGAACTACACAGAGACTTTCCTTCCAAAGCTGAAAGTGTACAAACTGAAGTACAAAGAAGGACAAGTGGAAAGGGTAAGCTGTCTCTTTAATGCTCTACATGGGAACTGGAAATATTTATTCTATGTAAGCACATACAGCAGTAGGCTACAGAATTTCCACTGCTGTGTTCCAGAGCCTAACCTGTTCTAATGTTTGTATACCTAGTGTGTTGTATACCTATATCTGCTCTGCTTGCAAACAGTCAGAAATCGCTGTTTAAAGTGACTGTTTATTCAGTGCAATGCAGTGTTGAGTAATTTGATGCGGTTTTTCCACTGGTCCTTTTGGTGTCTAATCAGCATGTTCTTTCCAGCATGTGCTTTGTGTACCTTCCTAAGAGACAAAACTTCTGGCTTTCCATGGACATACTTTGCAGTTAGTCTGCAGTGCATTGGAAATATAAAGGCAGTGTGAAACAGAAAGTAGCATTAGAATGAATAGCATGAAGGACACTAATTCTTTTCTGCATTTTCACACTTTAATAAGAACCTTTATTTTATTAGGCAAAAAAAAAAAAAAATCTTCTACAGGATGCCTTATGGAGCCATAGCATGCTGAAGTTGGAATCAAACTGATAACATGGAGGACTTGAGCCATGTTTAATACATGTTGTTTCTGCGTCACACTGTTCATCTGCTGTACTTACTTGACCACCATCAGTGTGGCAGAAAATAAAAGTGCTTTCTGGAGCAGTTAACACCTACAGTAAAAATTGATTGGGATTTGTTTTTACTGTCTGGTCGGTATGGAGAGAGAACCTGTCTGTGGTAATTGGTACTGCGTTGCTGGCATAAGTTCAGTTCAGTGGTGGTTACCTTTCAGTGAACAGTGGAGAATCATTTGTTTATACATTGCATAGTGGAATTTTTCATGATGAATGGTTTAGGTGGAGATGTATCATATATAAATAACTTTATTTTCTGATCCAGGAAATAACCCATGTAGATGGGTTATTTAATATTTGACCAACAGAGCAATTCATTGGGCTGATATATTATTGAACTGTTCTTCCGATGCCTTTTTAAAACATGGAGCTGTGAGGTTTCTTTTGTTCTGCCTTCATCTGTCACGCAGTGTACTCTGGTGCATGCTGAAAGGATGGTGGAGCAAATGTTGTAGGAAATGCTCATGGTGTGGAATAAAAGGGGAATGCAGGGACTTGGAAGAGTTGATGGGAAGAGGATTGTGCCAGGTATAAAGGGCCTGCTGGGGAAGTACTTACAGTTGAGGTAACCTACTGTGGAGTCTGTGCTTTTGCAGAACTGAGAGCAGCAGGAACAATTGGGTGGTACAGGGACTTATTTTAGCACACAAAGTCACTAGCTAATAGAAAATCTGAATCAGCTGGTCCCACCCTGCTGCTGATGGATGGCTGGAGATTAGGATCGCTGAATTTAGGGTGTCTATTCTTGGCTCTGATACAGGAAAATTTCTTTCTCTGTTGAGCAAGGAAGCTGCCCCCTCCTCACCTTCCCTGGGGAGGCATAAAATAATAATAATTAAAAAATACATGTTACCTTCACAAGAAGTGAACTTTTCCTTCAGAGAATACTGCTGAGGAAAATTAGCTTCATAGTTTCCTGAAAGGCTGGGAGAGAGGTAGGCAGGGGCACATAACATTTGCCTTCACGGGTTTGGGACGAGGTAGAAACATGCTCCCATAACAGGATTGTAGAGGAATTCAGTAGTGCCTGTTTGTAAAATGTTGCTGCTAATCTCCCAAGCCCCCCTGCTTGTTGCTAGAATTAAAATTAATTCCCTGCAGTTTAACTACGAGTTTACCCGGGAGAAATCAGGCATTTAGAGTTTGGCCTTTTGTTCCTATTCTGATTACCTTCGGAGGACTGATGGAATAGTAAGAACTGTAAATTCATTAAGTTTCAGCATCACAGTATTTTTTTTCTTGTGTGCCCCTGGTGCACAGCACCCTCTTGGATTTCAAGGTTGTTTTTTTTTAAACAAAGAATAATATTTATTCTCAAAGATTTTTTGGCTTACTATGAGCAAGTGACATTTTTCATATTTCACGTAGAAATCAAATCCACGGGAAATATTTACTACACTGTGTTTTAAAGTTAAAAATCATACTTAAACTAGCAAACATGCCTAAACTTCTTGGTCTTTCTCATTTGCTGGAGTTGTGTTAAATGTTCTAGGAAAATTCAAGTATTCCTGATCTGCACTTCCTACTGTTTGCTCTTTCCTTTTGAATCTTGCTTCTTGAGTGGAGCGCTGGGAGAGAAAGAATCAAACCTGACTGCTGTTGTTCATTTAAAATCTTTGAATTTATCTGTCTGCAGTGCATTCTTGAGCCTCCTTTTTTTTGTTGGTTTTTTTGTTTGTTTGTTTGTGTTTTTTTTTTTGCATCCTTACTTACTTATCTGCTGCTTTTTGGCAGGGGCAGAGTAGGGGAATATGTATTACTGTGGTATATGAGAAGTTAGTGTTTTCTGAGGTGCTGCATAATGCATGAAACTGAAGTGCTGGGATTGCATCTTCATTATGAAAAAGTTGCATGATTCAACTGGAGTAATGACTTTAACTAGATCAGATATTATAGTATCTGATGTTTTTGAACTGTTGTGGAAATGTGTGAATGCCCCTGTTTTGCTTTAGACCAATTTATTTTAGAGTAAGTCTATGGGTTAGTTTTAAGGAAAATCAAAATACACTATATTCTTTCTGAACTAAGAGGGTGCTGGCAGAGCTTTGTATTTGTTTAATGTGATGATTTTAAAGCAATGTCAAATACTAGTCCAGTTTTCTCTTGCAGAGAGGACTTGAGAGAGGTGAGAAGTCCAGTAGAAGGAAGTTTCTGTCTAGAGCGTCTTTTCTGGTGTGGTTATGTGGGGGCAGAGACTGTCGCCCTCTGGATGCTATTTTTGTAAACTCTTGGCTGCCTGACAAATGTCCTTTCAATAGGAAAAAGCTAGGCTGGCAACAAGTGGCTTGTACTGATAAAAAGGTAAAAGAAGGCTGAGAGTGCTATTGTGAACACCGGTGTGGTTTTAAGGAGTGTGATGTGGGAATCTTGGTGGAAAAAAAGGGGCAAATGAGATGCTGTGAAGGAGTTTTTTTCCCTCGAATTTGGCTTGCAGTGCTGGCTGTGGGATATGGGCTTGCAGCTCAGCAGCTCCTGGAGTTGGGAGACAAGTAAATTGTGAAGATAAGACCGAGGACTACAGTTGCTGTTTGTGCTTCTGGAGGCAACTTGCTTTCCATTCAGCTCTTCACAATTCTATGGGCAAAGGGACTTGTATTAATCCTAACGCCATCTCTGAAATATCGTCCTTCTTGAATTTAACCTCTGTGTGGCATTGCAGACTAACACCAGTCTGACTCATGAAGCAGTTACTCAGTTCCTGGGATAAATCCTTTTTATTTGTCACATTATTTGCTCTTTGGCTTCCATGGACATACAGGTTGAGTTCAGAGTCTCAACTGAAAGGTGAACTGTAGAAGTGCATTATGCTTTCCTGCATGACTCAGATATTCTGCCTGTTTTGAGAGCGTTTGCACAAGCAGGATTTATCTTAGGATGGTTGCCACAGGGTCTTATTGTCAAGGGTAATCATAAATCAGTAGCTCTGTGTCAGAAACAAAAGGAGAAGGAACAGTCTCTGCCTTGCTTGCGTAGCGTGAGCTGCACCTTCTACGTTTTCAAGCTTGTGTAGTGCAAAATATACACATTGTGGCTGCTATGGCTTCCCATTTTTAAGCATAGCTGAAGATTTCCCTATGAGAATGGGGTTGTCCTTCCTAAAGATGTTTTCTTTGTGTTCCTCTGATGCTAAGAATTAATTTTCTCTATTTCAAAGTTTTCAACGTATCTCTCACATTTTTTGCTTTGCTGGTAGGCTTTGCTTGATGGTAGTCATGTTGTGCTTGTTTCTTCAGTGATTTCCTTTGTGTCACAGCTGTGAGGTGTCCTGGTTTTGTGTGGCCCTTCTGTTCACAGGTTTTATGAGTTGCTGGGTAGGGAGTTTTCTTATTAAACTCATTCTCATGGGGACTGAGGCCATCATGTAACCAGCATGCTTAGTTTCTAGGGGATGGAAGAATTGCTTATTGCTTAATGACAACATGTTACAAATTGTTTGAATATTGGTGTGATCTAAATGTCCCCAAGGAGAAATGCATTATTGCAGGAGCAAGATGTGAAAGCAGGGTAAGTTATCAAGATCTTTATCAGCACATCTTTCTGAAGTCTGAATGGAAGACAGAAAGCTTATCTTTCAGCATCTTTTGAAAGTGGGGTTTTTCTCTTCTTAGTGGGATAGCAAGGGCTTTGTCAGAGCAAATGCATTACCTTGGTCAAATGGAAGGTCTTTGTCACCATCGCTTCACAGGTCCTTCAGAAGAAGGATGAGATTGTGCAGTGCTAGTAAGCAACATCAGGAAGTTTGAGAAAATGATATTGAGTTTGCTGATGACCAACAATGACCCAGACTGTCCCTTGGGAAGCTAGAAGTTCTTCAAAAGCAGCAGTTGTGAAAATAGTGGATTTTTAACAATTATGAGCCATATTTTGTCTTTTAATTCCTTACGGCTTTTTAGGAGTAAAAACACCAGCATTTAGTTACTGAGCATGTGTCAAGTTTGTAGTAGCTCAGCCACACACTTGACCAGACTGCTGAAGGAGGGTACAAAGGAGGGAAAATCAACTTGCTCACGAGTGAATAGGAACATCCGATGTGGTTCATACGGGAATGAGACCAGACTTCTGGGGAAGCTGCCATTGCCTGGGGAGGCATTAAGTTAATACTGGAGTGCCAAAGTATTCCTGTCTGGAAAGATTCTGAGTAATGGATCGTTTATCAGCAACACTGGTACTTTTTTCACTGAATCCTTTCCAAATATCAATAATCCCAGAATTTGTTTCACAGAGTTGTGCCTATGCACTGTATTTAAAGTATTTGCCACAGAAATACTGTTCCTTGAATTTTCAGTTGCATGGTTGCAATGCTGCTAGGAATGAAGGCAATTAAATTTTTCCTGCTTGTATAGTTAGATGCTTACATCTAAGTTATTTCTAGATAAAGAATGTTTCATTGGCTTCCTAGGGCTACTGTTGCATCTGCTGTTTTCTTAGTGACAATGTAGTTCCAGCAGGATAGCAGGTAAAACCCTGCACCAGCCAGGTAATGATGCTTTCTGGGTGACTGACATGGTGTGGAGACTGATAAAGGCACAAAGTGTGTAACCAGGCCAAGCTGTAAAATCTGATTGAGTGCTGCTGCCTGTGGGCACAGGCAGGGAGTGACCTGGGCTGTCTGCAGAACTTTCTGTGGCTCTTGCTGGGAGAAGTGGTGGATGTCACTTCATCATCTACTGTAAACATGCAGACGCCACAATTAATATTTTTCCTGCTTTGAAGTCTGAGCATGAGTTTGTTTGGTTCTGCTTGGCTGCTGATGGTATGCTAAATACAGTAATAATACAGAGATGAAGGCAATCAGGTGAATAAAAGTGCACAGCACATTCACTAGTTAAAACACACCGTAAAATAGGAATATAAAAGATGCATTTGTTTATTGGCTTTTGTTTAGTTTTTGAGTAAGAGTTTGAGAAGCTTAGTGGGGGAAAAGGAGGGCTATCTACTCATTAAACAGAAATACTGTTTCTTAGTGCTGAGAAAAGAATGGTGATGTTTCCTGACTGACACAGCATATGGATTAACACAGTGCAATGAACTTGTCATAAAAGTGTACCAGCTAAGTCACAGAATCTGCTTCCTTGCCCATATGAAAAAATTAGTGTTTTGGTCACTAACCAGCAAAAGAATGGCTTGTTCCACATGACTGGATAGTAGAATTTTGCAAGGTTTGAGTAACACCTATGGTTATTATTTGTATTATTAAATTTAAAATGCAGACATGCTTTTGGGTCTTACAAGTGTGTGGACAGCTGGTCTTGATTTTTGTGAGGTTGTGTAAGAGTCACCTGTGGGGGAATCAGTTTGTCAGCAAGGCAACCAATACACCGTTTTATTTATTGGATACAAAAATAAATGAGGAATGTTACTTAGGTTGCAAAATCAAGAACTTGAAAGTTAGGAAATACCAGATTTACAGTTGCCTATGCAACATTAATACTGTTCCACTGTGCCTCTACCCTGTGCAGTTAATAAGGCAGGGTTCCTCTGAAATCTTTTTGAATTTGGTCATGTAAAGACTATATGGTGGGGCATATCAAAGAAGGACAGGAATAAGGTTGTATGGACATCTGGCATTTCTTAACTTCTTAAGTGTCCAATTCTGCAACTTAACTGAGGTTTTATATAAATGTAATTTCCTAGGTATTTTTAAAGACAAAAGACAAAGTAAAACTAAACCTCCATATTGCTGAAATGTAGCCATCCCTCTACTGCACACCTTCAATGCGTTTTGAGTTACAAATATTCAAGAGTGTAGCACAGGCTTGTGTTGCTTCCTTCCACAAACCTTGTTGCCAAATGGCAGAAGGAAACTGTTACCCAAAAGAGATGGTACTTTGCGCAGCTGACCCACACACTGGAGTCGGAGGTCATTAGGGGAGTGGTTGGGCTTCAGATGTTCCTATGTCCATGTGGTGTTTTCAGGAGGGAATGTGAGTCTGTGTCCAGAATCAGCTCTTTTCTTCCTCCGCATCGCTTGCTTCAGGCTGCTCCTTCCGGGCCTGGTCTGTCCTTATTGCCTGCTTAATTTCCAGTGAGGATTTTGTAAGCCTCTATTTGTTCCCTCCTGCCCTCCCTGAGCTATTTATGGGCAGATTCCTTTAGAAACAAATTATTTTACTGTTGCTATATTTCACCTTCTGCTATGCCAGGTCTATGTACTGTTCCAAATTGAACTTGCCATGTCCCACTGATGTTTCCTTTTGTGTGCTCAGGATCTCAGAGCCTGAGATCACCACAGTTAAAATATTTTAGGATAGTTAAGAAAGTGCCTGAGTGTTCTTAAAATCTGGAGGTCAACCAGAGTCCTCCTGGCTGCTCAGAGCTCTCTTCAACTTGGCAGTCCTGTGTCCTGCTTACAAGACCAGGTCAAGACCTTTGCATCTACAGATCATCTTGTCTATGGAACAGCCTGTTTCTTGTTTCTTTTCCTTGAATAGTAATCATCACAAGGTTTTTAATCTGTATAGTGAGCCAGGGCCGGCTGGTCTAGAGATGGGTGGTGCAGTATGTACTAACAGTCCTTTAGCCTACTCTTTTCCGTATCTTGTTGATATATGTTGATATTGTTTTTCTATATAAAGGAAAAGCAGCATAGATTATTAAAAATTAAAATGAAGTGATGACATCAACTGGTTTCTTTTCACCTGGTAAAATTAATATGTTCATTCAAACAATGTCAGTAATTTAGTGCTTGTGGGTGTGTCTGGGATTCAAGCCTTCTAGATTTTAAATAGAGGTGAAGGAAACTTGCACTGTAAAGGTGCTTAATGAAGTTAGTGCCCTGTTGGTACCCTGTGCATGCCTGGAGAATGCTGATTGGTAGGTATAAAACTTTTAAAACCTAAAGCAGTCCTGTGCACTTCTCACTCGCTGTCTTGCCTCAGTACTCATGACTCCTTTTCTGCTACTGTTCTGGGTTTTATCAGGCTGTAGTGATGGCAAGATGCTCAGCAAAGAGAAGGGCATTTTATGGCTGCTTGTTAGTTACTCTGAAATGCAATTGTCCCTTTATTCAGAAAGGCAGAGAAAGGAAAATATTTCTTGGGTATAAGAAACATAGGCTGGGGGGAGAGATGGGACAACCAGCTGAAAAACCAAGTTAATGGAAACGAAGATGTATTTTTATTGGTTTCTTACTCTAGTAAAACAGCAGTAATGAGACACTGAGGACATTTCATTTCCATTCCTTCTTCATGGGTGGATGTTCCAAGGCAGAAGTTTAGGTTGTTTGCTTAGAGGATGGTGAGAACTAAGGTCTTTGGAGCCCAGCAAACAGCTGAAGGCTTCTAGTGCTGGAGGGAATTACAGAAAGGAAAGTCTTCATGCTGCTATAAGCAAGTTGTGGAGGAAAAGCCATGGCTGACCAAGTAATTCTTTCTTTCTTTGTACCAAGTTGTTCACATAGTTCTCAGTAACCAACTCCAAGGTCTTTGTAGAATCAAAAGATCTGGAAACTGGATTGTCACTGAAATCCTCAGTTCCTTTCTCCTTCACCCTTTTTGTGGCCTCATGTACTAGCATTTTCTCAATGCATGAAACAGTTTTTAAAAAAGAACAGGAATTTGCAGTCTCAAGAATATTCCCATTTCTGACACAGAAATGGAAAGTGCTTGAAACTGTTTTCTGGAAATAAATGAGCTGTCACTGATCATGAAGAAGATGTCTCAAGTGTACTTTTTCTAAAATACAAAAGTAATAAAAATACTTTGTATTTTCAGTGTTAGTCATAGATTCTTTTTGTTCCTTTTCCTATCCTGTTGTTTTTCTGTTTAGGTTTCACTGGACCATTTATCAGTTTGCGGAGAATAATCCTGTTTTCATCCTTCTTTAAAAAAATTATTTCTTTTTAAGTCAGAAAAGGTTATTTTTTACCTTTTTGTGTATTTTCTAGTATTTAGTATTCAGTGCTTTTATTTTCTCTATCTCAAACCTTTCCTTATTTCTGTCTCATTCTGGCACCACTTTGTTTCCTCCTGTTTGTTTCTCTTTTGATATGCTTTTTTTTCCTCCTACAGATGTTTTTAGAGATGAGTTATTTGCTTCCAAAATGCTTGATGGATTGCTTGAGAGGGTGTTCAGATGACAGTAATTTCTAAGTTATCTGAAAAAGTAGTGGTTTAACAGTCTGGACAGTATAACTTGCAGTCCTGCTCAAAGGGGAATCACAAAGGTGTTTTTCCTTGGAATTATACTACGGTTTGCACTGAATGCCAACACATGTAATGTGAACTGTGGGTTTGCAAACAGTATATGGTCAAGTAAGTACTGCTGAGATGGGGAGTGTGAGTTGGTTATTTTTTTTTCTGTGAACTTCTCAGTGTTAGCACAAGGGTTATGTGCCAGAGATGCACATACTTCACCTATGGTTATAAAACGCTGTTTACTTTTTTTATGCAAACACAAAAGCCAAGTGGGAAGGGATATTTCATAAACTCAGTGCTATTGTGTCCTCTGGTCTAAGCCATAAAACAAGAGTAACAGAGACGTTCCCTTTGAACTTGAAATCCCTTTCTAAGCTGCTGATCTAACCTAAGTGAGAGGGGGAGACTATACCAGCCAGAAAATTTCTCTTCTGGGTATTTTTCCCTTCCCGCCTCTTTTCTTTTTTTTAAGTCCTTAAGTGAGTTTGATGCTGCACCTCTGCCCATAAATTTAAAAAAATATTATCGTAATGTAGGTCAGTGAACTGAAACGCCACTGTACACCATGGGGGATTAAAGTCAGAGAGGCAGCCCTCTCCCACTCCTACTAGGTCATATGACAATATAAACAAGAAATGCAAGGAACCTTCAGCTTTTTCTTGCCCTAATCCTTTGTTTATGCAGCACTTAAACTGACTTTTGGGGTCGTCTCTGTCTGGCATTAAAGCCCTAAAGCTTTTTGAAGTTTCCCTGAAGTTAATAAAATTAGTCTGCCCTTGTTGCTAGGCCCCTTGCTGCTGCTTCAGAGCAGACTGCGTATCCCTTACTGTCTTTGTGGCATTTGGCTTTGTAAGTTCATCATGTTTTATACCAAAAAGAAGAGTGTTTGAGAGAAAATCAGAAAGCTCTCCCAAAAGGCTGTTCAGCTAATAGGCCAAGTGATTGCCATTGTAGATTTTCTGAGAACTCAAAGGGGATTAACTTAAAATCCCACGATTGGAGGTAAATTGCTGGTAAAGTAATTGGAAGTGTTGAGTTTCAGTTGGAGAGAACAATGTGCATTTCTCTGCCTTTTTACAAAGCAAGGCTAAATCAAAAATGTAATTTTTCTTTTATTTTTCTAACATAGTCTTGAAGTTGAGAAAATGAACTTTCCTTTGTAGTAATTCTTTTCAACACTCATTTATTTTAATGCAAAGACTGATTCAGTTATCTTAGTATCTGTTACAAGAGGGATTCTCATGTTATTTATTCTTTGTCAGGGATAAGTTGTTGATAGGATAACTGGAAGGGATGGACAACACAAGATGGGGGTGTGTAGTATTCTGTGTGCAAGACTGAGACTTGGGGTCATAAAGGTTTTATTGCAAACAGCCACTCAGGCAAGTCACTGATCACTTACTATCTCAGCACCACTGAATCAGTTTTGTTTCTAAATAGCCTATAGAGATGCCCAAGGAATCGTGATACCAACAGAACATATTGATCAGTAAAAGGGGGGATTTTTTTCTTTTAATGAGTTGATCATTAGAGTGAGAGGAACAGTGCAGCTGGAGCCCTTGGTCTGCCTCCTAAACCGTATGTGCAAGAGCAAGACCCTAAAAAGCACATTTCCATATAAAAGATAAGGCTTTTTTTAAATCGAAGTCTTTGAGTGTTGCATAATTAAATGGTGATAGATTTTGTTGCTATTCTAATCATCACTTTTAGGTTATCATTACTGGTTTACTTGAAGGTCCATGATGCCTGTAACACTTGTTCACAGAAATCATTTGAGTTACTGGGGAGCCTTCTCCTTGCTGCGGGGGGCGGGGGGGAGCTCTAAACTGAACCATGCTAGTCTTGTATGATTGCTCACCCTGTAATTCCGTTTTTAATTAAGTTAAAGATAACGTTGAAGTGCTCTGGGAAAAATGAGATGTTTATGTGGCCTTTAAAGTTGGCTTCCAGTGCCATTTTGGGGGATAACTACAAAAATAATAGTTATGTGGAAGATCCTCACTGGATTGTAAGAGACCATCTGTGTTTCAAACATGAGGGAAAGAAGCAGTGGTGAAGAAGAATGGAGTTCTGAAATTCTTGTTTTAGGAATAAAAGCTTTATAGAAAGAAGTAATATTTTTTAATGTAACTGGGAAAAAGGAAGAAGGTTTTGAGAATGTAAGTGCTTCTTCAGGTTGGAATTAACAGCTTCTTTTTATGCTAGTCTTCTGCTTCAGACCCAAAGAAAGGTGAGTGTGCCTGACAGCTTATCTTCCCCCTCTACTACCACCTATTATCAAGGGCTGTAGTAAAAGACATTTTTCAGTTTTGAATTTAAGCCAGAGGTTGCCAAGCAGTGATACTGCCATTAGTGGTTCCCCAACTGTTTGGAAGCAGTGGGAGAGGACAGACACAATATAAAAATACAAATGTGACCTTTTGGGAAAAGATGAGGAGTGGATGTTGAGGCAGCAAGAGGTGTTGAGACATCTTGAGGGCTTCTGCCTACAGCCTTGACTGAACCCAGCCAGGAGTGGAGCTGCCTGTCCTGTTGTCATCTCCACGTGAAAGGAGGAGGAAGGGCTGTAGATATTTCTATAGGATGTGGTCTGGGGAAGGTCCTGCCCATGCTCTGCAGTACTGCACAGCACTTTCTCAAGGTTGTTTGTAGCTAAGCTAGTAAGCTCTGTTTAAAATAAAAGGTAGATTTACTACCATACTGAGATTGGCATTAAAATAGATGTGTATATATGTAACAAAATAATAACAATCATAGGGATTTGAGTCTGTATGTGCATTAGTTTATGGAGGAGGCTTCAGGGAAGAATAGTTGCTTAATAAACCAGCAATACTTTGAGTCATTGTTTAAACTGAATAAAGGAGTGTTCAAAACTAGATATAATTCATTGTTCTAAGTCACTTTGGTCTTTGAATCCCTTAGGTGTAGCTAAAAATGGCTCCTAAGAGATGATGAAAAGCTGCAACTTTTACCACAAAAAATAATCTTGGAGAGATTTAAGTAATATCCCCGTATTTCTTCTGATAAATAAATGTTCTTTCTGTGTCTACAAGGTAGAGTAACTCCAGGCTGTAGGTATACAAGGATATTCACACCTACAGGATTAGGCTCACTTGACTGCACCTTATACTTTGTAATGCCTAAGGGAGGGTTTATCTTGCCGTACCCACCAACATTGCTGCCCCTTGTTCCTGATAGCTTAATTAAGAATTCAACTTGGAATGGTTCTTCCCACTGGGTTACAAACCTTGAAATTAAAATTGGATACAATGGTCATAAGGCTTTTAGTTTAACAAATCAGTATGTATGTAAAGGTGAATATTTAAAAGGCTCCTTTTAGAAACTGTCATTTCTTTGAAAATGTGGCTGTTGGAGTGCAGGTCTGCAGCTAAGAGAACGTTTGCATAGGTGATAATGTACTTAGCCATAGGATAAGTAATGGAATAAACTTTTCCTGAGCATAGGTACTTAAGTGACTTCTGTGAGAAGGTTTCAGAGCAGAAAAAAGATTTTAATTAACTGATCTTTACAACATGTGTTCTTTTTGTGTTTTGAGAAGAGAGCTGAAAGTAGAAATACATTAATTCATAAAGTCTTCTATGGTTTTAGACACAAATTGCCTTAAACTCAACAGTTTAGATGACTTGTCTAGATTTTTGTTCATTTGGGGGTAGGTGACTTTTCAAGGATGGTAGAAGTTGCTAAACATAGTGTTTGTCACAGATAATTTCTTGTCATTTTAGATTTGTAGTCTCACGAATCCCTATTTCTTTTGCAGGTGATGGATGATTACAGTGTGATTGGTCGTTCACTGTTTAAAAAGGAAACAAACATCCAGATTTTTGTGGGTCTGAAAGTGAAACTATCTACAGGAGAAAGTGGAATAATAGATGGTGGTTTTGGACAAAGTGGTAAATTTAAAATCCGAATTCCAGGTAGGTGCTTATCAGTTAACAAATAATCTATGTCAAGAGTAGATGATCTTGCAAATCTGTTACCAGTAGTCTCCTGAAGTTTTGAAATCTGCTTGTACCTGATTGGACCACTGACCTGGTGGTACCTCTTCTAATTAAATGATGGGGACTGTGACTTGTATTGTGAGACTGAATGGCCTGAAGCCACATCTTCTGAGTCAACAAACTTGGGTCTCAAAATGACTTCTTGTTAAGTGGCAGTAACATAGAAATCATGCTGTGCTCAGAAAGGCTTGTGGTAATCTCTCTGCTCTTAATGTATGTATGATTTGCACCAGAACCCTCTGAACAAATAAAGGAAAGCAAACCTGCCATCATTTTTACCTGTAGCTACTTATTAAATATACTATATTGGATGCAAGCTCCTTAAATTGGCTCTGTTCTGCATGTTATTACCTAACTTGCCTCAAGCAAAAACCGCTTGATAAATGGTTTTTTGGACATCTTGAGAGTTCTTTTTATTGCTTGTCTCCTGTTTTTATGATATTATATATGACTGTATTTTTCATCCTTGGTGAATTACAGGAAGGATTTATGCCTCCTTAGGTTGGAGCATGGGAAATGGTGGGTACTAGAGTTTATAAGTGTCATTACTGGGGTTTTTCCTCTTTCTTTTAAGGCAGGAGAGTAGTTCTGAGTCTTTTCTAAAGGCAGTAATAGGTGCTGTGTTTAACTCAGATGGCGGGATAAGATTTTAGTGATACTGGGAGCACTTTTGTATTTCTGTAGTGTCTTCAGCCTATTCATCACTAGTTAATCCCCCACCCTCTTTAGGGAGATGAACAAGATTACTTCTGTTGTACAAATGGAGAAAAGAAATCATAATGTTCTATGACAGCAAACAGTCACATAGCAACTGATCTACAGAGAAAAGGTGAAGTTTCCTGATTTGCTGAAGATGGACTATTTTTCCATTTAACTTGGGGCACGATGCAGCTGCACTAATTTTGACCCTCTGCAAATTTCCTTTTTCTTCCTATCACAAAATAAGGTTTTCTGACTAGACAAAAAAAAAAAAAGTAAAAATCTGTGTTCTGTCCTTGCTGGAATCCCAGTATTGTCACTGAATGCTAGACTTTGCAATTAAGTCTGAGAGCTTAATTAGTAAGCACAGTGCATATTTAAAGAAGGAAGTTGCACCAGATACATATACAGTGCTTTTGGTTTTCTAGCATAGAAATGCTTGTAAGCATTCACTGAGATAAGTACCTTTAGGTGGGTGGTGAAATGATGTGTAAAGGACCTTAATGCTAAAAAGGGTTCAAGCTGAAAATAAAGATAACTTGCTTAGAAGTGTAATATTCTCAGTAATTTTCTCTCCCAGAGGGGAAGAATTTGATGAAAGAGAAGAACAACACGAGGATGGTATTTGCATTGCCACTTCCACGTTTTGGATGGAGGAAATGGCTCTTCCTGGGACAGGGAGAAGCCTCATAAGGCATGTATGCCGCCATTGTGGACGTAAGCAGGAACTATAATTGTGAACCAGCAGTTACATTAAGAAAGTTGTTTATAGGTTTGTGAAATGGCATTTGGCTCTGTGTATTGAGTTATTGGGGAAGAAATTATATCTTTCACAGAGGTGTTTGTTATCTAATCTTGGTTACACTCTCCTGATGTTTAAGAGCAGACCTTGTGAAACAGAGGGCTCTTTAATAGTTTGTTCTTTCAATGAGAAGAATATGTAGTAGAATGCTAGAATTTAATATCTTTCTAAGGTAGGCAGAATAATACAATTTAGTTTGCTTTAGTCTGGGTCAAACTTGGGTACTCTTGTTGTCTGGAAGGAAAAGGTGGTGTAAGTTAAATTAGCATAAGCTAAGAGTATCAAGCAGTGGGAAAGAAGCACAAAATTTGGAAGAGCCTAAAACCTCTTGTCTTTAAGAGTTGCAGAGACTTGTGTGTAGGGGGAGGGCCATTGCTGTGATGCTGTTTAAGTCAACTGCAGTTCACATTCCTTTGTTAGATCAGTGTTGCTTTTTTAATGTGTCTGCATCCTGTTTGTGGGGTTTGAGGTTTTTTGGTTTTGTTGGTGTTGTTGGCTTGTTTTTTTTTCTTAATTTAACTGATCAGGCTTTTCTTTCCTATCCCCTCCCATTTCTCATACTTGCATCCCCTCAAAGTCTTGCAGATTTCTTTTGTGAAGCTCTCTTTTTAATTTTTCTGAAGTTATTTCTCTGTGAATCCTTCACAAATGTATCGGGGAGTGGGAGGGAAGGGATGGAAATGCTCGGGTTAAAAACTGCTTTGTGCTGCCTCGGCCTGGCAGTCAGTCAGTCCTCTCATTTAAAACTAGTCTTAACCTCTGGAACTGAGTTAGCTGGTTTGGGCAGTTAACCTGATGGTAGCTGATACCTGGTTTTTTTAACAAACCTCTACATAGCAATAGAAGTCAAGTGGATATATCAAGAGATTTGTGTCCTGACTGCTTAAGGTAATAACAGACCATGGCATGCTGTAGGGTCCCACTGGTGCCAGCAGCCTCCAATGCTGTGCCCTGGCACGTGAGCAAAGTGTTGGGCTCCCCGAGTGTTGTTCCGTACTCACTTGGAAATGACTTCTGTTTGCCTGTAGATCACAGCCTGGGAACATTATTTTACGTTGTCTGTGGGTTGAAACTTGGCAGACCACAACTGGGAATGGCAGAGTGTGGATCTGTTTCTTATTCTGGCATTGTCTGTGTGCAGCAATAAGTCAGATATTTCTCTGCTCTTCTGCTCTATGAAATGGGAATAATTACTATCCATTCTGGAAAAAAAACCCCAAAATAATCTCTGACTTAGATTTATTCCAGGCTTGGAGCATTAATATTTCTTGAAAAGGCTTAATTATCTTTCTTTAGTGTACAAAAAACACATCTAGAGTACAGCATGGAATTGGAAGTTCCTCAGTTGCTGAAAGATGTCAGTAGTTTGGAAGAAATTCAGGGAAGAGCAGCAAGAATGCTGTAGAGACTGAAGGAATTGATTTATGAGGGAAAGAAGATGAAAAGAAATGCATGAAACTTGGCTAAATGATGTCTAAGTGGGAGATATGATTATCTGCAAGTATTTGAAGAACATAACGGAGAAGAATCCCTTAGGGTGGTCCAAGGAGGTGGAAGCGAGGTTAATAGCATGAAACGAAGTGTAGCTTGACTATTGAGATGTTACTTAGCAGAGATGTTTTGCTCTGCCTGAACCTCTTTGCAAAGGAAGATGATGTATTCCATTTTGAGAAGAGTCATGTGCAGTTTGCCTGGATGTTTGCTAGTGCTGGTGTCAGGGTAGAATGGCCAGGCAGCAGGGTGGGAGGTGGAAGAATGATGTATTTTTCGTCTCACTTCTAGTTTTGTGTCCAGACACACTTTTGTTGCTTGAATGGCAAGGTATAATCTACTTTCTAGAGTGTTTGCAGCAGCATCTAGTTATAAGAAATATTTGCTGGCAGATCTGCTATTCCAGAGGACTTCATTGTGGAGCTGTTTGTGCTTTAACTGAGGACAAAGTTTCAAGGCCTGTTAATTGACAAGATGATGCTTCATTTCCATACTGGTTGTACAATCAAATGCATGAAAAGGGGAGCATAATCTCTAAATCACAAGAGAGTTTTGCCTAATTAAAAAAGCTGCTTAAAAACCAAGCAGGATTTGAAAGGCAATTTAAACTACACTGCTTTAAAAGTTATTCCAGTGTGTGTGGCTGAGGGAGGGAGCTACTGATGGAGTGCTGCTGGCTGAGGTGGGTGATATGTGGCAGCTGCTTTAGTTGTAAATGGAACACTGCGTAAGGTGAGTGAGTGAAAAGTATTGTTCAGGAACAAGTTTGGGGAGGCAGGAACTGCATGTTTAAGTGTCTTATTCTGAAGAAAATAAAAGCTAATGATGACAGGCTTTGGAAAATGCTTATTTCAACATCCTTGCACCAAGGAATGTCATGCCAGTTGATGAGAAATTCAGGGGAAAGTTCAGTGAATCATTTGAATAACTTAGTTCTAATTGTACATTTTGTTTAACTGTCTCTCACCCAAGAATTGACCCTGTAAAACTCTGCTTCATTTGCAAAATCATGATCTGTTGATGTGTGTCATGACATCTTTTAAGATTGACTCTAGATATGCCCATTTCATTGGTTTTGGCACATTGAGTTTGTCTTGTACTTGATTATTGTAAAATGTAGCAACTTTTTTTAAATCTAATTGGAGCATATGTGGTATGTCAGGCATGGCTCACTTTCCTGTCTGTGTCTTTACTGTCTAATTGCTAGTGAAGTTCATCCTTTCTGAGGCACTGCAGTGTGTTTGACTGCAATTCTCCTCTTCTCTTTTTGACTAAAAATTGTTACACATGACTACAGTTAAAAGCTACCTTATTTCTTAATGTGAAAGAAGCAGTGCGTATCTAACACTCCTAAGAGCTGAACACATTTCTCAATTGAGCAAATTTAAATGTAATAAAAGACACACTTTTCACAAGAAGAGATACAAATGAGAATATTGGAAGACAAGCTTTTTGGCTTTGCTGTTCTTCTTACCCATACAGAATAACAGTAGTTTTAAGTTTCTTGGAATAGGTGAAGACAGACTTGTTTATGACCTTGTCTTTGTCGTCTGTAACTTTTTGCCTTGCACTTAAGTGGTTTCTTATATATGAGAGAACAAGTCTGTATCGTTATATCCAGTGGTTGTCATGGTAGAGGGATTGAATGTGCCATAAAAAGCCTGTTCTGAAGTAATAGCACAGATGTGCTCCCTAATTCAGGCCACTGGAATCCTACAGTGTTGGATTGTTGGTATAAGATGACCTGAAGTGGTGAGAATTAAGCAATATGCCTTGTTCTTGAGAATCCCCCATGTTCTTACATGTGAAATCAAGGCCAGAAATGCTGAATGTGTTTTCCCCTCTTGGGCTATTGTGGAAATGGCACATCCTTGGTGTTTTTGTTTTGCCACATACTTTTTTCATTGGATGAGATCCTATGCTGGCTTGCGAATTAGTTAATGACATAATGGGAAAGCCTTGATGTAAGAGCTGTGTATCAACAGCCCTGCTCAGCATAATTTTAGTACCAGTTAAAACTGAGGACTTTGGTATGGGATTCAATTGTTTTTCCATATTTTTTTGTACCCCACTTAAGCAAAGACATCAACTAGAGGTTAAATAGCATGAGGGAAATTAAAGTTATGCAAAGGTAGAAGAATGCAACAGTAAAATAATTTGCGTATCTCACTGGCTTCTGTAGCTTCCCCCTTAAGAACTATCTTAATTGTATTTTTTTATGTTTGATTTTTTTATTATTATTCAAGGCATATCTTACTTTATTCAGGTAGGTCTCAACATGCCATTGTAGCTGGCATTTGTGTAATATTACTTTCAGGGGGTTGGTTTTGTTTTGGTTGTTTGTTTTTTGTTTTTTTTTTTTAATAACTGTAGGAGGCAAGCTTTAAATAGTTGACTGTAGACAAATGTCATATTCCCAAGTTTGTAATTTAGAGGGCACTCCTTACTGACATCAGCAGGAATGGGGCAGTCTAAACCTTTTCATAGCACTGAGAATAATTAAACATCCTGTCACTAAGCAGCATACTTTTTTGTGGGAGATCTTGACATTTGGAATTCTTTGCTTGTGTTGCATTAGAATAGGATAATCTTCTCTTGGGCCAAATGGAATTTAGGCACATTTAATGTCCTTGTTTTCCCAGCCTGGCTCCTGTTTTAATAAAGGAAAATAAAAAATTGTTGGCTGCAAGGGTCTGGTGGGTTGCCATCCCTGTCAGTATCAGGTGAGGCTGAGCAGGATTTCAGTCAAGAAGAAAAACAAAAGCCCAAGGGCAAAGAAATCTGTGTAGCTGTGTTTTATTTAAAAGCTGGAGATTAGCTCTGCTTGTTCTTTCACAGTCTCTTTTCCCCTACCCTCTAAAACAAACAAAACCTAAAATCCTTAAGGGGTACTTCAAGCATAAATCTCCTTCTCTCTTTTTTGTGAAAGTTGGCTGGTGTTGTATGGACAGAGGCTGGGAGAGGATTGTTGCCAGGGAGGCATCACTTCCTTTTATGATCCCCTCTTGAGCAGATTAAACTGTAGTGATGTGGAAGTCCTGGTGACCACATAGGAACTAGGAATTTGGACTGCATTTACACAAAAAGGTTGGCCTGAAGGAATCAATTCTTACCTTTTAAGTGGTGGCATCCTGTAAGCCCATATTGGCCTTTGATTTCCCAAGAACACTCCAAGGTCAATAAATCTGGATATTCGGCTCCAAAGTCAAGATTTGTGCACATTCCTTCTGAATGAAAACAGAAGTCAAGGAAGTGTTAACTTACTAACTGGCTGTCTGCCTCATTCGTGTAAGTACTGGGAGATCCTGGTCTTGACTGTAATGACAGAATTGTAGGATGAAGTCTGTAAAGTCAGAGCTTTGAAGGGGTGATGTGTTGATTGCAAGATTGGTTTCAGAGGCAGAGGGGCACTGCGCACTAGAGCAGATGCTGTGCCCAGGAAAAGCTGTCGGACTCTTGGGAGTTGAGGTTTCCATTAGAGTGTCTGTCCAGCAGGTTGTTCTGGGATCAAGCAGATGTGGTTTAGGGAATTACCAGGCATCAGGTGATGTAGCAACATTTGAGTGCTTCTGTGGAAGAAAAAGGTCCAGCTCCTGTCTAAGCCTTTGTGTTGGTGCAGTGCAGGCTACACAGTGATCTTCTGGGTTATTGAAAGGAATGAGCTGGAGCTTGTTATTTTACTCCCACACACCCTTTTTATTCTTGTGCAAGAGGAGCGTCATGGAAGTGTCATTAATGCAGTGGAAGGACCATAGGTGGTTCTAAACCATATGATGTAATTGCAGTGTTTCTTCATGTTACACCAGTGACCATCACATGCCCTTTGAAGGCAGGACTGTGGGGGTTCTTCAGGGAAAAGTCCTGTTGCTCTCTGACCACTCCTTCGATGGCAGTGAGGAACAATACGTACTGGCCCCTTTTTGCTCCCCGGTGTAGCAAAGCACCTTCCACTTGCATGAGTGTGAGCTGAGCCTGAGAGCAAACCGAGCTTTCACTCTGGGCTTTGCTGGCTGTTGTGTTCACGTTTAGTTTATTTCTGTTCTACTCTGTACAGCATGTTTTTCTGAACTTTGTTTGCATGTGGTAAGCAGTAAGGTTGTAGGTGCTGCCTCAATCTATAAAGAAAATTACTTAAAGCCAAGAGTATTGTGGTGAAGTTAAGCTTTTAAAACTTAAAATATTCTTTTTTTATATTCTAATCTGTGATGTTCTGATACCAGGTCTGGTTCAGTTTCTATTCCCTGCACTGGCTGACACAAAAACTTTGATGGTTTTGGATAATACTTTGTAATTGACCTGCTGTCCTGTACTAAGTTGTGTTTTTTTCTTCTTGGTGCATAATTAATTCCTTTATTTTTTGCACTTCACTGGAGTCATGCTGTAAGTATGAAATCAATTATTTGTGCTATTTATGGAAAAAGTCCTATTAAGAAAATGGAATTCCAGCAGATGGGTTTTGTTTGACCATAGGGTATCTTTACTTTACAGAATTTCTACTAGCAGAGAAAGGAAAAAAACCCACAAACAACCCACAAGCAAAAGAACCTGCCAATCACTTACATACATTTTCTTTTCTTACTATTAGCTTCCAGTCTCTGTCAAGCCTCCCTTCACTTTGACTAAGTTCCTGCAAATACTCTTACCTCTCTCCCATTTGCTTCTGTCCTGTATTCCAGTTTGCTACTGCTGCTGTCCCCCCATCCATCTTTCTTGGCCTCTGAAGCTGTATGCCAGCTTATTTTGCTCTCAAATATTTCTACCAGCATTTTCAGGCTGCTGTAGGGATGTGCAAGGTAGAGGAGATTTTTCTGATCTGTGGATGTTCTAGTGTTGTCATATTGTGAACTCTTGAAAGGGAAGGCTGAAGGGAAAATCTAGTCTAGCTCTGTGCCTGAGGTTACCCTCTGCAGATGGAGGCTATTGGGGGTTCAGCTGCCAAAATAGTCTGCTCTAAGTGCATTCTAATTAAGTTTCCTTTTTTTGCCTCCAAGAACAGTTATCCTAAAGTTAAGTTTCAAATCCCTGATGCAAAATAGAAAGATGGTGTAATAGATTTTGTTTATCTTAATTTGAGGATAAAATGTGGATCTGATAGTGTGGGGAGAGCTTGAGGGATGACTGTAGGTTTTTACAAGTATTTTGAAACTGAACAGTTGTTGTTTCAGTTGGCAGTGACATTGGTAGTCAGCTGTCCAAAGTACTCATGATGGTAAGCCCCCAAAGAATGATTTTCCTTTCAATGAAAAAAAAAAAAAAATCTGTAGAGATTGTTTCTTTTTTTAGGTAAACTCAGGTCATATATATATATATATAAGATTTTCCTAAGCCACAAGAGCTAGATACATAAATTAAACTGAGATTTGCACTCGGTTGCATGTTTTTAGTATCTGGGATTTCAAAAGAGGTGCACTTATCTTGAGATTTGTGGTAAAACTGAGAGCTGGAAGTGCTGCTGTGTATAATAACCTTACTTCTGTGTAGAGTCTCTTGTGGCTCTAAGTCTTTCTAGTTAATCCTGGCTTTGTTATTTTGGGGGAATGTAGCTATTGTGGAAAGTTGCATTCCCTGGGAGAAAAGAAGCATCTTGCATAATTAGGGCTGTTACTTTGCTGAATTTTGAATAATTACAACAGCAACTGTAAGCTCTTGGACCCTATTGCGCAGTCCAGCTCACTGGCAGGACCTGTCTGCAGTGGCTGTCGCCAAGGGGCTGCTGTGTTCTCTGCTTGTATTTGCCATCACGTCACCACTGCCTTGGTGATCATTTCCAAATTATCTAATACCTTTTGGCTCCATGCTCCTGTTATGTAAACTGCCCCTGTCAGGCTGTTGTGAGTCTTGCCTCATGTGCTTAGGAATTCCTTTGTTGAGTGTGGTTCCTTTATTGAAAGGAACCTTTTGAAGGAAAAAGGAAAAGAAAAAAAACCCAACCAACCAAACCCACAACATGTTGGTGTGTGGCAAAATTAAATAGTCAAAATGAGGAAATGACCAAGTTTATTTCCCCTGTTAAAGCAATCCTACCCTGTCTTGCACACATGATGGTTGCAAAGTTCCATAAACACACAACTGCAGAACAGAACTATATTTCAGTTTTAAAATTTCTTCTGGGTTGTCATTTTGGATGTCTTTTACTGTAAGTGGAGATGCATTTCTACAATCACTACAAACCAAGTATCCTGTTCCTTACAGACCAAGTTCTGCATTTAATTTTTACTTCACTGGGTTTATGCTCCTGAAATCGCAAACAATCCTCGTTAGAACGTGACCATTGCTCTTACTTCTGTGAAATATTACTTAAGTTTGGTGTACCACACATCCTGCACACAAAGATGCTTGTGCTACCTTCTGTTTGGGTTTTTTGTTTTCCTTTTCAGGTGTTTCATTTTGCAAATTCAATACACTCTTGTTGTAATTTCAAATGTGAAAACACTTTTTTTTTGTCTTGAGAAAGAGTATAGCTAACAGTGGTTTTTATTATGTGTCTATCGGGTTTGGCCGAGCAACTATCAGCATCAAGAAGATGGTAATTCAGTAATACCTTGTATCTCCCAGAATGAATAGGAATTTTTTTTTTTAAGTTCTTGAATATTTGCATCTGCAGGTTTGGGATGCTTCAGTGTATACCTTGAAAAAAGTACTGAATGGACAAAGTGCAGTTCCTTCTGAAGAGTAATGAAATATAGATGTGATAAGAATTTCTGTTCTTTTACTGCTGCTCGGTTGAGCATGGTCCTTCTGGGAAGAAAAGGCCATTTTTCTTGCTAAGAACTTGGTTCACATTAGCATGGATAAATAAGAGGGATTCAGAGAATCCCTGTGGAGTCAGGTAGAGGACTAAACTTCCCAGAGATGATGCTTTTTGAAGTGATTTATTAAATTCTCCAAAAATTAGGAAGGGGATTTGCATGATTTATAATTGTTTCTTTAGATGTTTAAAGTGAAATTTTACCTTTTTTTTTTTTTTGTGAGATGACTGAAATACCCTGTACATAGGTGGAGCCAGAATTTCAGGGTGACTTGTTCAGGATGAACTCCCTCTGTCCAACTTGTAGTGGGCAGCTTTCTCCAAGAGACTTCTTGTTTATATAGAGCAGGGAAGTGGAAGCCATGTAATCTAGGTCGTGTCCCCAGGTCAGCACTTTATTTATGCAATATCAAAGAAAAAATTCTTTTTTTCTATCTTGATTCCTGCTCTTGTGTGTGCAAAGGGGGATCCTACTGTTTTTGGGTGTTACAGTTCTCACTCGTGGTTTTGCAGTAGTTGGGTGGGAAATACTTACGTTCTAAGCCTTTATATAAAACTTGGATCTTACTAAAAGTCTCCACAAGGGTTGCTCACACTTTCAGATTGCCCTCTTGCAATGAAATTTCTCTCCCTTTCTGTAAACTGTTTCTGCTCGTTTA
Organism: Grallaria varia; assembly: GCA_013396735.1. Lineage (NCBI taxonomy): Eukaryota > Metazoa > Chordata > Aves > Passeriformes > Formicariidae > Grallaria > Grallaria varia. Next base: position 2,030,427 of record VWZG01006450.1, read on the forward strand.
CTTGATTTTGATTGTTCATCCCCTGGGCCTTTCACCTTCCCTTCCCACCAGTGTTTGTTCTGATAGCTTTTTGAAGTCTGAGTGAAAACATACACAGTGGAAGCTTCCTGGAGGCATAGAGCTTTGTGGTTTGCAAATTGGAGGTTATTTGAAGTAGTGACTCTCAACAGTGGCCAGTGCTTAGTGGATGAGAACTGTGGTGTGACAAGGACGTTAACCTTGAGAGGCTGATCCATGTTTTGAGTTTGGGGACAAAAAAAAATAGTTGTTCTTAATAGTGGGCATTGATTTCAAGGAAGTCTGTGTAAAGCAGCCTTTGGTTTGTGTTTTCACAAAGGGATTTGAGTGTTTAATAAAGAATAGGAAATAACTGGAGCTTCAATAGACATGTTTTGATAGGGGGGGCTTTGCTGTAAAATGATTTTGTATAATGTTATATATAAGCGACAAAAGCATTTCCTGCCTGTAGCTACAGTATTATGTTTTAAAAAAAAGTTGCAGAAAATGTTTTTAAAACTACTTAATACCTGGAGTAAATGTTATAGGTAAAGTAGAGAAGATCATTGTCCTGCTTAGAGAAGTCTTCCATATAATATGAGGCTGCAACTTCAATCACAAGAATTCCATATTGTATGTAGTTTAATTTAGGGAACCTGTTCTTTCCTGTTACAACTGATGAGTTATCCAGTTTAATTTTTCTGATGTTTTACCCCATCTCTCTCTACTCTGCCCTCCCCAGTCAATTCCCTCTCTTTGGCCGCTTGCCTTTTCTTACTCCTAGTGTCCCTTCTTCTGCCAACTGTCCTTGCCAATGCAACCCTGGGCAGCTTCAGATTTTTTTTAAGAAGGTAAATATCTATTAAATACAGAAATCTGAACTAAGAAAATGGATCTCTGCCATCCCTTCAATTACTTTGTTGTTTCACCCTAACATGTCTTTGGATGTAAATGAAGAACATTGTTTGTATGGTGCAGCCTTTTGCTGTGCACCTGAGGATTTTAATTCAGTGTGGGTTTGCAGCCAGGTACCTATTAATTCCTGAGTGTGGTTGTTTACCTTCTCAGTTTTCCATCTGTGAAACAACATTCTCTATTCCTAGTTTGACCAGTTGATGTTGAGTGTGCTAGGCAAGGGACTGCTTCTTCCTAAAGTATCAGCTCATCAGGACTGGTATTACAATATGAATACAGCACGAAGAATACGCAGTTGTTTTCTTTGATTGCGATGAATTATCTTTTCAAGCCTGCACAATGGTAACATGGGCTGTGCCAAGCAGCATGTGCCAGGTAACACTACAGGCACGGGGGAAAGAAGACGTTTTAGAGGACTGAAAATGTGCTAAGAATGCAGGTTCCTGCTGACAGGAGAGCAGGCTCTATATCACAAACTGTGGATTTTCTTTTCATGGCTCATTACAATCGACTGTTCTCACAAGTACCTCTGCAGAAGATGTACAAAGATTATAGTCCCTTTGGAGTTCATGTGGAAATTGATGCCTGCTTCCTCAGTCCCTGACTTCTTTCCCCTAGTTTTTCCTCTGTATTTATCTTGTTATTCTCTTAAGTAGTTTGAGGACATAATGTAATTGGATTTAGTTGTAGGGTTTATTTTTCTGTCTTGAACCTGGGCACATTCAGAGCAAGATTGACTTATTCAGTAAATTGATCAGTAATTTTTTTTTGCTTGAAGTGAAATTTAAATGTGGGTTTATTGACCCAGGCTCTGTGTTGAGCTTCTCTTCCTTTTAAGAGAAGTTGAATATTTTTAAGAAGTTTTTTCCATTGACTAAGCTGTATGAAGTTAAAATAGAAATAATTTTTTTAGAAAATGCTAAAATACTAATCTTTTACTATTTGCCCCCTGAAAAATCAGATTACTTTCTTACATCTGTGAAGATACAGTAACTTGACTATTTCTGTCCGGTTGATCACTGTGAAATTCACTAGTAGTATTTACTCTTAAATACGTTATTAGGTTTCAGAGTAAATGTAGGAGGAGTGATGCTCTTTTAGAACTTATTTCTTATGAGCATAGGAAAAAAATTAGTTTTATTTGGCATTTGGAAAAAGTTATAGGTAGATTAACAACAGATTTTAAATGTCTTTTCTGTAAGATTTTGAGCTTTAATAAATACTGATAGTTGCAAGAAGATTGCACTGTAGAGTTTTGCAAACTGCTTTGGTTGAATAACCTTATTTTCTGTAATCTTTGTAAAGAAAGGATGGATTTGTAATATACACAAATGATTGCTTTCTGGGCAGTTAAGAAGTGAGAGATCTTGTAAACATGAGGGGGAAGTGTGTGTGTTATTCAGACTGAAGTTTCCTGGTTTTGCTTGCTGATAGTTGGGAATCTTCTGTTAAAGACCTGTTGATTCTCTGGATGTAAAGCTTTTATACTAGATATTAAGTTTTGATTTTGAGATGCACATACATATGGATTACACGTATAAGTAGAAGCATGTGATGGATTCCCTCCTATTTATGTTGAACCAGGTAGTCAGAATTGGTTCGGGGAGGAAAAGACCAGCTGTAAGCAAATTGATGGAGGGTGTTCCAGTCCACCCCTGCCGATTATTTCTAATTGAAGCTGTCTGAGCCAGTCTTAATACAATTTAGTTATTGCCAACCAGAAGGATTTTATTTATGGAACAGGGCCTGTTGGAACTTCCTCCGACCCCGGAGAAGCTGTGAATGGGAGAGAGCTGATCAAGCAGGCATGCCTGGCTAGCGTATGCATTTCTTTAATAAGGCAGGGATTGATGTCTTTTGCAGTTCAGGGGTTAGGTAAACAGCAGTCCCTCGGTTCAAGGCTCTCCATGTTCAGTTGTTTGTTTATACGGATCTCAGAAGGTTAGGTTAGCCTTTTTGACATCCCCAGGGAGCTTTCCTGACCATGGTATAACCTCATCTGCTCTGAAGTTGCTCGGAAGGTGTCTCATCGCCTTTTAGGAAAGGTACTGGCTGAGCAAAGTGTGCTGCTCCTACCCGGTCCCTAGGAAAGGGGGATGTAATCGGAGCAGTTGGAACACTGGGTCTGTCTTCCGAAATGCATAAGTAATTTGCTTGTGTTGTGTGTAACTCCTGTGCTTTCGTTCTCAGGCTTGATATTTGCACACAAAGATGACTAAAACATAAAACTCAGGCCCTTACAGAATTGCAGTTCTGAGAAATCGGTAACAAAAATGAATAGTTTCATCAGAACTTTGAGGTTAAGTCTTACTAATTTCTGCTTCTGTTGACTTGACAGTGGTAGGCCATTGAATTGAATAGAATAAGCCCTGAAAAAATAAGTAACCGTGTTAATAATTTTTTATTTAAAAATTAGTGATGGTTATATGTTGAACAATGCAGGGAGTTTAAACATGCATCTCATGAGGTTTATTTCCATAGCTATTATATCCCAGTTTTCCTCCTGCACGGAGGCTGGTGATGGTCACATGAGAAGTGAAAAAGGAATGGGACAAATTCATCTGAGTGTTATTGCAAAGTAGTCCTGACGAGTGGAGTGGTTCTGGAATTTGAGGATGACTTTGCTCAGGGTTAGAAGTGTGCTTTATCACGTGTACGACTGGCTGCTTTTAAAATATGACATGTTATGAAGTTGGCTTAAATCCCAGAACTTGTTGAATTAGTTTTTGCTGATTTGATGTCTGGCTATTCATACTTCATTTTTCTGCAGCACCTCCAGTCTGTAACCATGCAGACCCAAGCAAACATTCATAAACTGGCTGCACATCTACAGCATGGCTTGTGGACTATCCTCGCATACAGATGAAGAAACTGAGGCACAAACTCAGGTTGTGAATTGCCACTGGATGTTTTTGTGCTCACCCTTCCTGTCCTGGAACCCCCAGTGTTATGCTGCTTCACCTTCAATGTCATTGTTTTCTTGGAATCAGTTTGTGCTGGTCCTAGAGCTTTTCAGGAAACCTGAACTTTATCTGGTAGTCACAGTAGGGTGGTGCTCTTAAAGTGTCCTGCCCTGTACACATCTGTATGGGTGGCATCCCAACTGAAAGGTGTTCAGAGTGGGAGGCCACTTGCAGGCTGGCTGAGGTTTCAAAGTGCCAAAATATGAACATCTTGTTGCTTTTAAATAATGTGTGGGGTCTGACTTAAATGCTAGGTTTTGTATTTAATCAGTATTAATATGATAACAGGGATGTGACAACTGAAGCGAACACAAAGAGATTATCTTCTTGGCCAAATGCATCCATTAGCTAGGAAATATAGGTTTCTATTAAATGAAGCGGACAGATGGCTATTGGAGGTGACTGAGAACAGGAGGGGGAGGGGGCCAAGAGGTGAAAGTTGAGGTTTAGAAAATCTCTATAAAAATAAAAACAAACCATCCATCTTGATGGCTGGCGTTTTACCCTCCCGTTGCACTTTCGGGATGGTGCTCCGATTCCTATCAAGAACATTATGCTGAAACTTAATCTAACAGAGCACTTACTCCTGCTAAACTCTGGCTCAGCAACTGCTCCACTCCCCCAGAAAGAGGTGGCCAACAAGGCTTCAAATACAGGACGATGTTGTGCCGTCTTCAGGGAAACTGCTACTTTGAGATCCCAGGGGAAAAGAGATTAAATCTTGTCCCTCTAGTCTATTTCTTTTTGATAGAGAAGCATGTTGGGGAAACAAAATCATGTTCAGCATTTCGGAGCAGTTGTAAAATAAATTATTCATCTCTCTGTGTGTATGTATATGAATCCAGACCTAATAACTGTTGTAACAATGTTTATAGCCAGTGTTTGAAACCAAAGTTATAATAGTATAAATAATTTTAGATAATGCAGATAACAAGAAAATAACATAATTAGAATTTTACAAGGTGGACAATTCACCAAGATAGAAGGAGTAACACAATACATTAAAAAAAATAATCTGGAACACTGCAAACATGACACTGGTGACAGGAAACATCTGCTTTGCCAACTGTCCTTGGGCTGGCCAGCCTCACATCTGCACCACCAGCCTGGGAGCTGCATGTGCTCCATTGCACACGTGTGTCAGACCTTCAGCCTCAAGTGGGTGGCTCTGTTCTGACAGAGAGGTTTGGGTTATTCCTTTTGGAGAGTTTTGTATTGGTTTTAAGTCTCAAAAGCATTTTACTTGAAAAAGAAATGGAAGAAACCACATAGGATGGTGCTGCCTAGAACCAGTGGAATGAGTGTGAACAAAGTCACATTCATTTTTCTGAAAGCTGTTCCAAATTGAACCCAACTGTCACAGCAATTCTGAGCAGTCAAAGTCTGGTTGCATGCAAGCAGTTTTTCATTGCTTGTTCTTACCTTCCATGCCATTTTGATTTTGCTGCCTGTGGTAATTCCTCCCCTGGGTTTTGGCAAAGGGTGCAAAGCTTCTTTTGGCCGAGCTTTGTGTGTGGTTTTAGATTTGGTGATGGTGGGGAATAGGAAAGGAGAAAATGTGTGGCAGGAGGGAGAAGCAGCATCACTCTTCTGTCTGTTGTTTCTAGGCTTCACACAGAGTTTCATAAATGAATTTTATGTTCTTTTACTTGAATTCACTCTTTTGGTCTGCATTACTTCTGCTTGGTTTTTCTCCTAACCTTTAGGTGTTAACAAAAATGGGATATGTGAAAGTCCAAAGTGGACTTTCCTTGACTCTTTGCGCTTGGCCTGCTGTTCATCTCTAAACCAATGCCAAAATAACAGTTCAGGTGACCAGTTCGTTTGGGCAGCACGAACCATATGTTTTTAGTCTCTGGATTCAAGACACTTAGCAATCAAACTTTAAAACCAGATTGGGTTTAAAAACACATTGTGTGTGGAGTTCCTTATTTATATGTACTGATCCCCCTCCCAACATGTGATGGGTAACAGGGAGGAGAAAATGCACAGAAGTGGGTGATGGCATAGAGATGCTCATCTCCTGTGGTAGCAGAGGGAGGGCTGTGGTGGGGCCCCATTTCCCAGCAGGGAGGTTTGTGCTTTGCTGGCTTCATGAGGGGGTGCAGGAGGTGCAGAGCCATTTTTCAGGCTGCCTTGTCATTCCTGCTTGGGAACCTGACACATGGACCTACTTTCTTGCTTGTGTTGTTTTTCAGGAGGGAGGGAGGTGACTGAGCAGCTAGCCCCTTGGCAGAGCAGTTTTAAAACATTCATAAAACTTTTATTAGCCTGCCACCCTTACAGATAAAAATTTTCTGAGTTTATGGGCTTATTTTAAGGATTGAAGCTTAATAGCAGCTTTGTAGCCATAACTGTCCCCAAAATAGCCTGTCGATAAACCCCATCTCTGGAGGCTGCCATGCTTTTCTTGGTCTTTCGAGTTTCTTCATCTCTAAGTTATTGCCCTTTTACCTCCTTCCAGCTTTGTATGATTAAATGTGACCAACTGTTAAACAAGTTTTTCCCCTTTCCCCAGCCATGCTGAAAACCGATCCAGTGTACCATATTTGGTCATCTAGAAAGGAGAAAAGTTGCTGTGGTTATAAATTTGTTTTCTTTATTAAATTGGGTTTGTTTAGACCTATTTCACTTGTGTCTAGCTTCTCAATCTTTTCTTAATGCTGGGTGTGATTTCAAGATGGTACAGGCTGGTGGCATTTTAGACTTGTACTGGCACTATTCAGGCACTTTGTCAATGTGTTTCCACAAATACAAACGCTTTACAGAGCGTCTCAGCATTAAGTGGGGAAACCAGTGGGCTTGCAGCCAAGGCCATACAAAGCCATGCTGTATATAGTGCTTGGAGGAAGATGGAGCTGCAGTTTGAGCATCTGTGCCACTGTGTTGTGTCCAAAGAGGTTTCACGAATTTCCACGTGGGGTTTTGCTCAATGCTGTGTCAAGACCGTGTCTGCATTTCTGGCTGCTCTTGGGAGAGTTGTCTATGATCCCTGTGTGTTCAGATCCTAAAAAGTGAATGTTTTTAGCACCTGGAACATTACTACGTATTATGGTCTCTTTGTATTCCAGTGCAGTTACTAATCTCTCCTCTTTTCTTACCAGAGGCTGTTGTAGTACCTGGAAAGAAAGTGCTATTTATTTGGTTTGCTCAGCTGTATATTAAGACACTACTTTCAGTGACTGGTTTCCTGAATAGCAGACTTCTGACACATGGTATTGTATCATGGCATCCTATGTCTCATCCCAAGTGTTTTTGGGGTGTGAGGCTTTTTCTGTGCTGGAATCCCTTTTCCAGCATGTGTTTGCTGGTCCCTCAGATATACTCAGAAAAATACCTGGAGTAGGAAACAATTAAAGGCTGAGTTCAAAGGTTCTTGTGCAAGACTTACACTATGGAAGTGACAAAGATAAAATAGGCGCTTCAGGATAACTGAAGAGACTAAAATAAAGTTTAACTCCCTTAAGAGGGTCACTTGGTTCTAACAGATTTTTAAAAACAACCAACCCCATGTGCTTTATTTTGGGTGAGGTTGAGAACTTAAATAGTCAGGGAACTCCCTTTTCCAGACCACTCACAGTCCAGCAATACATTTGGTGGTTTGTTTTTTTTTCTCTACTAAAAATAGAAATATCTATTTTTGTACAAAACAATACCAAGACTTTTGTTTCTGTATTTCCATGACTTCTGTTTTTTAATGTCAACTCATCTTGGGACTTGTCCTAAAAATGGAGCTGATTATAATAATGATGGTTTTCTGGATATTGTAGCCATCTAATTTGTTTCTTAGATTATGAAACTGTTTACTTTTGCAGGATTGTTTTTCTGCAAAGGTTACACTGTTAAAAAAACATAGCAGTGAAGAAAGTAATGTTCAATGTAAAAATGAATTCAAACAGCTTTTATGCTTAAATTATTCAGCGCTTTCTCCACATAACCAAAGAGGTTAAGGCACTTTTTTTTGCAGAAGACTGTTGTGCACATTATAATGCACATTATATGCAGTCCTTACCAGCAAAATTATTGGTGAAGAGGGACAGTTTGAATTTTTATATATTCATATGTGAATTTTATTGCCATATCCATTATGTAGATATGAGAATAATGGATAGTAACTGTTTCAAGTCCTTTTCCCTGGCATTTAGTGGTGGTAGTCCCCAGCTAGTGCTTGCATGTTTCACATGAGATGGAGGTGGATTTTTATTTTTTTTCCCATAGAATGATGTGGAGCAGAGGTCTGGAGAGATTAAATAAGTTGCCAGCAGATTTATGGTAGTACAGTGAAGACAACCCTGGAGCTTTGGTTTACCACTGGTATAAGGCCATCTTCTGGAGCTTTTACAGTGTGTTCTGTTTCAGGTTAGTTATCGGGTCAGCCAGCAGCCTGTTGGCATTGACTGTTGATAATTTTTTTTTTTAAATCACTTGTCATAGTGGTGCATTTTGATCCATCGTGTTCATTCTCAATTGTGGATTAATCTTCAGGAGGAAACTGGTTATCTAATTCATGAGATTTGTAAAATAGTCTGGTAAAGTAATTAAAATGTACTTTCAGGAAATATCCTCTCGAATTGAGATGTTCCCTGGATGATGTGATAACTCTCCATAATTTGTAGCATCTTACAGTAAGGAAACAAAAAGATTGAATTTCTAGCAAATACAGCTTATTAGTTTTTGGTTTTGTCACTCTTTCTTTCATGTTGTTACAGGACTTTTCCCATTCCAAAACACTTGACACACATCGGTGTTCCGGCCATAGCAAGATACTGCACTGAGAAAGATGTTCTGTAGACTGTCCTTTCTTTCATTAATATGTCTATGCATAACACACTTAACTCATGCTTACTTTCTGATACGCTGTAAGAAGTTGGCAGACTGTCCTGCTCTTGGTGTGCTGCCACATGGTCACAGGTACTTTGGTTCTCAGCTGCCTCCTAACAGGAGTAGAGCTTGATCCAGTCATAGGAGAGGCTGGAAAGGCTCATGGGTTCGTGTGGGCAAGATGTAAGGCTTGGAGGAGCTGCCCCCTTGAATCTGGCCTGTTTCTTCACTTAAATTTTGTGTTACAAAAAGGTGATGAGGGTTGGTTTTGCATTTGTAATTTTGTTGTTGTTAAAAGCGTAGAAAACTGTTTTGAGCATTTAATGCAGCCGAAGTGGCAGCTGTTGCCTTGTGTCACATGCCATTTTATATTAAAACTTTTTTCAGTTTCGTTAAAAAAAAAAAAAAAAAAACCAAAAAAACAAACCAACTTTGACTTTATCCTCCTTGTGAATAATTTTGGAGAAAAATATTGGAATCGTGAATGTATGTATACCAGGGATTCTTACAGACTCTTTCCCAAAGCAACAGACAAAAGATAGGAAATAGAAGAAATGGAAAAAGATCACTATTAATTACTTTCTCAATATACTGTGGACTAAAAATCAGTCATCATGAGGGTCCTTGCACAGAAATGGGTAGTAGACATTATTTGTCATTTTCTTCAAAACGTAAAGAATTTAGAGAGCTGATGGGTTTTGTTGTGGATTTTTTTTGTTTGGTGAGGTTTTTTACTATCAACCTTGAAAGACCCACAGCCTAGGCAAGGTGAGAGACTTCTGATTCTTATTTGACATTGATACTGTATCTGTTTTCTTTTGTTGTGGTTTAAATTTCACATCACCCAAAAGTTAATCCTTCTTAAGGATGTAATTTATCTTCAACACAATTCTTCTTGCTGGTGTTTGAATGGTTCAAGCGCTACAGTTCTGATGGGAAAGTGTCAACTGCAGACAAAAATTTCTGCTCTGGAAGCAGAAATAGTGAAACAAGGAGCAAATATGGCTTTAGGGGAAAAAATACTTATCAAGTTCTCTTGTAAAATAATTAGCCTTCTGTGAAGGCGCAGAGGCCATAGAAAAAGTACAGGAGCTGCTCAGTTGCCTGTGATTTGACTTGAAGTTTATGACCTTGAGTAATGTGCCTGCTTAACCACACTTAACAAAAGCATATTTGATGAAATGTTAAACTCATGAATTACATCTCCACGGAAAACCTTTTTTAAAATTTGTAAAATCAGAAATAAATCAACATCTTCAGACCTCAGTGGAGTTGTTTAAACATGGAATTAAAAGGAACAAGCTGTTTCATCAACAATGACACTTTGTAAACCTATCCATAAAGTGTAGCTTTTCTTCAGGTTTTTTAAAAAAGGACTCTGTATTCCAAGGTATTGTATAAAGAACTGTGTAGCATTAGTAACCCTATTTCTGAAGTGGGGAAGCTGAGACAGAGGTGAAATAATATTGTGGAATCATAGAAGCCAAAAACACAAAACTGACCAGGCCTCAGTTTCTTAATTTCCAGTCTGAATGTCTGCTCATTAGGGCTGTAAAAATTTGAGGGCAAGTTGTTCAAAAGTTTGGGTGTTTCTCTAAGGCAGTACCTGTATCTCTGTTTTCTTTGTTCTGAGCAGCAGTTGTTGGTTCAATTGTATTCTCATTTCAACCATCGAATGTCTGGAGTTACTCCCAGTTTATACTCACAAAACAGATAGAATCCAGTTTACTTATGAGAAGATAAATGGGCTCTCTGCTACATGCAGCAGCGAGCTCTGGTATCCCTTGTGTAGAGCTTTCAGCCCAAGGGCTTGTGTGACACTGGAGAACCTATTCTTCTCTTTTTTTACTTAATGAGTTTTATTTGTCTGCTTTAGTAATACATGGGAATTATTATTTATTATTTCATTTGTTTGGGTTGTTTTTAAGTAGTTGGATACTACTGTGTTGAAACAAAAATAGGAAGTGTTTTCTTTTGCACTAGATGTTATGATTACTGTATAACAATGAAAGTACAGTTTTTGTTTTCTTGGAGGGCTTTTACCTTTATTTTTCACCTTTAAGGGGATCAGATCTGATGCTAGAGCCACATAAAAATAATCTTTGTTGAAAACTGGAAATTTTCCTGTAAAGCTAGATAGGTTTTTTTGGTCATAAGAAAGCTTAAAATGCACAATAGCTCTGAACATTAACTTTTCACTTTGTCCCTGGAACTTTTGAAGAGACTTGCATTTTTTGGCATTGGTCAAGCAGTCTGGTCTGGATAGACTTGCCGTCTGTAGTGTCTTTGTGTTAAGTGTTCCCCCTGGGGCACCATCTTGTGTTTTAATTCCCAGTGTGTTGCTGATGTATGGGCTCTTCTGTTAAATAACTCTTATTTTCTATGCCATTATGCCTACATACTTTACTTGATTTGTGTTGCATACAGTGTTTTCCCCTTGTTGTGTTTGGAACTGGTTTGTAATAGAGTTACTGTTGTGTAGTTCTGACTGAAAGTTACAACTTTATCAACAAACACAAAGTGCTTGTTCTGTTTGAAAATTTGTTTTCCACTCCTCATGAACTATTTATTAATTATAAGCTGATTTTCATTGTTTAAATAGAATAAACCACTATTTCATACATGCTGCATGTTAGGAAGTATTAAAGATTCACTGGTATGTAGAGCACTTACTGCTATGAACACAAGTGAAGAGCTTCTGTAAACAATTGATTCAAGATTTCAAAATAACACAAGTGGTGAGAAAGCTGCTGCACTCAACTATACTGTCCCATTTCCATGGATTAATGAGCTACTGTTTATCTCAGTGATAGTGACTGTCTGAGTGCTCAAACCCCATCACAAATGTGCTATAAATTCATAACCTTAGATCTCTCTTTAAATCCCAGTGAAGATGTTCTGTCGTGCATATGATGTGCTGAGGAGCATATTCGCAGTTACCGAAGCTCAGCTGATAGGCACTAACTCGCTTCTGTGTCTGAGCTGTAAAATGACAAATGGTTGAAAAATATATCCTTTGTGCCAAGATCAGAGATTTCTGCCTGCAGTTGTAGAGTACTTTGGAGCAATTCAAGAAAATATTCATGTGTCAGCTGGAGAATGCATTAATTCTTCCAAGTTGTGACTGTTCCTCCAGTCTGTGACTCTGCCTTTGTCACTCGTACTCATAAACTTACTGTGCTCAGAGGTTCCCAGCCTCCTCCTGCTTTCTAGTCTCCTTGCCTCTCTTACTTAACCCCTGCTTTGCTTAGACTTTTGTCCTCCAGTGTCTGTGATGGAAAGCACTATAAATATGAAGGTAGTTCCTTGGCAGTTGAATACTTGTGTGTACCTGGGTGAGTATATTTGTGATGTTAACCTGGCCTAGCTTGCAGAACTGGTTGTTGTACTTTCTCTGGAGCATGGTTGAATCTATTCTATATATAAAGGCAGTATTGCAATTAAGAAATTCTTTCATTAATCTGTCCTTTTGAAATTATGCCCAAGGATTCCAAAAGCCTTTTGAAATGCAGACTGGCCGTGTTTGGCTTGGGGCAGCTGAATTCTGCATACAGTGCACAACATTCTGGTGTATACTGGATAATGTGTTGGTATTTAAGAATACGTGGATGGTTCTGCATGCAAACCCATACACATAAACACTCTCACACTGTGTGTATTGTGGCTGCACATCTTCAGCTTGTGTGGTATGATGTACACACTTGTGCACGCCCACACACTAAACCTTTGCAGGTCAAAAAGGGAGGATAAACTTTTGAACCCAGCTGCTTCCAAATTAAGTACATGTGCAGGGACCACCAAAGCTGGGGTTACTGTATTCCAGAAAAGTGCCGGACACTGACACCCACATCTTGTACTGCAGGAGTCGTCTTGTTCTTCCCTTATACTCTGAAGGATGATGTCTTGAAAACACACTGTCTTCTTTGCCCTTTCATTGTCACCAGAAAGGACAAGCAGCAGTTTGGTGACTTCTCCCTTCGTTATGGAAATGGGATTGATACAGTAATCAGGATGCTACATATGGAGCTTTTTAAATTACTGCTCTTCAGTCTTTTGTTAGCCTTCATTATTCCTGAAGATTTTTTTTCAAGTCATAAAAATGACATTTTTAATATGCAGAATTAAAAAAAAAAGGCAATATGAAGAATACATTTTTGTCAATAAGCTTTTACCTTTTAAACCAGTTATCTTAGTTTCTGCTCTGTGTATTTTAATTGAAGATTAACTACTGTTAAAGAGTATACAAATTTAGGTAGTATATATTTGGAGTAGTAAAATAGGACTGAATAAAAGCTGGGAATAGAGTTACCTGTCCATTATAATTTTAGATTGCAGAGCACAGACTAACCTTTATTTGAAGTCAGCACAGCCAACTGAGACTATTCTGACATTAAGACTGGGGGTTTTTTTGGTGGTGTTTTTTTTTTTTTTTTGTTACGAAGTTCCCTAGAAGTATACAGTGGAGTTTCAAGTTGAGCAGGCCTTATTTGAACATTTGTTTTATTTCTGCTGCCTTTCTTTATGAAAAGTTGTTAGGTCAAAGCTGATGCATGTGAACATGAAACAAAATGCTAAAATAATTGCTTTGTCTGACTTTTTGCTAAAATGACCTTGGTAAGCTCCATTTTGCCCACTACAGGAAATCAGACTGGTTCATTTCTGTCTACAAACTGATAATTTCTCTTGCACCTTGAACAGCCTTGGGTCTAACATGGGTTGTCTAGAGTATGGGCATTGAAGACATGGAGGTTGATTTTGCTTGAGGGGGAAGGAGTTGAAGATGCTGTTTTATTCTAACCACCTGCATTGTCTCTTTGGCAAACTACCTGGCTACCTTTCAAAGAGAGACACTCTTACCTTCCTTATAGTTGGGTTTTTTTCCTGCAAAGATAAAAGGATAGCTGTCCTGAGGAAAATATTGTTCAGGCTTATTGCTTAAACTTATGTGGAAAGGAGTGCATCTGGTAGGTGTTGTAAACACTCAGATTTTTTTTTCTCCACAGAGTTTTTACTAGAGCTTGAATTTTAGCTGCAGAAGTATTAATGTAAACTTCCTGTAGATGCATTGCCTTGATGAACTGTAAGACGCACACTTTTATGAACACTTCTGTGAATTCCCTCATCATCAGTTTGCAGGATGAGGGAATGCTGTCTGCTTCTATTTTGATCTCTGAAAGCTGAAATAGCTTAATGAAGTGAGGTGGCATGTTGGCATATTCACCTGCATGGAGATGTGATTCCTTGCTGGACTGATGTAGCCCTGCACTGTGCCACAGTCTGCAGGGCACATAAGTCTTAAAAGGAGAATAAGGCTTAATAATGTTGTGCACTGCAGGCTTCCCCCTGCTCTGCTGGTAAGGCAGGAACCTGGGTAAGGTAGGACCTGGGGCTTGACTGGAACAGTCCCTGTTGTGAGCTTTGCACGGACCAAACTGTTATTGATCAGTACTGTGCCCTTTATCCATTACACTCCCCCAGTCCTTCTCTTTCCTTGGTTTTGTTTGGGTTTTTTTGCTGTTCTTGTTGTTTTCCCCTTCCTTGTAAGAAAGGGAGGGTTTGAACCACAGATTTCCATATTCTGCTGTAAAATCAGTAACAGCTGTTGGAATTGTAAATGGCTTCTTGGTTGCCATTGCAGAACCTGCAGTTGATCAGCTCTGCCCTGAGCAATAACTGGAGACATCAGGACCACTGAGGCAAACTAGAGAGTAAGGGTGGAGGGAATTAAAACCCTGAGGCAGGGCTCTAAATAGAGAGCACAGGCACAAATGAGTATTGGAAAGGACGCTGTTTCCTTTTACTGGATGACTTTTCAGATGCTGTCAAGTGCAAAGTTGACTGGAGCGATATCATAGTGAGGAATATGTAGAGGAGCTATCAGAGAAAATATAATTTGAATGTGAATTTGTATTATCTTCACTCCCTTTTCAAAAATCCAGTATTCTAGGAAAACTCAAAGGGCAAAAGATATTCTGTGCTTTGGTAAGGTCACTGTACTAGTCACTTACGCTGATAGGCTAAATATGTTCCTGTGTTGTCTTTGAGTAATTTAGGATATCATAAACATTGATATGTTAGTACAAGCAAATGTTTAACAATTATTTGTCAAGGAAAATAAATCTTGAGATATGAGAGCTTCTGCTTCTGAAATGGACTGTACTAGAACCCAAACTTAACGAAATCAACAGTCATCAGACAAGATGTTGCCTTTGTGGTTTTGGTAATGGGGCTAATTTATTCTTAACTTACTTGTGTGTTTTGGCTGGTCATATTACATTTTCTGTAATTCAATTTTCTCCTTCTTCAATGCTGCTTTTTACTGCACTCCCTAGAAACACTGAATTTGTTTGTGGGGGTTGGATTATTTTTGCAGTGCAAGTCAAAGTGGGTTGGTGTTTTGGAAATGTGCAGTGGCTCTTCAATCCAGAGTGTTGCTCCACAGAGCTGGTTTGGCTGTTATAACACCCTGCAATACCAGTTGCAAACCTTTTCCCTTTCACTGCTGAATTTGGACCCAGACACTCAAACAGCTTGGCATTGGCAGTGGGAATATTGTAAGTCTGTTTGATGTAATTTATTCTGTTCCAGCCACCTGGCATCAGGACACTTGCTATTAATTTCCACATCAGAGCCCTGTGAATTGCCTACATGTTATTTCTAAGCAGTGTAATCAGCACCTGAAAATTTCAGAAACAGGGAGATCTTTTAGGGGGGGGGCGGGTGGCTCGGGAAAGCTGATCTCCTTCAGCCTAAATATGATCTGCTTCCCTGGATTTGGACAGAGAGGCTGTACCTGTTTTTTCTGATGTTTTAGTTAAGTAAGTTTTAGAACAGTCTGTGCCCCAGGAAGAGTGTAATGAGGAAGGAAACCCAGCCCTTGGGTGCTTGCCTAGAAAAATGGAAGTATTGCTGTGGCATGGATAGAGGTATTAAGTTACTAATATGTGCTAGGTCTGTGTCACTCTATCTCTGCAGCTTGTGCTATCTCATTTAAAGTCTGTCTTACTGTGCCTGTCCCTTTATAAACATACCACTGCTTGTGTTTGACTCTGTCAGCTTTGTGGTTTATTTGGAGCCCAAGTACTATAAAGTAGTTATTAGAAAACATTAACTTTATATTCAAAGGTTTATTTCTGGTCTTTCTGTTTACTGAGAAGCATGTGAATATTGAACTAAGTCTTAACTTAGAAAAGGGGAAAATAAGTAAATTATGCCTTTTAAAATAATGCCTATATTAATTTTAAGTGTTTTTATTTGGCCTGGTGACTGCGTTTTTGAAATTAACTGTATTGCAGAAGCTTATGGAGAGTCCCATTCTGCAAATCTTCCCCTTTCTGATAATCATTGGCGAATTTATTTCTATAAAAACATTTTAAAATATTTGTAGTTAAATAATAGAGAATCAGTTAAGGCTCAACAGTGTTCAACCAGCATGTGCTGAATGGGGAAAAGCATAGTGTCTTAATTAAAAGAAATGCAGGAAACTTAGTTATTGGAAAGTATTTTTCACTGCTAGAGGATTTGTGGGTTACTAAGCAATTTATAGACTTGAGTTTTTTCTTTTTTAAATAAAAGCCAGATACATGTCTTCATTTGGCTTATTGACTCAATTTACTTGGATGGAATTTTTCAACATTTAAAACAGATTAAAATTCATGAATCATTTCTGCTTAAAGGCACAAGATATAGATACAACAGTTAAGACTTAACTGGTTACATACATAAATGCTGTTTTGGATATGTAAATTTTGTACTTGCTCCCTTAAAAAATGCAGATGAAAGTTTTAATAGTTGGGATACAACAGGGATTACCTATTATATGGTAATTATTTTGTTTGAATAATTGTTTATCTTAGCATTGCTTTGTCTCTTTCTCTCTTACTTGCAAAAGCAACAACTTGTTTGCAGGACAGATTTGAATAAAACATTCCACCATGGCAGAGGGCAATGATGTGGTTCGTAAACCTGTTTTATGCTGCCTTTGGTGCAGTCTGCAACTTCTGGGTACTTACTGAGAGACATCTTTCAGTTTTGCTGCAGTGATCTATATTCACCCTTGAATGCTAAGGTTTTGCTGCTCTGTGCTGGTGTGGTGTGACCCTGTTCAGGAGGGGAAGGTGTCATTTCACTCAGGGTGCATCAGTATTAGATTAGGATCAGCATCGTTTTAGTCTATGGTAAATGCAGCATGTGAATTTCTTAAAATTGTTTTAATTATTGTGGCCAGTTGATTGCTGGTACAGGTAAGTGAGCTTTGCCACATGCATTTTGTAAATGTGGCAGGCTTTCTTGTGAGGTTTTAATTTGTGCTTTCCTGGAATTTGCTTATAAACATGACTTGGGGAAGGTGGGTGAGCAGTCAGTGCATGTCAACAGAAAATGACAGTTGTTCCAGATCAAAATGTATGTTTTCTTTCAAATATTTTATTTCAAGAACACTTCAATGCTTTTACTTAGTTCAGGATTTGCTTAGGAAGCTCATTTCTCTGCTGCTGTGCTACCCAGACACCCAGTCACTGTAGCACAGCTCTAAGCACTGTGTTGGTGTTCAGGGAAGTACCAGCCATGCCTTGTTTCTTCTCTGGACTTGTCTTTGCAGAGGAAAGAGGGAGCAAGGTGAGGTGTTTGTAGCCATTCATGTGCACGTGCGTATATTCTGCTGAGAACTTGAAGTTGCATTGGAATGTAAAATTTTGAAGTTAAAAAAAAAGGTAACATAGTGGACAAATTGGGAAGCAAAGCTGAATACACTCTTTTGGATGTTCCCTGCGAAGGCTGCTTTGTATATAATGTCCATAATTTGTACATAAAAGTCCATCGTGGCCTTCCACTGGAAGCTGTGTTCATTTTTTGCAGAAGGGATTTTTTTACGAATACTGGAATAGTTGAGAGTTTAGTTAGATGAGCCAGATAATTAGTGTTTGAGCATCAGCTATAACTGGAAAACAATGTGCCTGCAAAAGCAAACCTGTCCAGTCTTCTCCCTCGAGTGGCCTCTTCTTGTTGTATGACCCTTGCTTTTCTCATGCAGCCTGCCCTCCTGTTTGTCTGAGGTCCATCCACCTGTGAGTGGTGTTTGAATCTGGGAAGCTCATCAAGGAACCCGTGTGTGTACCCCGTGGAGCTGCTGCATGTGGGGATGTTTGAGTGCTCCTTTGTGATCTTCACCAATGTCACCATGTGCTGGTGGTCTTGGCAGATACTGGGAGGGAAACAGAAGCACATTGTGGAACTCTGAATGTGAAGAGCTATTTTATGGAAGAAGTATATGAATAATAAAGGAGGAAGAACTGGCAAATGTTTGAATTTGTCTTGGTAAAGCAAAATGATACAAATCTCTAGTATCCCCCCCCCTTTTTTTTTTGCAAAGCTATAGAGGAAGAATTTATAGGTTATTAAGACTGAAAACTTCATAGTAACTCAAAATTCTCATGCTGTTTCTCTTCCACCTCCCACAACATTTTATTTCCCTTGTAATAATTAATTTGAACTTTCCTCTATTTCTCTGGATCAAGTAATTTTCATACAACTTCAGGATTTTTTTTATATGCTTTAAATCTTTCTTCTAAATATTGTTTTTAATAACCAAAAAAAAGAGCCATGAATACATTATAATTTCAATTTTCATGGTGTGTGAAAGATTTCTGCACTCGGTCTTTATTGTTTTTGAAGAATTCATCACCCTAGTTAAGAAGCTTAATATAAATTAAAGAAGGTATTAAGGAACATTAAGACATCAAAATGTGGGGCGTTCTTTTCCTTTCGATTGCTCCAAATGCAAACAAGTTGAATAAAATGCAATCAAAGGACCTGTTTGGAGAACATTGAGTGGCTTTACAGCTGTGCTGTAGAGAACCTCTGGTAAGAGCATAATTCAAATAAAAAGGCCTTTCTTTCCTCCTCCTAATTCTCTTTGTTGTGGTGACAACAGAGTACAAGCCCGATAAAAATTTAATCACCTTATCTTTTTAAAGCAAATTGCATATTTGTTTACACACAATATACATAACATGAAAAAGAAAAAGCTGCTATCCAATCCCCCTCCCCTTCTAATCGCATTAAAGGCCCTTGCCTAGAAGTTTAGAAAAAATTTAAATGTTTTATTCTTTATTCTGAAGTCCCATTGTTCAGTATTGCTTTATAAAGGCAGCCCAGGGGAAGATGAATATCACTAAACTTAAACTCTGGACCAGCGCTGAGCAGCAGATGCCTGGGATATGTCAGCAGAGTTGGTCCAGCTTAACTGGCTTCTGTAGTGCTTCCTCCACATCAAGAGTTGCAGGCGAGATGGGGGGATTACAGACAGGCCTGCGGATCCAGCATTTTGATTTGAAGCTGCTTTGTAATGAATTGCCTTTGATTCTGTGTCAGATCTGCTAACCTGAACTTTTTCCGCATTGTATACATTTCTGAAAGGCTGCTGTAGGAGAGGTTGGGTATTGGGACTGTTCTTGTTGTTGTCGTTCCCTTTTCACTAGGCTGATGAAGTTTTAGTTCCTTGTGTTGAATGCAAAACCAGTTTTCAGTTGTCTCTGCTCACCTTGGGGCACACAACATGAACATTGTTGGGTTTGTTTATTTACTGTTTTATAGGTACTGGAGTGCTGACAAAGACACAATCAAAAATATCTTCTGGCCCACTGCTGAGTGGGTTGGGAACTCCCTCACTGGGTAGAAACTTAGTGCCAGGGATATTTACATGGGTTTTTATATTACAAAAGTGCCTATGCCTAGTGATTCCTTGATCTATTTTTACATAACTGTACATATTTGTGATATTATCCCTCTTGATATGAGAATTTAATCAGGTAGGACTACCTCAACAATAAAACTTGTGAAAATTGGTCCTGTACAACAGTTGTCATAGACTCTCCCAATTTTTCTCCTTGTGTTGATGTCTGCATGTTTCTTAGTGGTCTCCCAGGAAGAGAGAGAACTTCTTAAGAGGTCTAGTGGCAGTAATTATGATTTTAAGACACTGTTCTGACTTTGACTGTTGTGAATGGTCTTGGATATTTCATGCAAACCTGCCTGTAATTTTTCTATTGTTGAATTGTAACAAGAACCTGTCTATATTCCTAGGGTTCCAACTACAATACATGTATTTTTATTAAAAATGTGATGTCCTTATTAGTTCCATTATTTTTTTCACATTTGCTCCTGTTGTGCACTGGGCATTTTCCTTGCACTCAGTTTTTGCTTCAGGGAGCTTGAAAAATGTCTAGACAAAAATCACAGCATCAGCATGAGGTGCTTCTCCCCGCAGGTATGCTGGGAGAGTGAGTGCAGTGCTTGGGCACAATCTCAATGACTGTGTGGACCTTGAGTGGCCACCAAGTCAAAATAAAGTTTTAATAATTGCTGGTATGATATATCAGCTGGCATAATTGCAGCCTTGTTACTGTGTTGAAAGTCCATGCAGAAATTAATTTGAAAATTTCCTTTAGGGTACTGGAACAGGCCTGGCTTTGAGGCCAGAAATGCTATTGTAGTGGTTGTCTTTTAGCTCTGACCGCTGATCCATTGTGTTGTGTAGCCCAAGCTGTGGTGCACTGTAGTCTCCCATGTAACCTGTAGTAAGTTGGTCTCTGGCATCCAGAAATACGAAGTGTTGTGTAGAGCATGCAAGTCACAGTTGTGTTCCAGCAGTGCAGAGTGTAAAGTTATGTGCTTTTTGGGGGAGTTGCCCTAGGAGGACTTGGCCAACAAAGGGTTGTGGCACTGTGTAACAGTGGCTGAAAGATGTGTTGACCTATAAAAATGAGGTTAATTTTTGTACTCTCAACCAATTTTGTATTGAAGAATAGCTGAAGTATGGCCAACTAGCTAAGAAATGAACACCTTAAGTATGTAATTTTGTTTCCACACTTTCATTTAGAGTTGAAGAGTATGTTGAATTAGGGTACATTTTGGAAAACCCACTATGGGAACTGAAAACATCCTCCTAAGGTGTCTGTGGGCTTGTTGTAGACTTACTTAAATGATGAGATGGCTGCAGAGCAATGATATTATACATGGGGATTTTTCAAGTGCAGAAATCTATCCTGCTACATGGCTTCAGGTGACAGGGCCCATTTGTGTCTGGTGTTCAATAATTACATTTTATTTTGGGGGGAAAAAGAAAAAAAAGGTTAAAATGTGGCTGTGTTATGTAAATTTGGGAAGTCAGATATTTCCAGCAAGGTGACCAGGACGTTGAGACATATAAAAGGGAACAAATGGCGTACTCAGTGCAGTGTGGTGTGCTGGGTCTCCTCGGGGTAGATGGCAGATTAAGGATGAAGAGAGGAGAGGGATGGGGACTGGCAAGGCACGCACAGGGAAGCACACCATTGATACTTATTAAGCAGCCAATAGGTGATACGGTGTGGCAGTGCTGAGGTCTGTGCTCCATTTAGTGATATAAAAAATATCAGACTGAAAATCAAGACGCTGACTTCATGCAGAGGGTATGGCAGACTAATTAAAGAAAAAAATGTGTACCAATTTTGCCTACAGAACTCTTCCTGACCTTGAGAAAACTCCCAGAGAGCTGTGGGAAACTCCACTCTGTCCCCTCTGAACTTTTTTTGTGTTGTTGTTTAAATATAGTAACTGCTTTTTTAATTAAAAAGAAAAATTAGATGGCATTTCAAATTGTGTCCATGGTGCCTTGGGGACCTATTACAGTACAAATTACCCTCTACTATTTAGTGAGGTCTTGTTTACTATTGTGTGAAGCGAGGGTTACCAGTGTAAGGATGTAGGACAAGAAGGGCCCTTCTTTGAAAGTCTGGCTCTGCACATGAAAGTGACGCCAGCAATTGGAAGCAATTTGTGGAATTGTTTGATTATATTAATTATGGCACCAGCAAACAGTGCTTGGGAAACAGTTTTGTTTTCTTGCATTCTTTCTTGATTGCTTACAGCAAAAGCCAAGATACAAAATGTGCCTTTAAGGGCTGCTGGAGAGCGCAGTTCAAGCCATTGTGTAGAATTGGCACCGAGCTTGAAAAGGTTGTGTCCGCTTGATGTGAGAGTGTTCCAAATACAGCTTTGGCCTGAACTTCACCTAGGTCAGCCTCTTGAATTGAAACAGCTTCTGTCTTCCTCATCAAGGAAGATTAGCTCTTTCCCTGCTAAGAAGGATCCCATAATGAAATCCATGTTATTTCCAGTAGTACCACTTCTTAGAATAGTGTCTTTCCTTCCCAAAGCCTGTATAAACTTAACAAATTGATACACGAGACTCAATTCTGCTCACCACTGAGCTGCAGCCTTCTCTGATGTGGTACAGGGCAACTATTCCCCAATTTATGGGAAAAATATTTTAGTAGTTAAGGATTTCCAAACAGTCTGCCAAGCTGAGACTGCGGGAATAGCTCTGCTGATGCAAGGCTTGCTGTCACCACAGTGTTTGGTTGGGACATGGGGCAGTTGACTTCTATTCAAAGTGGCCATAAGATGGTTTTTTTCTTGCTTCTGTCATCAAACAGTGAAATATGGTTGTTTTGCATGGATCCCAAATACTGTGCCAAGGCATTAGTACGATTCTCATTTGGAAGGAAGGAGTCTCCTTTCTTGGATCCTTGGAGGCTGGTTGCTCTCTGGCCAACTTTATGCTGTAGTCCTGTTAATATTCACAAACCAGGCAAGGTGATAATAGCTGATCTTGTACAGGCCAGAAGAGAAAAACGAATCTACTCTGGAGTTTGAAACTCCAGCAGAATATTTGAGAGAGCTGACAAAAGATGTGGGAAAGGTGGTGTGAATTCAAAAGGGAATTACTGGAGAATAGTGAAGGGATTTACATAAGTAAAATTCATTGCCTGATCTGTGAAAGTAATTGAAGCTCAAAACCTGAGCTCCTGAGGGTAGCGAGGAAAGGAGTATCCCTTGTTTCTTCAGTGAATCTCTGGTCAACTATTACATTGAAATTGTCTTGGTAATCATATTATACTTGTTATCATGGTGGTGAACACCTAGAACAGACTAGATTGGCTCCTGTAGAACTGTACTATAATATTTTGCCTAGAAGAAGTTTGTAGGTGCTGACATGCTGACCCTGATGTCAAGAAGAGAATTCCTGCCTGATCCAGGCTCCAAGTTAACTCGGGACCCAGTTTCATCCCTGCTCTTTCTGAAGCACAATATGTTAATGGCAGACAGGTAGGATGCCAAGCTAAATAGGACCAGCAGTCTCAAGATGAGCAGTGATCCAGTCTGCTAGATGTGACGTGGTCTATGTGATGTTCTGTTATCGTGTTTATAGGTAGAGTAACAAGGCTTTTTGTCCTTGGCAAGCTCAAAGATCTCATTTTTCCTGATCAGTTTGGGTTGGGTTTTTTGTTTATTTATTTTGGTTTGGGGGTTTGTTTTTATTTGGGGGTTTTGTTGTTCTGTTTGGAGTTTTGTTTTGGTTTAGGTGAGTTTTTGTTGGGTTTTGTTTGTTTGGGTTTTTTTCCTGGGATATTGAAGGTGAAAATGACCACCTTTTAGCTTGAATAAAATCAAAAGGTAGAGTTTTTGGGTATCTTTAGCAGAGGAGAAGCAGGCTTGCTAACTGATACCTTAATGTAAAGAGTTGAAGAAAAACAGGATGTTACATTTTCTGTTATTTTTGTCCTTTCTGCCTGACTGTATACATAACTAACAGAATGGGCAAACTGATCCTCTGATTTTGGGATGCTTCTGCTTTTTGTTTGAATCAAAACTCAAGTGTGTTACTTTAGGGATATTACATGAGCTTTTCCTGTTTTTAGGACACAGGTAGATGTTTGGTAGAACTGCTGACATGTTTTGGGTTTAGGTGGAAAACTAACATGAGCTTGCTATTGTGTATTGTATGAGAACCAGCTCTTATACCTCTAGTATTTCTAATCATTTTGCTGGAAACCAATGATAAATTTATTAGTCTTGTTTTAAAGTTGATCAGAATCTGAAACAGATAGGAGTGTTACTTCATTTGAACCTTGTAGCCCACTTTGGACATAGGTAAATAAGTTTGGGGTCTTTTAAATCTTGAATGAATATACATAGCTGTTGCAAGACAAGAAAGGAATTAGTTTATCACTATGTTGTGCTTGAGTCTATGATTCTCAACTCCTACAGTACTGTCCAAAGTTTCTCTTTTCTTTCAATAGTCCATCACTGCAGTAAGATGGGGGAGTGGCTGGTCTTCATCCACTCTCCAGTGCTGCCCCTCTGCATCAAACTGTGGCATGGATTTCTCCATCTGGGGCTTTAATTATTTCTGATTCGCAGGTCAACTGGCTTTTGTACTCTCTGTTAGCAGGAGGGTTGATGCAGGCACACACTAACTGTGTAATTAGGGTTCAGGTTCTGAGGGTTCAATTTAAGGAAATCCTGAAATTGTGAAAACCAGCTGTTATGAATAATCCATTGTGAGTGAGGATTATCCCCAACCCTTTGCCCTTTCAAGTTTTGCTCTTTTTTTTTCCTTACCCCAGGGAGAAAGAAAAATGTCTGCCTGTCATATTAAAAGGTTACGTTTGCCTTGGATAAAAGTTATTTCCAACATCAAATGTATTATGTTAACTCATTCTCTGATGTTCAGTCAATTTTTAATGTTTGAATGTTGACAGAAAACAAGAAGTTGCAGGTAGAAGAGTCTTCAACCTGCAATGTTCAAAAGAAGCAAATAGGATGTTGTGTTTACAGAAAGTAAAGCAAGTTCATTTTCCCACTGAAACTCTGCTCACAAATTTCTGAATGGAATGGGAGGTTTGACAGTAATTATCTGCAAGTCAAGAATAGTCTAATCATTTCTTAGTATGTAATGGAGAAAGGAATATTTTCTCTTCCCACGGTAGCTACTGGTGTAGCCTCGGTGTGCTTTTTCTTAACAGTGTCACAAGAATCCCAAGCCAGTGCTTTTCCAACCATGGCAAGTACCAGTGCAGAGAGTTGGTGTAATACATTTGCTAATTCTCCTGTTGGTAGGAAGAACTTTTAATTTTGGCCTGAAAGCCAAGTTCTCATTAACTGGGAGACTTGAAATCTTTTAATGTGATTTCACCACCACCACCATTACAATTCTTGGTGCTGAAAAAAAAAAAAGAAAACTCTGTAAGCATTCATGTAAATACTTTTGTGTTCATAAGTGTTCACCAGGATAGTTAGCAACAGGCTTTTTTTACAAGTGTGCATATGAGAAGGGAGTTGCTGAAGTTCAGCAAAATAAATTATTCTCCCTGGCTGTGCTGGTGAGCATGTCCTGCACCTATATTATTACACCTGTTTTCAATGATGGGTTTATCAGTTGCTTAAAAATTACTCCTGTCTCTGGCTGGGCTACAAGGAGATACTGTATTATCTTGCTTCTCATCTAAAATGTGTCTGGCATTCAGTCTTTAGACTCTTCCATTCAAATACAACATTTCATTAGTTTGATGGAGGCAGGACTATTCCTAAATATTGAAGAGATCTGTGAAAATAGGAAGTGGAAATAGAAAATTTGAAAAAAAAGTTGGAAAAGGAGAGAGAGAAATAAAACTCCTGAAGGGCTGAATAGCAAGCGCAATTGGGAGTCAAGGAAGGAGGAGCTGGGCCTTAGAAAGACAGAGCAGAGACCACCCTTAGAGACCTTTTGAAGGAGCAGGGGAGCAGAAGGCTAATAAGAGAAAAAAGTCAACAAAGCTGACAGAGGATGTTGATAAGGAATGACAGCGTTAAGTGAAGGAGGATGTGAAGTGGGGAAGTTATGTAAACGGTAAAGTAAAATCCAAGTTTACAGGCAATAGTTGAAATAAGTGTATATGGGCAAAAAGCTCAGTGGTGCTCCTTCACCCTCAAAGGATTAGAGGAGCAGATATTGTATCAGCTTTTGTCTTCCTTCCAGCTGAAAAAGTAGTGAAAACAGGGCAAAAGTAAACCCTGGTGGTTATGGCCATGTGTGTGCTCCGGGTGTGTTGTGATTTGTGTCCTGGCTGGCACTGCTGGCAGGGCTGGTGTGGAGACTGTCCCACGGGACCCGCAGGAGGGTGTTCGTCACCCAGCTCCGTGGTGTCCACGTTAACGGAAGGAGAAAACAAAGCTTTAGAGAAACTTAAAACCTAGGAGTGTCTTCGCTGAGGGGAGGGAGGGCAGCTAAATTAATTTTCTGTATCTGTACACAAGAAGGGGTCCAGAATTCCACAGTATGAAATTTCCATATGAAGTTACTGGAATCTGCATGTTTCTATGCAAATTTCTTGCATGAGTAATTATAGAATTTGAGTCTGCAATGCATTTATAACTATGTAAGATACAGCAGATTGCTAAGCTTTTTATTTGTGCAAGTTGTGTAAAATATTGTGCTTATCCTTTATTTTCTGCATGTGAAATTTTTCTTGCAAAATATTTTTCCTGATGTGGTATTGCTTTTCATTTGAATTTGAAAAGTCACTTTTTTATTACTATTTATAAATGGATCAGTTTGGACTTAATCCTTCATACTGTACTGAGACAAAGAATATTAAAGAGTTTGCATTTTTATTTGTTAATTATTAACAGTAGTTGAATTTAAAAGAAAGAAGTAGATTAAACTTTTACAACTAGATTTTTGTATCTGACTTGGGTTAGTTGATGCTAAAAGTACATTTTTCATAAGACTTTGTCTGGGCACTTCTTGTTACAGACACGGTTTTGATTGGTGGGAATGAATTTGCTAAGCTTTCACATATCTTATGTGCCTTTGAGGATGGCCCATTAATAATATTAATATATAGGTATTTTCCATTCTTGTATGCAAAGCATTTCTTAGAACTTTGAAGCTAAAGTCTTTTTTTTTTTTTTAACACATGGGCTTTTTCAATTTAATCCATTAGCAACTTGGCAAAATAAAGTAATTGTCCAACAGAGGAAGAAAAAAAATCTATTAACATTTGCTACAAATCCAAGTAGTACAGGCAGCACTTAATTAATGGAACAGATTTCTCACTATGTGTTCAAGCTAACATAGCTATTGTTCAGGAGAGATTAGACCCTTAATGTAAGTAAGTTAAACTAGACCTCCATCTAAAAATACCCGTCATTTCAGCTATTAAAGGTCTGATGTCTTCTTTGGTGACAGATATATTTCCCTTCATTTCCTTGGTTTTGTAAAATGTAAAGTTACATTGTGTGTAACGCGAGAAATCTGCAGGGCTAGATGAAACCCCGATTGTGCCTGTCTCTCCCTGCCTGCTCCTTTGTGCTGCTCCCTGTCACCGAGCCTGCTCAGCCCTGAGACCTCCTGGCACCACGAGCAGAAAACCAAAAAACGCTGTTTGTCAGGGTCCGATGCCAGCCACCTACTCTGTTTGCAGAATGAGGGCCATGGGATCTGATTAGGTAATTTTGATACCTTGTGAGTTTAATAATACCTGAGCTGCCTTTGGCTGTCAGCCCGTCACTTCACTGGTAGGAACCACTGTGTTTCTTACATTTCTTCTGTAAACTTCTTACCTGTAATACCGTATTTAGTCCAAATAGGTGTTAAGGGCTGCAGGTGAGGTGTACCTTTATTTCTCCTATGTGCAAGTTAGCGATAGGGTGGAGGGGGTGAGATTGCTCAGCTTTAAATACATTTTCCCCTGTAGAGTTCCATGTGCAGCACATCCTTTTTTCTTGAAAACAAAATTTTTCAAATACAAGATGCTTTGTTTGAATACCGAAGATGCTGTACCAGGTCTCAGGTGTCAGACTGTCTCACTGATGTCACTTGACAGTTTTTGAAGCTTCAGTTTACCCAAAGTGGTTGTTTCACCCTCATGGCTGAGACTTTCCCAACTTGTTGCTGCAGCTGAGTGTCTTTCCAGGATGAAGGGCTGACCCTCCCTGGGTGACCCTCCACCGCACTATGTCCCTGTGGGCAAGGGCTTGCACTGGCAGTCTGGGTGCCTCCCTTCATATACCCATCAGAGAAAATTTTGGCTGCAATTTTAATGCCACATCTCCTCCCTTCCTCTCTCCTTTCCGCCAATTAGCATTTTTTGGAAATTAGAGTGTAGTGAAGCCTGTTAACATAAATAAAAGTGTTTTAGGATTTGTTTGCTTTAATTAAAGTGTGTCTTTCTGAAAGGATTTAGTTAAACATCTTTCTTAAACAGTGCTGTGCCAGTAACAGCAACATTAGTAATAGTGATAAGACGCAGAAAGGGAAACTGACTAGAAAGCAAAATGAAATGTTTCTTTGTCCAGAAAATAAATGCTCTTCCTAGGAAAGTGGAGGAAAGCCTCTGCAGGGATACTTACAATTCGGTTGGTCAAAACAGTAGAAAACTTAAAATATGAAATAAATTCTGCAAAGGTATAGAGCGAGGCTGTGTGAGGTCATTCTTTTTGCTTGTATTGTTTTCCCCTGGTTTGGCTCTAGCTATTTTCTTTTCTGCCAGCACCCAGGATATTCTCAGCTTTCCAAATAGGAAATAAGTTGCTTTTCATGTAGTGATAAATTATTTTTCGTGGTGAAGTTGGAGTGATTGTAAGGGTAATGATATTAATGGGATTTATGTGAAAGCATCCAATTAAAAAATCGAAACAGCTGCATCAAACATGACTATACAATGTAATAAAATCATATAATAAATATGTGGTCCCGCCACCCATATTACCTAGTTTGATTAATTGAACCTTACACGTGCAAAGATAGTCATTATCAGACTTCTCAGCCATCAAGGAGGAACAGTCTCAATTATTTTCACAATGAAATAATCATTGCTTTTTTGTGTGTTCTGCCATCTGGAAAGAGAAAACAGGAGCTGCCATGACTGTGAAATGCAAGATCTTGCAGAACCATATAAAGCTGATTCTGCTTGATGCTGGGCTCCTGCAGCCTTAGTGTAGCTTGTAATTTAGTTAAATACAGAATGTGTTGCTTTTCTCCTCTTTTGGGCACTTGTTGTTGGGTTTTTTTCCAAAAAAACCCAAGACTGACCCCTTTCTCTCCGAAAGTCTCCCCATGGCGGTGCTGCAACACCTGGTTTACAGCCTCTGGTTATGAAATGGCAAGTGCACCAGTTTCCTGGTTTTGCTCCAACACCACCTCCTTTCCTTTGGCTGCGTGGTGGGAATGCTGCCTGGAGCAATTTGCTCTCTGGCACAGCGAGATGCGAAGGTGGGCTCTGGGGCCACATCCCCCTGCAATCAGCTGCGAGTGCCTCTGGATGTGTCTGAGCTGGAGCAAATCACCTGTGCCTGTAGACCTCCTGTCTCCAGTAAATCATAAGCATCTCAATCTTTTTGTCAGGCCGTGATATGAGAATCCGCATCTGAATTTCAATATGAGGGGAAAGAGGCTGATAAAGTGTTTGAGATAAGGTTATGTGACACCCACAGGTTAAAAATATCTGAACTGATTTTGGCCCAATGCCTGAGAACCACATTGCACTGTATTCGGGTGGCACTGAAAAGCTTCTGAGGAGGTTTGCTGTCTTCTGCTTTATACAAGCAATTTTCAGGAGTGGTCCTTTAGGAGCTGCATCTCTCTTGTTTTACAGCGTTTCTTTCGACTTTGCTATCTTGCATTTGTTTCCTAAAATGTTACCAGTATGTTGAGTTACAAGAAAATACAAAGTTGTTATAAACCCTGACCATTTAGGAAGGGAAGGACAAATATTTTTGTTTGGCGCAAATGTCTGGAGGAAGACTCAAGTCAGATCCACAGAATCCTATGCAGATTAATTCTAGTTCTAATAAACAGTGCTAGTTGAAACCCTTAACAAATACTGTGTTTTAGCAAAACGAAACCCCCAACAAACAAAACCAAACAAACTAGACCCCTAAACAAGCACAAAACTGTATAATTTGCAGCATGCAAATTATAGAAAAAAGCAGTGTGCTTCTGGGAGATAGACTTAAAAAAATCAAGAACCTTCTGCTGCCTATGATTCTACATAATTTTAGTATTATACTGTTTTTTACACGTGAGTTGTATTTTTATAAATATTCTTAGTGGTCACAAGAAGCTTTGGGTATGTAAATTTTGGGTGTAAATAATAGGGAAGGCCTATTAGTGAATAGTGAAAGTCTTAGACCGGGCGAGTTGGTCTCGTTTGTTTAAATCCTTGCCTGTGTTTAGTATTTTAAAAGCCGTAGATGGCACAGAAGGATTCAGGATACTGCACTGGTTTTGAGGATTCCCTTTTGTGAATTCTGTTATGTTTAAAGACTTCTCTTGTTTTCCATGTAAGTTAACCATATTCCAGAAGTCTGATGCAGAAATCTGACTTTCCTAATTCATTTGATTTACTCTCTTATTTTCCTTGGTTGATTACAGATGTGAACTTGCCTGCTTGTTTTTTTCCTAGTTATATTGAAATGTGATGTTGAGTGTGTTTATCATGTGTGTTCTTGTTCTTTTACAGATGGACTGAAGGCAGATACCAAGATGCTGCTTACTGCTGCCTCCAAGAAGAAATCCAAGGGAGGGAAGGGGGATACGACCAAGGAAGATGAAAGCAGCAAGAATGATTCAGCCCAACCTGTTACTATCTCTCTTAGCTTTAAGAGATACGTCTTTGACATGCAGAAAAAAATGATTCAATCCTGAGAAAGCAAAAGAGACCTCTAATTGCAGCTGAAAGTCCAGAAATGAGTTGAGGCGGATTGTGTTTCTTTTCTGAACACGTTAGACCTCTTCCTTCTTCACAAACAGAGCCTGGAAGCTCCTCTGATTATGTACCCCCTTCCACAGTCTCTGCAATCTCATATTGTTCTGTTGGAATTTGCTTATTTTGTCATCTTCATGATGTGAATATTTATGGCATCTCAGGGAATGTCACCTGCCAGATGAGCAAATTTGAGTGTACATTGTAATTGCACTGTTTTTCTGGAGAATTGTGTTGAAGTTTCTCTTGTTTTAGAAGTTTGCCACCAGTATTAATCTAAATCAAGTCAAGATGTGAATTTCTTGTGACCCACAAAGTGAAGCTGATTATTCTAGGCTTACTTCCCTGAGCAACGTGGGAGACAGAAAGCACACAGTTTAGTAAGTGAAACCTAAAATGGATGTTTCACATTCCTTCAGCTGCAGCTATGTAAGATGGTATGGATATTTTTTATAAATATGATTTATATCTAGAAATGTTTTTCATATTAAACATGATGTGTGTAACTGAGAGTCTTAATTGTTCTGTGCACTGTTCCAGAGGTTCAGAACCTATATTCAGTGACATTTTGTGTAACTTTCCTGAGTTTTCTGCCTGTTCTGCAGTGAATCCTATTCCAGAACTGTTTACCTTTTTTTTTGTACTCACAATGACTTTTGTGTGTGAAAGAAAAAGTTGCCTTTGGAAATAGTCAAGAGCTTTATTTCATTAAAATAATGATAGAAGATTGCTGTATAAGCCTTGTAAAATGAATATCTCCAAGATGCTTTAGAAACCATTAGTTGTTTAATAGAGATTTCATGGCTGCTTTAGTTCTTCCTCTCAATTTTGTCTCCTAGGCTCATAAAAAGGAGTGCACTGGTAATATCCTTTCTTTGTCATGTACAAAGCATAGGACACTTTAGCATGAAGACTAACAACAATTCTACAGGTACGAAAGCTGTGGTCTGGAACAGAAATTGGACTTGGAGTTGCGGGCATGAAAAATGTTAGTTCCTGCCTTTTGAACAAAAAGAGTACCTCCTGTTGATGCTAAATAGCAGCCTCTGACCATGTGTATAATGTAAGTGTATTACTTGCACATGGAAGTATATAGCTGTAATAGATTGCTACACTCATTAGTCATACTATTATATCCATTGATGGGCATGAGTCCATCATGCTAACATGATCCTGATTTTTTTTCAATCTTTTTCTTTTAATTTCCAGGTAACCAAAGTAGATACAAATGGCAAAGCTATCAGCTGTTGAGAGGATATTTACAGCGGGACAGTCATGAGACAGGGCAAGTCTGGTGTCTAAAGTAGGTTGGTGGTGCCCCTTTAAATCAGAACAGAATTAGTGCTTTCTGTAATAATCCCAAACAGTTTCTGCTGAGTGAGTTCCAGCAAAGCTTTAGCACATCCCTTAAGATTATGGGGTATGCTTTCAGTGTGATCCCAGAGGAATTAGGCAGGCAACTTCAGCTGTGGCTTAAGGTGACTTGTGCTGCCAGCCTTGCTGGAAAATGTATCCTTCTGTAATGGAAAAAATGCATTTTGCACCCGTCACCTCTCCTTCCCTATTTCTCACTTCTTCCCAGACACCCCCAAAGGCAGTCTTTGGAAAGAATGTTCACAATGTTATCTTTCTTTCAAGCCTTTATCAAATCCTGTTTTGTACTCTGCACTGTTACCTCTGCCTAAGATACTGCAGTGGTGGAACAGAGAGAAACAGATGACACAGAAGGAATGGCATTATCATTATCCCAGGTTAGTCTAAGAATTACTGGTATAAAAAACCCTCATCGTTTAAAAAAAAAAAAAACTAAATTAATTATTAAGGAACATACACTTGTATCTGTATATTTCTAGTGTCATTGCCAAATTTTAAATGGTTGCTAAATTTTGCCAGCTGTGGAGTATTGGAAAGAAAAGGAGAGCAATCAAGAGAGGGCAGTTCCAGAGCTGTTAGCCTTGCACTTACAGGGTTTTGTTGTCCTCATTTCCAGGGCATTTTTGAGTAGTTCTGGAGAGGGGTCTGTTGGTGTAAATGGGGGAGATATGTATTTTTACAAAGGCTTAATTGGTTGTTTTTCCCACACACTCTGTGTATTGCTCGGTCAGTCTATTAGGGAACTTGATCCCCTTGAAAACTCCTTAACCCTGAACAGGTAGATTTGCAGCCCTCTGTTTGGCTGAAAGGACTCCAAGTGCTGAGGATCTCGTGGCTTATTTGCTTGGGGAGCTCCAAGGGAGGGAGCAGCAACAACTTCCAGAATTGGACCTCCATCCTTTTCTTGTCCAGTCTCTTGTAAACATGTTTAAAATCTTCCCCCTATCATCCATCTCATTTCCAGACTAGCATACTTACTCAGCATTCTTCCATCCTCTCAGTCCAAGAACCTAAGCTCTTCCTCACATCAGCGCGCTCCCATCATTGCTTCTCCTTACTCTGGCTCTGCATTTGCCTCTGGAGAAGGAGATCTAAACTTGGGTGCTGACAGGACTCCCAGCACCTACTGTGGGGGCCTGGTATGGTGGGGAAGGTTCTTGCCCTTCAGCTCACAGCAGCTCCTGTGTGTGGTGAGTAGCTGCCTCTGTTCAGGCTGTGACTTGGGCAGAGTCTCCTGGGCAGCTACCACAGACCCATAGGAGCTGTGCTGAGGTGTGTGTGCTGTGCCTCACCTGAGTCCCTTCACTTGCCCCTCTATCCTTTCCTTCTGCTTTGGAATCCTGTGTAAAGCCCCTTTTGCAAAGCCCCACCCTCTCCTTTTGCTCCCCTTGCAGAGGTTTGTGTAGGACAGACAGCTGGAGAGGAATCAGTTGAAGATTGGGGTTTGATTCTGTGTTTTTCCCAATATAGAATTCCAAAAGACGAACTTAAGTGTGCCTAAGAACTTTGATTATA
This sequence comes from Grallaria varia, assembly GCA_013396735.1. Classification (NCBI taxonomy): domain Eukaryota; kingdom Metazoa; phylum Chordata; class Aves; order Passeriformes; family Formicariidae; genus Grallaria; species Grallaria varia. Next base: position 2,063,581 of record VWZG01006450.1, read on the forward strand.
ATGTGCTATTACTGCAGATCTCTGGCTGCTGTCCTGAGGCTGTTGGATACACATTTGAAAAAGGGTGAAATGGTGGAACAAAATGATTATGGGAAAATCAAAGCTTTTAAAGACATTTGTAGGATGAACAGATGTTCAAACATTCTTTTATTTGGTTTCCAGACAGACGTGGAGACTTTCCTTTCATCCTCGTAATCAGTGCATTATGCTGTAATTTGTAAAAATGGCATTAAAAAAATATTAACAGGGTCATATTGTGATCTACTGACTGTCATTAAGCCGTGAAGTTAAGAACGGCAACTGGGAACGTGGGTTAAATGTTGCAGAATGTACTGTACTAGCATACATTGTCAGACTATATTATAATGAACCCAAAATGGAATAAAGATGTAAGGAGTTTTTTTTAATACTGCTAAGGTTGTCAGTGTTGCAAAACTAGAAATTATTATGACTGTGCAGATGTTTGGTGAGTAATACATCTTTGGGTTGCAGGGAGAGTAGCAGGGAAAAAAAGCTTTGTTTTTACAAGCCTGTTTTCTACTTTCTTGGAATTTATTTTGGGACTGCAGTCTGACTTTTGGTTGTGCCAGAGGTCTGGAGCCATTAGGGTCAAAGCTGTGTTTGTGGTAGCAAGGATTCAGTAGGTGGCATCCTTTACTTTACTAATCAAAGCTGTGTCTCCCCACCTAAAAAGGGGTATGCGCTGGAACTGAGAATGAAGGGTTTGAATCAGGCTTGCAACCCATCTCTCAAAGAACAACTTCTGTTAAAAGCTACAATTCATTTAATGGCTGGGACAGAGCCCTCAACTCCAGTTTGTTGACCAAACCCTGAGGTACAGTTTTCCTTTCTGGGTGTGTTTCTGGCTCGGTTGAGAGTAGCTGTTTCTTAAATCCTGTGTTAATTGGTTGCAAGTACCTGCTTATGGAAAAATGAGCCCTCTGCACCAGTGGAGTTCCTGGCGTGCAGGAGACCTTGCTGGGCAGAGGGCACTTTCCTTCCCTGTTGAACAGCCAGAAGGTGGCAGAGCAAAGGGAGAGCCCAGCACAGCTGGGAGTTGCAGTGGTGCAGTAGTTATGTCCTAGAGCAGCCGCGTTCCACCCGAGGACTGCTGGGTGAGCAGCTCTGTGCTTACATCTGTAAAGTGCTCTGGGTTCTTGTGAAATAACGATGAAAGGCAGCAGAGGAATGCTACCTTATTAGCAGCTTCAAAAACTCTGCATGTTTTCCTTTTAGTTTAATATCCACAGTGAGCTGGAAAGCTCTTCATTTACAAACACATGAGTTTTAAACAAACTTACTGAGGATATAGAGAGAATAATTTTACGAGTAACCTGCTAAGCCTGGGAGGAGGGGAAGAACTGTAGGCCTGCAGTCTGTAAGGCCAGTTTTGCTAGAGGATGGGCATCCAGAAGGAATCCAGGGGTTCGGAGAGGTTGTGTTTAAGCAAGATATTGGTAGTCTTCTGGGATTCCCCACAAATCCTCCTGCTGTTCTGTGCAAAAATAGGTTAAAACCATCATTTGACACCGTTGTAGCTCTGCTGCAGACAGTGTATGTAAGAGGAGAAAGAGTACAGTGGATCTGCCTATTTCCTGTTGTCAAGGTCAGAATATGGAACCTTTCGCACATCTGCTGCTGTATTGGCTTTAGTTCTAGTTGTTAGTGGACTTAAAGTTTAGGGTAGAATGTGTTTTATTCCTTGGTAAGTATTGCAATTCTTTATTTGTGTGTCTGATATGTCTCGCATCGGCCTCTTTAGCCATCAGCGCGCTTGCAGCAAGCGTGGGTAGAGCCCTTCCCAAATCTTCGTTCGCGAAGCCAAGCCATGATGATGATATGAATATATTTCCAAGGTGGTATAATCAGTCTGCAAGACTTGGATCATCTTCTTCCCCCTCAAGGTGACTGTTGCTTGTCAAAGGTGAGTCCTCTATGGGACATCTTTGTCTCAGAGCCATATGTTTCTGGTATGCATTTGTGTAATGACAGGAGAGGAAATCTATCGAATTCTTCTCTTTTTGTAGCTCAGGGTCAGCTGTGAAAGGAACTCATAGAACAGAATCAGAAAATCCTGCAAGATCTTTGGTACATCTGAGCCCTACACAGCTTTACAAAGCTCATTCTTAAAAACATGACTCTTTTTGACTACTGAGTCCTTGCCAGTCCTACCTGTTCTGCTTTATGTTTCTTAACCAAAAGGTAGTTTGAGGTCTGGATCAAGTGCTGCTAAGCTGACAACTGTGGTAGTGACTGAGGTGCCTGCTAATACTCTTGCATTGGTATTTTGGGTAAACTGATCTGATTACTTTTGATCCTTTAGGAAATCTAGTCTGTTTATCAACTCTAGCATGTTCTGTTTAGATTAATTTATTCTCCTTTGATTGGAAGTCTTGCAGTCGTCTTGTGTTTTGGTTGATCATGCTTAGATTTCTCAAGGGCCTCATTCATGTCAATCAGAGACAGTCCATCCTTTTTGGACTGCAGAATTGCTTTTATGAGGCTGTATGTGGTTCCTATTCAGATATGTAGGAACCAGTTCTTTTATTTTATTTTCTGTGAAAACTGATATTTTAGTGCCACTAACTTCGGTCTGACAGTTGGGAGTAATCCATCCCTTCATGGTGAATTCATTCCGAAAACAGCATTCCATAGGGACAAGCTGAAACTTAGACCCCACACAGTGGTTTTGCCTAAATTTCTTCTAGTTTTCAATCTTAAGCTTCACTTCAACCAAAGCTGAATGGAACTCTGCACCATTTATGAGAACACTGTTTTGTTACCTGGAAAGATCAAAGTATTTCAGAAGCTCTTCTGGATACTGTCAAGTTACTGAAATATTACCTACATTGGTGCCCATCTCTATAAATGGATATGGGATTTCTTTTCTGCAGAACATTGGTCATACTGTCTGTGCAGACTTCAGAAATGGAGAATGGGGTATTTAGTTGCTTACTGTGCAGGAACTGGAAATAACCAAAATTATCCCCCCCAAAAAAATTAGGCATCTTGAGATGTTTTCATTGCCTACACATCTTCTTTAACTTCCCATTTCTTGTTACAGAACAACATATGAAATATCCATTTTTATATGGTAGGGTAGGAATGATTTGTCTTGCCAAAGATAACCTTTCTGGTCATTGACTTCTTGGCTGTCACCACACTGAGCTAGTGATTGTAGAGAATCAAGTGAATATTCCCAAATGTCTTTTCCGAGTTCTAAGCTTAGCAACCTGTAACTTTTGCCTATGTATGTTAATTTGTATTTATCTATTCTGAAGCTTGTTTGCCTCTGTTACCCGCTTACTTGGTTGTGTCTGATTCTTCTGGAACTCCTTGCCAGGTCGAGTGGCTTTTGCATTCTTTGTAGTGAAAGATTCTGAGAGTTGTCCTGTCTGTGCATCTAAAGCCTTGAGCTGAGGTATTGGGAAAAGGGGGAGAGGGTTCTTGAGATTGACCTGTGCTGTGCACATGGCTCCAAGGTTCCCTTCCAAAGGGATTTTTGCACAGGGAGTGCACATGCCCCGAAAACAGAAGCTCATGCAGGAGAGTGAGCAAGCATGCTTTTATTCAGCTGACTTTTTTATTTTCATACTTGAGATTTAGACATAGTTGTTGTTCTGTGTATGAAGTAGTTTTAAGACAGTAATTGATATCCATTAAGTGTTGTTCTGTGCATCAAAACCTATGTTTAAGTCTCATCCTCAGTTGTTTACTGACAAAGGTTATTGTAGAAGAGTATACCAATGGAAAAGATTTGAAATGTTGGACTAGTCAAGAATTCTCACTAGAAAGTTTTTTTTCACTTCACTTTACATCTTGAGATACAAGAAGGGTGTCACACTGTTGGCTGATTTCCTTGGCAAGTGTACAGTTACTTGCTGTCACCTATGGCAGCTGAAGGGAAAGGTAGGGTGGTGTAAACAGCGTTCTGGCATGAGGGCAGGAAGTTAAGAGCACAAGAGTTGTTTTCTCTTGTACATCTTATTTGTTTCTTTTTTTGGACGAGCTAAGGTTTCAGTTGTGAATGAATGCAGAAGAGAAAAGAGAGGGATGTTATGTCATCTTGCCTTTTTAGAAAGGTAGTTGGGGGGCTCTGGTAAGAGAAGCATTTTGTTTGGAGAAAAATGCAAATCCTTTTATACTCCACTGTGTGTCAGGGAGGGTTGTGTTGTTTTTAACTGTGAAGATTAATCTATGCTTACAGCCTCACTGGGTAAGTGGACAGTTTGGTCTCCATACAGTTTCTAAACTGAGTTTTAATTCTCATGGCAAAGCATGGCAGTTTCAGGGAGAGATCTGGGTTTGGAACAGTGGAGGAGCACAGAGGTTTGCCAGATTGGAATGAAAGTAGAGCTGGCAAGAACACAAAACTGAATGAGAGGCACAGGTTTAAGCTAACATATATTTGTAGAGACCTAGAACTGCTGTAATAACAGTATCCGAGCACATTTATTTACGAATTCTGTTGGTACATAAATGTTTAAGCATCACAGGTTTTTAACATAAACAATTTCTTTTAAAGCCGAAGTTGTTTCAAGATCATTATTGAGTAAAGCTCTTGCAAAGCATTTTGTCAGTTCCAAGTGCTGACGTATTTGGCAATTTTTGCCCTTGATATATGATGTATTTCAAAAATATTTTGTACAACTCACTCTCACTGATGTCTATGCAGTGAATCCATGCCCAGCTGATGAGTACAGAAGTGGGAGAGTGAGTTCAGTGAGCTGTCTGCTGTCACATGTGAGATGTCTCAGGGAAGGGGCAGAGTCTTCAGGCTGTAGCTCCTGCTGCTGCTCTTCCCATGTTTCCCTTGCTGCCATGTGAAGGCACTTCCAAGTCTGCTCTTGCTAGCCTTGAGGGTAATTAGTCCAGGCTCTTCAGAACATTTCCTTTCTTTCCTGGGACAGAAGAGGAAGTCTGAGATAACCTCATCTTTCATTGAGGCAGTGCAGACAGAGTTTGTCCATATGATCCAGTTTTGTTTTGCTCTGCCTGCCAAAAGCAAGATACTAAGATGGATTGTCTGTGGTGCATCATGCATGCTAACAGAGGAGGCTTGTCTAGGAAATGGTACTGGTGTCCCACTACTAAAACGGGCAGAAGTGAACTCATAGTAACTTTGTCCACAAATATTTGCTTAAAATACTGACATTAATGTAATCTATGAACAAGCGGCCAAGGACCACCTTCAATTTGTACATAAGTTTTGCTAATTTGCAATATTAGTTTTGCTAGTTAATGTGGGGGTTTTTTTTCCCTTAATTAAAATTTTTAATTAGAGCATGCTATGTATTAAGATGTTAAAGCTTTGACTGGCAGTTTGGAATTGCAGAAGGATCAGCTGTCTCTGTAGGGCTGCAGCACAACAGGGATTAACTCGCACCCTCCTGCCTGCAGGTATGTGCAGCTTGAATCAGATCAACAGAAAATGTTCCTCAAGGTAGGCAGTTTCCATCTTCCTGATCAGACCTCGTCTGTTCGAAGGGGCCTGAGTTTAGGGGAGAGCTACAGATTCACAGATTATACAGAAAGTGTAAAGACAGTCTCAAAACCAAATGATAAATAGGGAAATTGTTGGACTATTTCACCAGGGCCTTACCCTTTGTCCACTTATTCCTGTCGTGATGCTGCCGGTGCAGGAAGGTTCCCTGTCCATGTCTTTGGAGATCAGTTACTTCTGCAGCTCCAATTTTCAGTCCTGCCCAGTAATGAAGAGCAGCCTGAAGAGGTTTCACCATCTCTGCTGATCTCAGCTGTCTGCAACACTCCATGCATAGCGAGTCGCTGGGTGTGTGGGAGCCTTGCGGACTGATGTGTTTTTAGTTGCTCAGGCTCCCTTACCTCATTTTTCTTCTCTCCTGCTTTAAAGCAGATTCAAGGGAAGATAGGGATAGATTCTAAAGTATTAGCATTTAATGTTTCCAGCATCACGCTCTTGGAAAGTACAAAAACTTCTGCCATGGATAATTATGGAATAACCTACTTAAAGGAACTGTTTCCCCAGACTCCTCACACTTTGTGGATATCTTGTGTCCTTTGAGCCTGAAAACTCGTATTTTTGTTCTGTGTAGAGTAAGTGTGGGTTTCTCTGTTAACCAGAGAAATAGACAATCATTTAAAAAACTGCTGAAATGCATTTTCCAAGGTATCTTGTAGCACTGTAACCCACAAGCTAATTATGAAACTGCAATTATAATTTGCTATTTTGAGTTGATTTCGTGTTCTGATGAAACAGAAGTCATGATTTCCCTTCTCTTTGCGAATTTGTTTATCAGATGTCATCTGCCTTCGGAAGTGCAAATCTTTGCAACCTCTGTTGGTGTAGAAAACTATCCATGCTTCTAATTGTTTTAGTAAATCAATGCTCTTCAAAATGAAGATTGATCAGTAGCATTTTTATAATTTCAATAATATCTGTCCCTTTTCTTAAGCATGTATCCCACAGAGCACTGCTGTGTAGGGTCTGTGTTCTATTGAGCTGTTCACAGTGATGCCCAAATTTTATCTTGGAGTCTTCTGTTAATGTATCAATGTAGTTCAATTTATACATTCTTTGTGGTTAAGTTTCATTTGTCAATATTCAATTTCAGTCTAACTTTGGTGGTACTTAAGTTCTTCCTCCTCCTCTTCCTACCAGCTAAATAAGCTTTCTGCTATTTACAAGTCTTGTCCAGTTAATAATTCTTCCCTTTCTGGAAGGTCAGTAGTTAAACAACACTGAGTTAATGTAGAGTTTTTTAGCATTTGTTTAAACTTTCATTTGGTTAAAGTCGGATTCTTACTTTATTTCTGTCCTTTTCTTTCATTGCTTTTTTGCAGAAGGTCTTTGGTAAGCCAGTGGTTTAAGAAGCTGTGTGGATAATTCCCGTATAGAAGAGGTGCCCAGTTTTTTCTTTGCTTTCTTTCTGTTGCTTAATGGATGACATTTATCAGGATGATTGACCAGCCTGGTTCTGATTGTTGCCTCATGGTTTTATCTGGCATTGAAGTAGGCTCACATTGGTCTGTAATCCCCTGGAGAACTTGTAAGTTCTGTTTTAATGGAAGTGATAACATTGGCAAGTGACTGTAGTTAAGACACGTATGTCTGTTAGTGTGTAAATCATTTAATAGTGCTGTCAATAATCAGTGAGGCATTTTATCATTTTCTGCTGGTTCTACAGTTACTGGATGGACTTAATATTTTTATACCAAACAATGGAAGTGACTAAGGTTATCCTGGCTACTTTAAAGCAAACAAAAAAACCTAAAAACCCCAAACAAAACCCCAACAAACCCACAAACAACTGAATAAGAGAAAGTGTCTTAGTGTAGTTCAGAAGCGTGTTCATGTCAGGTTTTGCTTGGCTTGGAGTTTTTTTGCCATACAGAAGTACAATAACCTGAACCAACAGCTGGTAATTAATGAATGTTACGCAGCATCTCCACTTTTTGCTAAGCAGTTCTAGTTCAGAGTTGATCACAAAATTGGATTGGGCACCAATACTAGAGCTTGTCACCTGATTGTGAAAGCAGATTCTGTTTTAAATTAGTAATGCTGAAACTTTCATTATTCATCTGAACTTCAAGCTAGCACTGTGAGAAATCATAATGGAATGAGTTTTTGCTGGAGGGACTTTTGCAGGTATGATGAATGTTGGTGGGCAACCCTGAGGAGGGGCTGAGCAAACCCAGTGTCACTATTCTGCACTTGGCTACTCCTGCCTTCTGCCCAGCAGTAACTTCGAGTCCAGCATTTCAGTGCCTTAAAAAAGGAACATCAGGAGAGGCTTTGCAACAAGTTGAAAATGAGCAGTGATCTAGAAAATATGCCATAATTTTAAAAAAAGCTGATTTAATTAAACTTTTATGGCTGAGACGCTCTGCTGTAAACAGCCTGTGGCTCCTGGCTTGCAAATTAGGTGTCTTTCTGTTTGTGTCCAATCTCACTGTTTGTGCTTGGGGTACTAGAGTTTGTCACTCTGAGCTTGAAATATTGAATCCATGTAAGTGACTGTGCACTGTATGAAGGAGGAGAATCCCTTCATTAAACTGCAGGAGTGCAATCATTCTTGGTGGGGCAGTCAGCAACAGCACAGTGAGTTACAGAGCAGCACTGCCACATCCACTCCTTGTGGCATTGATGAGTGAAGAGGAGGAGCTCTGCTACATGTATGATTTGGAGGACAGTATCATAGTGTCTAAGATTGTATCAGGTCAGATGGAAAGTAATATGTACTGAACTTCCATTGTGTTTGACGTCTCCATTTTTGTCTTGGAGTCCTGTGGCTTGCTTTGTCTTGGGAACTTAGCAGTGAAGCTCAAAAGACAAGCAGTTGTTGTTTTAAAACTAGTTGCTGAGTCTTGGAGCAACTGGGTCCAATTTAGAATCAATATAGGAATATTAAGAAAGCAAAACCCTCTTTTGTCCTGTCCATTAGCAAGATCTCTTTAGATAAGTGTTTCTCTGCACCTTTTCAGTAAAGAATTGTCATCTGTTAGATTGTATATAGCGTGACAGGGACTTGTGTGTCTTGAAGGAAACCCTAAATTCATCTTGTCCCTCTCCCTGCCCAAAGGAAGGATCAGCTATATGCATGTTTTTCTTTTCCAGTGTCCAGCTAACTTGTTTTTAGAGATTTTTGTCACTAGCTGTCACAGACTCGCACTATCATTACGGTTGTTTGAGAGGACAACGGAACAGGTTTTTTCTTCAAGTATCTCTTTTATCTTTCATGTTGCAGTATAAGCCTATTTATATTTTTTTTGAATCCCTATCCACTCTGTTACAGAGAACAGACTATTCCTTTTCACTTTGCCGTGCTCTTTATGCATCACATCGGTGCTCAGTGTTCTTTTCTCGAAATGTTCTTTGTTGGTACAGTCTCTTCCCCTGGGGTCTGTGTTTCCTAGTTCTGGGGTTGTTTCTGTCTTCCTGAGCTTCTCCAAATGGTCAATGTCTTTCCTTAAGTGCATTTCTCTCAGCCATGCAGTTCTGTAGTAAAGGCCTCACAGGTACTGAGTGATTAAAGCAGGATTTTAACTTTGGGGGTCTCAGGACATCTTCCTGTTTATGCTTCCCTGTCTGTGGGTTTTCAGGAATTAGGAGTTTATTGCCTTGAGTTTAATGTGTGAGCTCAGATCACAATGCCTCTCTGTAGGTCTGTTATATGGGTTTTCATTATTCATTATGTACTTACACATTTCGACATCCCCTCTTAAGTAGCTTCGTATTTTTTCAGACTACTTTCCCAGTTTGCTGGGATCGCTTAAATTCCAGTCATTTCCTCCAACATATGCATTCTCACCTGATCTATCCAGTCATCGAGGTTGTTAATGACAATACTGAATAGAATTAGCTCAAGGACAGACCTCTGTGAACTGTGCTTAATACATTCTCCTAAACAGTGTACCATTGATAACTATTCTCTTAATGTTCTCCAAACAGTGTCATGCTCAGCCTATAATGAGTTTCTCTAGGTGACTTTTCCCTAGCTTGCTTATGCAAATGTCTTGTGAAAAACTGTCAAAAACTTTTTCTAAATCGAGCTACCTAGGCCTATATTCTAGGTGGTGCTTTCAGAATTTTTCACTCTGGTTTCATTTGCCTTAAGCTGCCAAACTGAACCTGTGCGGAGCCTGCTGTCACAAGGCATGTGTTTATTTTGGTTTTTACTCGAATTCATTTTTCGGAGAGAAATTAAATTTTTTAATGTGTGAGTGGATGCTCAGGAATGTGGACTGCTTTGGTGGGAAGTGTACTGTATGCAGGTAATATGCGAGTTTTCCTGGTTCTGTAGGTGCGTTTCCATCTTGACCTGTGAGATTGTTTTCACAGCCTGATTTAAGTATGCCATAGTCACAGGCCTAAGTCAGAGCTATCATCAAACACTTGGGTGCCAAGCACCCAAACGCAGCCTGGACCCAGTTTCAGTACTGCAGCTTTTCTCTCTCATGGCTCCTGTCTAAATCACAGCCTATAAGTCTTTTTGGTCTAAGAAGCAGCAAATTTTGCAACAGAGTTGAACAACACTTTGGTGACAGGATGAATCCTAAAAAGCTGCTGAGGAGACATTCAGGCTCACTTTCATGTACGGAATAAGTGGGGATTTGAATTGCAGGTAAGCATTCTGGCCCATTTTAGTATCACAATGCTTTCAGGTGTGATTAAAATGGTTTTGCTAACATTTAAAAATCAACTAAGACATTTTCTGATAATTCCTTCTCCTTTCTTGGCCTTGTAATAAGCATATAATAAATTCAACACCTGACATCGTGAGGAGCTATTGGATTTAAGCCCATCTGAACATGTGGGTATTAGGACGCCTCCTGCACCTTTGTGTGTAATGAATGGATCTTAGTTATTATAAAGTGCTGCGCAACTTCACCTCTGCACAGGGTGTTCAGAAAACAATCCCCAGCAGGAAATGTCTGTTATTACCTAAGCCATGGGAAATGCTCTCCTCCTCCATTAGCCTCGCTGCACTTGCTCATTTTTCCTCCCCCAGTAGCTCCAAAGAGGAGGGAAACGTATCTTCGCAACCACGCCAGCAAGAATTAGCCCAACTGTATTTTACAGGTAAACTAACAAATAAGAGGAGAATCTGAGCGGCCCCCCGGGACCTGAATTTGTTTGCTGGGCTGTTCTATCTGCAGCTGGCATCGGTGGAAACCTGAGTGCTCCATTAAAAGTCGACAACCTCTGTTCGCTGGGGCACGGGGCAAACAGAGCCAGCCTGTTCTGCAGACAGACTGACGGCCTTTATCTCCCCCCACCCAGCTCGTGGTGGGAAATGATGAGACTCTGAAACAAAAAGCTTGAAACTGGGACTCTGTGCTCTTACCCTGCAGCTGTCCTACTGAGGAGGAGAAGGGACACAAGGTTGCCTTTCAGGGCCCATGTGGGAAATACATAGAGTGCTGTGCATTAAGTGAGGATTGGGCTCGTCTGTAGGAATGGGGAATAATGCGTGGTGCTGGTGTGGGCCCCAGGTGGTGACATGGGGGGTGTGCATCTGGAAATCTTCATTCTAAAACCTCGGGGATGGCATGGGTAAGTTACCACTCTCAAAGCTGATGAAGACAATAGTCTGTTATAGTGTCTGCCCTTTCAACCATGCCTGTGGATTAATGCCTTAAGCAGTAATGTACTACTCTTTCACTCACCCCAAGGAGGCTCAAGCCTGTACTGTCCTGTAGCATTATCTTGCCGTTAGATGTGACTGCTCAAATGATGCCTTGGTGCTCCGGTTGTTCACAAAGCAAAAAGTAGGGGTGGATGTGTCTTTGTTCCCATGGTGCAGCAGGATTAGATCGCACCTCAGACACATGGAATTAAGGATGATTCATGTGAAATACGTAGAATTTGCTGGTTTTGTCTTTTAAAAAGATGACCCTTCAGCCAAGGGACAGTGTGCCACACAGGAAGTACACTGGGCTTTGATGGTATCACAGTTTGAAGGGAAATGCATGATAGTATGAATGCAAGGGAAGTGGTCTTTCTATTCTGAGTCTGCAGATACTTGAGTGATAAATTCGTTGGTTGTCCCATGCAAAAGAAGTTATCTTTACCCCATCCTTGCTGCTTCTCTGTCCCTTTGTTCCACTGACTGTTTTTATCAGTAGAGTTGTTCAGTACAGCCAGCAGTTTGTCACAGGCATAAGGCCTTGTTTTGTTACTAAATGCTGCTGAGGAAGGGAAAACATTTGGGGGATGTGGCACATGAACACAGACCACTGAACGCATTTGGATACTGTCCTTTGGTTGTAACAGTGTGTGAAACCTCAGGATTATCAAAAATGGGGCAAGGATTGTTCCACAAAAAAAAAATACTTCTGGCTTGAAGCTTGTGCCCATGTTCTACATCAATTTGACCATGGTGTTGCACTGTACCAAGGAATAATCCAAAGCTGTTGCATGTTGAATGAAGCAGTACAAGGTCTTGCTAAAGGATGTGTGGGTTTGCCTAACTGGTATGCATCACTCAGTGCAGAAGTCTCAGATTTCAGAGTCCTCCCTGGTCTCTTTGGCTAACCTGGGACAGCAGTGAATGCTTAAGGTCTTCACTTGTGGGTGTTTCTTGAAGGGGTGTGAAGGTTTCTAGTGAAGAGGATGCTAGGAATGGAAAGCAGTAAAACTATACAGGTACTTTTGGTGTAGTTTGTGCTTAACTTTAGCCTTTAAGCCCTTCTGGCCTCATGGGTAGGTCCAAACCTACTGCTTAGCTTTATGGCTTCTGAGACTTCTGAGGTGTTGGAGTGAGGAAGAAGCCCAATGATCTGAATGCCAGCTAGGATTTGGTAGTCCTGCAATCCCCTTAGCAAATCTCTCTGGCATGCATGTTTAGTATTTTCTGCCATGTAAGTGAATAGTGTGTCCTTTTGGTCTTAGTTTCAGATGCTTTGTGTGTCTCATCTTCAGACTCAAGAAAAATTGCTCTGGTCTCAACAGTATCCATATCAAATCATTTTGGTAGATACCTTTGGTTTGCACTGTTCTCTGCCTCCTTGGTTGTGACCAATGCTTTCTCCTTTCCCTGTTTTTTCTGATGTGCTTCTGGTCAAGGGGTTTTGTTTCTTGTAGCACCAGGAGCGGAGTTAGAGGCGGAAGCAATGCAAAGCTCTGATATGTCCACATCTCTCTTCAATCTGTTTATCTTCCGCAGAGGCCTGATAGTGAGTGACATTCATATAAACAGTGGGTGAAAGACCTGATGTGCACAGTTCAAACATCCTGTCACAATCTGGGCGCATGTACCTGATTGAAAAATAAACACCTAACATGCATAAACATCAGATGTGTTTTCCTGGTTAAAATTTTGTGTCCCTGTGCAGTATTTTTGGAATACTTTACAGTTCATTCTTCTATTTTCCCACCATCCATACGATATAACCTGGTTTTAGTTCTTCTTTGAGCTGCTGGTTGTGACTTGATTGCTGCTGTAGGCAAGTTTATCTGAGTGCAAGTTTGTGATCTAAGAAACAGTACTTCAGAGAAATACTTAAATGCTATTCTCTTTCCAGCAGTGACCTGTTAAACCATTTTATGCAATTTAACCTGGTCTCTCCCCTTCAATACACTTCAGGGAAAGGACAGTGCTTCAGTCCAGAAAACCATGTAGGTAGGACCAGGCTCTCATTTCAAATTCTGGAATCTATTCTTGCAATTTTTTCAAGACCCAACTGAATAAAGTCCTGAGCGACCTGGTCTGAACTAACTTTGCTTTCAGCAGAGGTTGGTGGTAGATGGTCTCCCATTATCTTCACCAATCTGGGTGATTCTATGAATCTGTGTTAGAATTGTGTGCAGCCATAGTTGAAATCAGGTGTGTTCATCCTGGAATTTGTGTAGTTTAAAAGAAAGGCAGCAGAAGGTGTCAGTTTTTCTCCTGGGAGCTCTTCAGCTTTGGAGTTGGCCTCTGATTCTACCAGAGAACAACTGAAGTGTGAGAATCTTCTTAACACATCACACTTTTTTAGAGCTGTTTGGAAGGTGATTCCCTGTGATGTGAAAATCCAACAACTATGGAACTCTCAGGGTCTGAAAAAGTACAAATTGGAAGTCCTTGGGGAAAGATATGAACCTAAATAATAGGGGGATTAATGTATAGGAATTATACGGAAGGCCAAAAGTGTGCTCTAGCACCATCTGAAGATAATGTTTTAATTCCTGCTTCTCTGTGGTAGGCTCCTACAGTAGAATTTTTTTTTTTTACCTAAAGACCAGATGTTTTCAGGAACTGAGGGAATGCAACAGATAAATTGGTGAAAAAAGTGTAAACAGAAGGTGTGGTGAAACGCTTCTAGAGGCATCATTTGTAGCAGCTGTGGTCTGGTTCCAGGTTCCACCTGTTGGCAGTGCTGGGCAGTCCAGAACATCTGTGGTGCTGCACCTGTGAAGATAAAACTGATCCAACATGCATGGCTGGGAAGTTACCGACCATCTGCAGTGATTTCACTGCACTCACCTTACTGGAAGGACATCACTGAGTGTCCCAGAGCCGTGTTTCCAGGATTGTACTCCCTTTCACCACAGGAGGGTACACACTGTCCCCCATCGCTCAGGGGACACACCTTGGGGCAAAGACCCACAAAGCTGGTGCTTTCTCTTACACCAGGGGAAGAAGATGGCAAACCCAGTTCAGGGGCTACGGATGTGAGAGGGGATCAGACTTCTGAGCCTGAAAGTCCTCAATGACAACCATTTTAGTGTGTTATAAGGCTTTGTAAGATCTCTAGTGGAGACTTACATGTACAGTTGATGGTTTTGTCTCTGAGAAGTTTGTTTTTACTACGAGCCGCATTGTGTGTGCTGTTCATCCCTAGCTGTCTCTTTGCCATCCTGCTATCCTCAGCTCTTTTCAGAAACCTTAGATTTATCACTCTTGGATCGTCTCTCTTGTTCTGGCTTTTAAAAATAAAAGCTTTTCAAAAGGCCTTTGGAATAGACTGTGTTATTTTTGGCTCAGGCTCTTAGTGACACTCATTGCAGAATTAAAACTTCTAATTAAAAAGCAAAAAAAAATGCAAGGGAAGGAAAACACATTGCTGCAAAATTAAGGTGGATATTTTTATTGCCCCAGAGGCAAGGATTTGCAGTCCACTGCGGAGTTTGCTCTGCCCCAGATCATGACTGTAGAAAATGATCACTGTTTTCCATAAGTACTCTAGAACCTTTTAATTTTCAAAGCTCAAAGAGGCATCTGTGCCAAGACATTTGGATGCTGCCTGAGATTGATGCAAATGTCCTAATAGGAACCATTTAAAATTTACACACTATTGGGGAGGGTGAGATACCAGGAGAAAATAGTAGTTAAGAATGGCAGGGGAAAAAAACTTTTGTTGTAATAAAACTATAGATACAATGGAATTAGAAATGCAGATGACCTGTATGACCTTGTATTTTTTGAGCGATTCATTTCTCCTGTGCAAACTTCTTGAAAATTGCTTTGAGATTGTCTGCCATCAGGCTCTGCATGAAGGTACGTGTCTGTAGAAATTCACGGGGGGGCTCCTTCCTGGTTTGGGTGGGTGCTGCCTGATGCTGCTTTTTCCTTTTCCATGTATGCATGCTTGGCCCTCAGATCTTTCCATGGTCCTTTTCACCAGGGCGGGGGGGTGTTTTTTTGCTTGTTGGTGTTTGTGTGTGCAGTTGTCTGCCAGAACCCCTGCGAGGTCCCAGTTGTGCTCTGCAAAGCTGTTTTGAGGAGAGAGGAAAAAGAAAGATGATGATTGACAGTAGCCCTTTAGATTTCTGTTGTTAATGCACCAGTAATAAGATAAGGCTTATCTTTAAATGTTCATGGAATCGAGACTTTGATGGAAACAGGCTTTTGGGTTAATATATTTTTGATAGATAAAGCAGAATGAAATGAAAAGACCACGGGAACATACAGCCTATGGAAAAAGACATTTTTCGTTTAAATCTCTCTCCTGCTATCTGTCTGTGAGCATTTGACATGCATAAACAAATGGAATGTGTGTAAACACACACTGGGTGCATGTGTTTTTGGGAGGGACACAGGATCCTGAAAGGGGTGCTACTTAGCTAAGAGTCTGCTGAGTGAGATGAGATCTGCCAGTTGAGATGAAAAATCTCACCTTCCAACCCTCCACTTCTGTTCAAGTCCAGCTCTTGTCGGGTGGGTAAATGTTAACAGGTAAGAGGTTACCATGTACCATAGATTTTGCCTCCCCCATCCTCTGACATAAAGGAGTTGTGTGCCAGCCCCTTGGAGGAGTTTGGGCAGCAAAGTTGTGTTGGTTGAGATGTGCAGGGGGAGTTTGGGGTGCCATAGTCCTTACTGCATTTCAGCTCAAGCCCTTGGGGTGGTGTGTTGTGCATATTGGCGCATTTGGATGAAATTACCTCGCAACCGTGTGTAGTGCAGTGACTGGGAAGGCCATGACACAGTCTCCTCGCAGAGGAGAGCTGCAGCAGATGTGACTTGCATCACAGAGCACTTGGTTGCTGTTTTTCAGTTGTCTGTTTGCATCACAATTGTTGAATTTTATCTACCTGTTTTCATCCCTCTCTTTTGTACCTCTTCAGTGAGAAGTCTTCTGCCCTTTCTTGTCCCTCCCTGTCCATGAGCCCTTGTGCTGCAGCCCCAGTCACCCAAGTGATGCAAGTAGTTGTGACAGGAAGGTGGAGGGAGGAAGACAAAGCCTTGTCATGCTCCAACGCTAATCTAGGGAAGAAAGCAGAGGGGAAACATCTAATATTGCAGGATAGCAACACGGGAGAGCAAGTGACACAAATTTTCATTTGATTACACCAAATCTCTGGCGTGGCTATGCCGAACTGGGCCTTTCATTTCTCTTGTTGTAATAAGATCTCTTCAGCTTGGTCCAGGGTTTTGCTTGTTTTAGGGGGTTATAAAGTCAGGTCTGGAAATGAGACTCATAGGGTAAAATCTTCGGTTCTTTTCAAATTTGGTGACAGAAGTCTGACTTATTGCCATTAGGACTGGCATAAAAGTCAGGCAAACAACTTTTCAAGGAGTAATTTTATATGGAAGAGACTACAAATGCAGCAGAGCACAAATTCCTCGTGTATTTATCATTTCTGTTTATGTCAGCCTTTCACCAAGTGGTAGGCTCTGGGTCCTGATTTCCTGAGCTTGCTTATCCCTGGTTGTGGTGTCCCTGCTCTTAACTGGGTGAGTGTGTCAGTGTTTGTGGGCACCTGTCACAGGTGCCAATATTTGCATCACTGTTTAATTCACTTCCTTTGGACAATTATCATGGGTTTTGGTTCATTTGAAACGAAATGCATTTTAGAAACCTGCAAGTATGTTGCTTAGAATGTATTTGTGTAACTCACAGACCTCTGTATTTAATTAACGTAGAAAACTGTCTTGAATCTAAGAAGCTATCTAGTTGCAATTAGTTCTTGTTTGCTAATTAATTACCAATGGATGATTAAAGACTTGTTTACTGAGGTTTAGCAGCTATCAAGACACACATCTAGTACTCAGGGGATTTACTACGCAGTAACAGAATTGTTGAATTAAATTCTTATTGGAGACCTTTAAACTGTGACTGAAGAAAGCTGCTCTGCCAACAGTTTGCTCTTACAGCTCACCTGTGTCCTCCTGGTCCTGCTGCCATGGGTACTGTTGTTCTTAATGGGGAGGGGAGGTTACCCAAGTTCTCCTGGCTCAGTTGGTAACTTATTTCCTTCTGCAAAGTAAAGGTGAAGAAAACCAGGCTCTCGGGTATGGCTGTGTTGGTAGAGCAGCACTGCTCACATGTGCTCCCTAATACTTCTGGCATGTCTGACAGTCATGTTTCATCTTTGTCTCTTTGTGGATGCTCATCATGTCTTAGTCCAAACAGATGGCCTTGAATGGAGTCTTGTTCTGCTGAGATTTGTTTGCTAACTAGCTTGTGCTGCATGTAGGCTTTTGGTTTTGCCTCCTTTGACAATTTGCTGGGTGGTTTTGTTGAATTGCTCTAAGTCTGTGGGTTTGTTTCAGATTTAGTCCCTGTGTTTATGGTCTATTTGGTCACCAAACCCCAAATTTCTGCTCACCACTTGATGAATGAGAACAACATTTATGGCAGTGGTTCATTGCTTTTTTTGGGAAGCCTGAAGAGGCTTGAGAAGGTGGTGAGTTCACTGCCTTCTCAAAGCTAAGCTCTTGAGGTGTCTGGAGATGTGCAACCCTCATTGCTCACTGCTTTTGAGAGCCCTGCCCTGCACATCGTGGGTAAAACAACAGAAGGGAAAGTTAAACACTGATACACACAGAAAGCTCTTGGATTTACCAACAGAGAGTTTCTTCCTACAGCCTGGTATGGACAAAAGCTGTCCATGCAGGTGTTGATGAATAATAAGAGACAGAAATGTGCTTTATGTGAGCAGCAGTTCTGAGTTTGGAGGGTTGGATGTAAAAGCTGTCTGCAGGATCTTTCAGCCTCTCTGTCAAAGACTGCTCTTCATTTTGGTTTTTACCCTGTAGGTCATGAAGGGAGTTAGGAGACCACGGGCACTGGGAGTTTCTACATGGAGACAAGCTTGGTAGGATTTCATGAAATGATTTTATCCATTCTTTCATTTTCTCTTGTGCTTTCCTTATTTATAAGCCTGAGGTTTGGATTGCTTTTCTCCAGTCTCTCTCACTAAGCAGAGCTGGCAGGGGAAAAAAAAAACCAAAACTGAGAGAATGAGCAACTGTGGCAGAAAAATGATTAAAAAGAATAATTAGCATTTGCCCCTGATAAATGAGCAAAGCCATTAATTAGACTGATTTACTCCTGGCTTTTTTTTCCCTTCTCCCCTTTCCCCTCTCTCTCTCTCTTTTTTTTTTTTTTTCCTCTTTATCAAATGGCAGCGCCGTGACTGCCCCTTTGGTACGTTTTCATCAGCTTTTCACCAGTTGTCAGAGCTAACACCCTCCTTTCCTGGAGCCCAAGCAGCCTCTTGTAGCTAATGGATATGGAATGCAGCCAGAGCCGATAGCTGCTAGATCTCCACTGGCTTACAGGTGTTTCCATCATTACTGGCATATTATCTGCCACTGGCTCCCCTTCTTCCTCCTCCTCTTCTCTTTTCTCTCTGTTTTCACCCTTCCTTGCAGTGTTCGAGAAGTAATTACAGTTTATGGAAAAAAAAAATGCTGGCAGATTTTTAAGAATTTTATTTTATGCAGCACGATGTCCCGGTGATCAAATCAATTTCTTTTTTTGGCACGGTGACAAACAGCGATGCTGCTGCTGTCTCCTGTTTGAATGTAATTACCAGGATGAAAGGGAGAATTTTAATTAAGACAATTTCCCCCCCACACCTTCTTCCCTCCCCCTTATTCAAATCATGAGCTGGGGGCTGTGGTTTTTTAGTTTGTTTTTTTTTTTAATATATGCTTTTTTATTAAGAAATACTAGTAATCATCAGGCTATTGCATATTATATCATGATTATGTCCCTCACCACTCTCACCCTGATGAGAGCTGGCTGAAGGCATGGGTCTGTGCAGAATGGGAAAATATGTATGCAGTCTCAGATGGGGGCTTGGCACTTTACAAGCTTATGAGCATAAAAGTCCTTGTTTCAAGACTAAATGGTGCAAAGGGAATCACTGGCAAGTATATGGTACTTGGAGTCTTTTGTGATTTATTATTATATGCATTCCTGTAATGCCCAGAGGCCAAATTCTTCATACAGTTTAGGGCATTGGAGGCAGAGAAAGGCCCAAATGACTACCTGGGAAGCCAAATGGCTCAGGAACATCACATCTGGATTTGACTTTCATTCTTCAGACCCACCTCTAATTTAAGGAAGCATTTGAATTGTGTGCTGGACAGTGGGTAAGAGAAAGGTGCTTCTGGGGTAGAAGGAGGAACAAAATTGCTGGCAAAGGGCAGATGTGAAGTGAAATGGGAGAATATGCTGGGAGGAAGCTGAGGAGAAGTAAATGGCTGCTGGAGCTTGGAAAATAAGGGAATTATCTGGAATGTTCCTTGCTTTTAAGATTCAAGCAAAGTTAAAATGGATATTTCTTATGAACCTCTGGCATGGGAGGTGCATTGGCAATGGGCTTTGCAGGTAAAGACTGCCAGATTTAGGGCTTTGTGGGGAGGATGTGAGGTGCTGAGCTGAAGATTTTGGAGGGTAGTCAACTAAATTCTCTAGTCATCCTGTCAGGATGAGTCTTGATTTATATCTCAGGGTGGCTCTTGCCTTGGAGGGACATCTTACCCTGCAGTTCTGTCACCTCTGTGCTCCTGAGTCTCACCACCACTGGTAACAGTTAGAATGAGGTTAAGTTCTCTAGAATGCACAGGCAGAAGCACAGAGAGGAATTTTAGTTATTTTTTTCATAGAGAGGGCAGGAGGCACCTTCCCAGTCCTTCTGAGATATGCCCATATCTGGGTTCACCCCATGCCATGTATCACAAAATCCCTGTGCTCTCAGGCACAGGCAGGACACCCTCTGCAGCCTGGCCATGTGGGTCTGTTAGCAATCCAGAGTGGCTGGTGTAGGGTAATTCAAACTGCCAAACTACCACCAAAACAGGCTTTTTAACCTGCAGCCTTGGGATTAGGGCGATGCCATTACTCGGGACTGAAAATTAGGTCTTCAAAGGGTTGGTGTTAGAAGGGGCTACAGAGAGGAAATTCATTTCCCAACTGTGTTTTTTGAAGCAGGTCTCATGTCAGTGGAAGGTAATTTAGACCAATCTGGGTGCTTGGTTTCCCAGAACTGCAAATTTATGCACAAGTTCCTTCTTGGCTGTGCAGTCTGTGACAGGTATCCTGAGCGGGGCTGGTTCTCAGGCTCCCTGTGCTTCCCCCTGTCTTCCCTGGGCATCACTTCAGGCATGACTTGAAGATTACTGGACAAATAGGAAAACCTGCAGAGCAAGGTAGGTGCCTGCCAAAGAATGAAGGCAGCAAGTTCTGAGTCTCTCTACTTGTTCAGGGATTTCAGAGGGTTACAGCTCTGCCTCCCACCTTGCCTGTCACGCTGGCTGCCAGTGGAGCTCAGGCATTTGGGCAGAGCTGGTTGAAACAGCAGAACAAAGGGAACTGGTAGAACTTGAACTGTATTTGAAAGACTGCCCTTGTCCTCTGCAAAGAAACCATTCCTGCTTGTAAGATCCATGTGCTTATACTGGTGCTTTAAGTCCAAACTGGAAAGTTTTCTCCTCTAATCATTCCTGAGTGAGTAGGGGGAAAAGTGAGCTGTGATGGGGCATGAGGACCAAGGTTACTGGATGGAGGGTGTCAGAGGGGGCCAGGTGAGAAACAAAACCAAGATGGTAAGACTGAGCTTAAGGAGCTATGTCATTGTGCTTTTGAAGGCCTTGGGCTCTGCTGGATCTGTCCTAAACCTGACAGAGCCATTCACAGTCTGGCATCAATCACCACAACGGCCAGTTGGGTTGGAAGAGTTGGATTTTTTAGAATGCCAGCCCTCGAGGGTTTGGCAGAGCTTGGATGCACTGGGTTAATGAGCAAGGATCAGTATGCTTGCTCCAACCACACACAAACAGATGCAGTAATCTGAATTATTCGTGTGCAACCCAGGTCCCTGGTTTGCTCAATCCCAGAGTGGAAATTGTGCCTGAGGTTAATGCACTGCAAAGAATGTAGGGGAAATGTTTCGCATTTTAAACAAATAAAAATCAGTGCATATTTTTTTAATGCTTGCTGACCAGCTCTTCACATCCTGTTAAGCTAAATATTTGCACGGTAGTGGTGCAGAGAGGGCTGAGCAAGGAACCCCTGTGTTTCGTTTGGGTGGCTGTATATTGCGATCAGCTGCTCTTTCCTCTTCTGTCTGTTTTTCTTAGCAGGGTCAGGACGAGTTTCACAGTCCGAATGGTTCACTGCAATTCTCTACAGGATATCCTCATTTTACTTTAATGGGGAGGAAATTAATGAAACATACAGGCCCTGGGGCTTCAAATACTATACATTAATATTATCCCAACGTGTTGTGGTATGTGCACTCTCTCAGACTAAACTTTACACTGGACAGAGGAAGTTGTGATCAGATTCAGGTGCCTGTGAAATTTAAGTGGTAGGGAGGGAGAGGGGGAGAAAAAAATAAAGGAAAAGAGAAGCTTGAAGCTGTTTCCTTCCGTTTCAGCCCCTGATCAGTGTGAGAACAGGGATGTTCAAATGAGATCAGGTCAATACAAACCAAACAAACTATCCCAGCTCTTAGAACAGGAATATTTAGCTGTATTTGTGTATCTGGGAAATTCATTCTTTTGATTTGTTGGTTGCCTTCTTTGAAGAGTGAATTCTTGCCATCTGCCAGTAGACCAGTAGTGATCTCGGACAGTGGTGGTCTTTGCAGAAGATGGGCTACAAAAGGATTGTGAATCTTCCCACCTCCCTTTCCTCCGAACGAAAACCACCACAAAATGGGAGAGTATCAAAGGAACAAAAGAAAATTAAGTTCAGCTTCAGTTTTCTTTGGTTGTTATGGACAAAAATAAGACAGGCCTGAGCGTGCAGCTGTTACCCCTTGTATGAGCCACCTTATAAGCCAACAATTTCCATGCAGTGATGCATTCCAGCTTCAGCACAGCCCAGGACCTTCAGCTGGAGGTGCCTTGCCCTGAAAGTATACTGGTATATTACAAAGCCCCTCAAGATGTCCAGAAAGCTTTGGCCATGTATTGCAAACAGTGGAGACCCGGGTGCTCAGCTGCCACCCCCTTGTTGCTCTTAGCTGCTTAAACACAGCCCCTCTCGTGGCAGCTACTCCTGGGGCTGGAAGGGGGTCATTAACACTGGGCTGTGTCGGGCCCACTCCTCAAAGCTGCTGACAATGAATTCTGTTTCTCCTTCTGGGATTTTTGTTTTGTTTTCTTTTTCCTTGTGCTCAGATTTCCTCATATTACAGCAACTGGCACTGTTTTTGCATTGGAAAGAGCAGTCCTTCACAATTTTGGTGGAAGAATGTGGAGGGGGGGATCTTGTTTGGGGAAATTGACTGCATCAAGAAAAATAAGAATTTAAAAGGTCATCATGGTCTTGGGGGATAACAATGCATTTTTTCTTTTTCTTAGAAATGCACTAAAATAACATAAACTTATATGGGTTGAAGTCAAAAGCAACCCCCTCCCATTCCCAAACTCTGTATCCCCAACTCTGTCCATTTGATTTTAAATGTTGCTGAACCGCTTGCCTGGTGGAGAAAACCACAACTTGAATATTACCACATTTCACAAACTGAAGGCTCTGCCTTGGGATATAGGGACAATTTATTAGTGGAAATATCTTTAATTAATTTGTGCACAAGTTCATGTTTTTCTTTAATTCTTCTCCCCAGGCACTTGACCCATAGTAATGAAATCCGAGAGCCCTTTTCAGAAAATGACTTTCTCAGCATTTTTGTTCCTTTTAAAGTTAAGTGTATCGCATAATGACCATGAAATGTTATCCTCTATTAGGAACACACTTTTCACTGAGAGTCTTCAAATAGACTTTATTACCAGGAACTCTGTGGTAAGCTGCCATCCGCTGCCTTGCAGTCAGACAGGCCTGGCTTTGAACTCTGCATGTGAGTGTCTTCGAGGACAAGTGCTCTGCTCTGGTGGCTCAATTGGGACTGGTTGTCACTGGAAGAAGGTGGGTCCGTGGTTTGTTTCCACCCTCAAAGGTCAGGCTCAGGAGAGAACATACCTTTGGCATGAGTGGCTGAAAAGCTGGACAATGGGGTCATGCAATCCAGCCCTGCTTGACTGAAGTATGAACGTCAGGAACCAACACTGGTGTTTGGGTACCTTGTGTGTGACCTGATCCCTGGGCAGGTCTAGGTGCCTCCAAATGTCGCAGTTGGAAATGCAGACATTATTAAGTCTGAGCAGGGACCAGGCCCAGAATAGCCCTTGCTGGTCCAGTCCCTGCCATTTGCATATTGGAGTGGCAATGCCTCAGTGGTTTTGTTGTCTCCAGGCTGCCACCAGGGAAAGATTCCAAACTTTGAAAATCAGGACATGCCTCTAGAGTTTTTCTGGCATTTTAGATACACTTTGCCTCTCACTGCAAACGGTCCGTAAGGACGGAACGGTTTCCTTTTGCACAGAGATGGGCCAACAGTCCCCTGTGGTTTGGCACGTGGGGACGTTAGCACTGACACAACAGACGCTGGTGATTGAGGGGTTGTTTGGGAGTAATGCTGCCAAGGCAGAATGGGATTTTTCAGTTTTTTTGCAACGGAGAAAGATGGGAGGGGGGGTACTTAACAGCAACAGGCGATGAACAGTTCTGATTTATAACCCATCTGAAATATGTTATCTCCCCATCCCACCTCCTGTCCTTTAACTGCCACCCTCTAAGCATCTTCTGATGCAACATTTAGGGTGCTGATTCAGAATGGGCTTGGAGGACATGGTGTCATTGTGGAGTAGCTCAGTCTGGTGTTTCTTAGAAAGTCTCATTCAAGTAGACTGATGTGACCTGAAACATATGCCAGGGAATTCACCATGATGTAACGTTACTGTGCTGTCCTGGAATGGGCAGTCTCGGCCAAAGCTACAGAGTTCCTTGCACCCCTCCGATTCCATGCCTGAATCCTTTTTTGGGGCAGTAACACAGGACACTCCCTGCTCTCTTCTGTCTCTGATGCTCATTCCAAGTAGATTCAAACACCAGAGGTCAGGGTCAGCTCCCTGGATCCAGTTCACATCATGCCCGAGTGATTCATCTTATTGCAAAGATATTATTAGTGTTTAGAAACCCCCTACCAGCAGTAAAAGGGCTGTCTCACAAAGGCCCTGTTCCCCATTGTTTTGAGGTCATCCATCTCCCTGTCCTGGTCCCATTTTCACTCTAATTTGTTTAGACCACAGAATGGGCGGGTGAACAACTCGTTTTGTTTTTGTTTTTGATGGGCAACCACAAGAACTGCATGTGCTTTTGTTTGGTTGCAGTTTAACAGCTGTTCCCTTTGAAAATAACCTCGTTTTTACTGGCTTTATTTCTTAGCTGCTCTTACCCAACTTTTCTGACCAGTGAGGTTTCTCCCTCCTCCCCACCCACCTGGCCCTGTTCCCTGCCCTCCCCACCACTACCCTAGGAACGCTTTTGGTTATTTCAACCTCCGTGATTAAACTGGCCCCCAATTGTTATCAAGAAGATTCAGGAAGGAGGATGAAAAAAGGAAACATAATCTTATCTGAGAATAGAAAATATGATAAGGGCCCCCTATCTGGAGGCTGCAGTGTCCCTCGTGGTGGGGCTGCAGCAGTTCCTTTGAAAATAATCACTGACACCATCTCTGCTAAATCACCTTTCACACAGCTCAGGCCTTTGATACAAAGGCCCCTGGCAAAATTAGAGCAGGATTGTGTAGACCCCAGAGCAAACGCATTAAATGCTCAAGAGATCAGAATTAGGGGGCACCCAGCTATAATTGCATAGGAGGAACTCGTGCTCCTGGGGCGGTGGCAGTGTGCCTCTGTGGCTATGTGTGTCTGCACATTTGTGGCTCTGGCTGGCTGCTACCAGACGATGATGGCAAGTTATAAGGCATGAGATGAAGTGCTAATTAAGTGGCCTTTGTACCTTTTAATCATCCATGTTGGAGAGGAATTAATGCTGGACTAAATGCAATGTATAATGATTCAGAGTGCTTGGCTCTTTCAGAAAGTCTCCAACAAAGCATGAGCAGAGCAGTCCTGTGCTGTTTACATGTAAACAACAAAACCAAGAAGTAATTTTTGCTTTTAGCTTTTGGTTTTGTTTGTTTGTTTCCCCTACCTGTTTTGCTGTTGGAAACTTCAGGGTTAAGCTTTTCTTATTTTATTTCAGCTGAAGTCAATTTCATAGTTTTAAATGGTAATAGGTCCTATTGGGCACATTGCAAAAACACCTCGGTGTGTTGCTCCCAAGAGCTTGACAGGCTTTTTCATGAGTATACCTGACCTGAAATAGCACTGGTGCAGTGAGGGGAGGCTGCAGGGGCTGAGAAAATGAAATATCTTGCAGGGACAGGATAGAGGTGCATTGAGTGGATGTGTAGAATCACTGGAAATACAAATATATGGGTCATAAGTACTACCTATTTCAAAAAGAAGCAAAAATCTCCCCCATAATAATTCTGATATTCTAAGCAATTCTTAGGGATTTGGGGTACTTGGTCTGTTTTTAGGTTCTTGGCATGGGGTGCCTTTCAGAGGGTGCCATAAAATAGCCCTTTTTAAGCAACTAGGTTATTTTAAAATGTTTGTAATTAGTAATCTAAAAATGGAGATTCCCTAAATCCCAGCTCACTTGAGAAAATTGTACATTGCTAATTGACTCCATACATTTGTGATCATCATGGCTTATATCCTTTAGAAAACTATTTGGGTTGAACTGGAAAAATCTGAGAGCCACCACCCTCTCACAGGTGTTAGCCATCAGCCAAACTACCCATTTCCAAGGTACACCAGTGCAAAGCTTAAAAATACACTTTAAAAACCCAAAGCAAAACAAACGCCTGTGAAAACCTTCAACAGCCAAGCAAACTCCACTCCTTTGTGAATATCAGGTTAGGAAGTTTTGCTCTGGGCGTAGAAAGTGCTGAAATTGTCACATCTTGTGAAATTGTTTGCCTGATTCAGCCCAGATTCTTTAGTTAAAGCTCAAACTGTAATGTAGTTCCTCTGCAACATAATAAACTGGAATTAAACTATTTCTTATAGAGGGGGAAAAGACTTTTCTTACGCCTTCGTGGTGGAACCCTGCAACACAGGGGAAGGGCATTATAGTGTTGCCACCTGGTATCTCAAGGTGAAGTGTTAACTCCAGTGCTGCATAATTATTCTGAGGTAAAAAGTTTGTAAAGTAACACAGTTTTAAGTGCTGGTCTGGAAGCAAATTGCAGTGGTGGGAAATTGGCACAGGAGGTAACAGATAAGCTCAGAAATCCATGTCTTTCTGCTGATCTGGGTTTCAGGGACTGGCATTTGTGAATGCAGCCCATTGAATGTGAGTGCTGTAGCGTGTTGGTCTGTAACAGAGACGTGGTCCATGTGGAATAAGGTTGTGAATGACTGGCAGAACCTTCTGTCCAATTTTTTCCAGATACACAAAATATGCCCTTTAGGTCTTTTCCTCCTATTCTTCCCCCTTGACAGCGCGAATTATGGATGGAGGTGCCAGCCTCAACACTAAATTTCCTGTTGCATGTTGATTTGTGGGTTATTTGTGCAAGTGAAAAAACACGTTGATTTGTGGAGCATTCACAGAGGGCTAAACAGTGAATTTGGACATAAATCCATTTTTATCTTTCATAGATGGGTGGAATCCTTTGTCACTTCTGTAGCTGGCTATGAAATGCATCTAAACCAAATCCTCACATTTCTTTGATCCTTGTGGGAAGCTTAAATCTGAGATGTCCCACGAGGGACATCTAAAGGAAAAACCTAGATTTATCAAAATGACTGTGTTTTATAAGCTCTTTATAATTAAATGTAATTGCTGACCCAAAGACACACACTCTAGTTCACTTGCAGAAGAATGAAGTGAGGCATGAGCCAGCCAAGGCAAGCCCTGCTTTCATCTGAAGAACTGTCATTGGCGTCCCAGTCTGGGGGCATTCCCAGCCTGCAGCAGCTGTCCCCTTGATGCTGGCCATGTGGTTTTGTAAGGCGGTGCAGTGAAATATCTCAGGGAACTGATCTGACTGCAGAAGAAAAAGAAAAATCCAGCCTTTGTGTATCCTGTGTGTTTCTTGCTACAGGGGATCAGTTCCCCAGACAGGGTGATGTCATGGGCCATTGCAGCAGCACAGGGAGGGCATTGCACACTTGCAGGGCAGAGGCAGTCAGAAGGGAATCCCCGACGCTGGAATTGCCACTGAATTTCTAACGTGCAACTGTAGGAGAGAACTATTACGTAAAGAGTTTAAAGAAAAAAAGTTTTCCAACATGGAAAACTGCATTGCTGAAGAGAGTACTTGAGGGGGGGAAGAAGATAAAAAAATCAAATCCATGAAACAAAAAACAAACCCTAAAAAACAAAACCCACAAAACCAGCCCAAACTAAATCTTTTTTCATAAGAAATGGCTGAAGGTCAGTGTTTTCTCCCTGTCCCAGCAGTGGGGAAGGAGGCTGTTTTGGGAAGTTTGCAATGCAGGCAGAGGAGAGAGGGAAGAAAATAAGGAAGACCAACAGGTGCCTATGCAGTGAGGCTTAAAAACCCTTCCTTGTTTGGGTTCTGGCAGCAGAAGGTGACGTTGGTGACCTTGAAGGAAGGAGAGCTCTGCTGGAGGGTCTGACAGGCATTGCTCTCAGGCTGTGGCAGGGTCCCTGTGTAGCTCCCATTCTTGGGCCCTTTTTCTGGTTGCACTTTTTAAAGAGAGGTTCCCAGGCGTTGCTCGATCGTAACCTTTGTGTGCTTCCTGGGGAGCACACTCTTAAATTATTTTTTGTCAAAAAGGCCCAGAAATTTGATAGGGGAGATGAGAAGATGGGCATGATCAGGGAGGATAATAATGAAGAACTGTCACTTCCCTGGCTGTAGCTTTGTTGGCCCTCCTGCTTTCTGAGATAAAGACACAGCGTCTGGTCTGGGTTCTATATCAAAAGGCTGATTTGGCTGCTTGATTATATATGAAATATAGATTTGAAGCTTAACTTATGTTCCCAAAAGCAAATCAATTGCAGGGTAAAGCATAATACATTTGTTATGATCAGTAAAGAGCTTTGCTGGGCTTGTCTATGCTCATAGTGGCTGGAGGGGCTTCAAAAAGCTGTTTGGATTCAGTTTACTGAAATCTTACCTGTTCTGAATTTATTTATATATTTATTAAAAACAGCTCAGGGTGGGAATGTTTTCTTCTCTGCTATCCTACTTCACCTGAATTTCAGGAACTATCTCCAAAGAAGGAGTCAAACCTCCTTTTACCATGCAGAAACGGAAGGAGAAGCAGAAAAGCTTCCCAAGCCAGTGCCCAGAAGGGCTGTGATCCAGCCAAGTACTGTATTTCTTCTAGAGATGACCTTGTTCAACTCCTTGGTTAAATGCTTTGCTGGATCTGCTGCTCTGGGCTTTGTTCCTGGAAGGCAGAGTGTATCAGACCTAAAGAAAAGCTGCCCTATCATCACTAAATGGTTCTGGTGCCCATGCAAGCTCTTGTTTTAAAACAGCCTGGAGCATCTCTGTGGGCACTGGAGGAAGAAAACACCTTCAGGGGCTGTGGCTCTTTGCCACGGTCACCTCCCTGGCAGCGCCAACAAGTGCCCAGCCAGAAGGTCAGCGCAGTGCCAGGAGCGTGCCGGGAAGCGGCGGCTGGAGCCATCCTGCCTGGGCTGCTGGGCCTCTGGGGCTCGGCTGCTCGCAAATGACACACACATGCCTGCACACACAAAACCCTGGCAATCGCTTCCTGCAAGAGCCTCGCTGCTTCCAGGGGGAAGGAGTGCAAAGTAATTTGATGCCTTCATTATCTTCATAACATGAACCAATTTGTCAGCAAACTACTGTGCGGCCTGATTCCTGATTGCAGGGAAAACCAGGCTGGGAGAGAGGACCATTATTTGCAACTGGTTTAAGCATTGTTCTTTTTCAGAGGAATATAAATACACTGTGTAGAGCTGGCTCAATAGTCACTTATCCATTTGTATTTATGGTTTAATTAAATAACTGCACGGGAGGACTTTGGTTTCTAATCGCAGTAACAATATGTTTTTGCCCTCCTTATGGCAGTTTCTTTCTGAAGCTTTGTAGGCACGAGTGTGTTTAATCTGTCAGCTCCCGTTCCTTGATGGAAAGAAGCAAGTCAAATACTTTAACCCACTGTACAGATGGGGGAACTGTTAGGTAAAGAGTTTCAGTGACCAGCCCCACGTTCTCCTGGTTACTGACCTCTTCTGAGAGCACACTAAGTTTTCTGCTTGAAAAGCGTGGTTAGAAAGTGAGTTGCTGGTTGCTGTTGGCTTCTGAAGAGATAGTCCTCCACAGACCTTTGTAAGAACCACTTTTGTCTTACCTTCTTGTTTCATTACTCTTTCCAAGCTTAGTCCATCTTTCCAGTTACCCTGAATCTGGTTTTGTCCTGCAGATATGGGAGAGATTTTCTTGCCATGGCTCTGATTTTAACCTAAAGCAGGAAGGATGGAATGTACTGGGTATGATTCTTCTGACTGAGCTCCTGCCCTGTGCTGCTTCCCCATTCCAGGGGCTGGATTACATGCAGGATGTGGCAGGAACTACCTACTAGGCTGGGTGTAGCACAGGTGTGAGATGAGTTACAAAACCACCAGAATAGCTGCAGCCAGGGTGGAGGACCCTCTGCCTTTCTCTGAAGGTGGCCCCTACTCTGGTAGTGCTTTCTGTTATGGTATTGTCTTCTGGTACAAAACCCTGTGGGTTTCTTGCCACCCCATATTTCCTAAAAACACAGTTCCACAGAAGATTTGCTTTAAGTTTTTGCTGGGATGAGAGTCTGTGCCATGGCTCTGGAATGGAGGCCAGGTGAATGTAAAGCTACATTTACTGAAAGGTAGCTTTTTGTGTCTGCTTTGCCCCTTCACTTCTTGTATCTGCTCACATCGGTGATGTCAGCCTGGGACAGGGGACAGAAGGGTTAGGAGGTCTTCTGATCAAGCATGCATCTTTTGGCAGTGCTTTGACTTCAAGGCTAAATTTTCTCTCTGAAAAGTCAGACGAAATCTAAAGAAGCTGCCTGTTGCTTAGAGAATAGAGAGGAAGAGCGCTTTGACATTGTGTTTTGTTATTCCTAATCCCTGAGGTAGCTGATATTTTTATTTTATATTTTTTTCTCTCTTCCGTGTTTAATGTGGTCCCTTAAATTGCTTAAGCTTCTTTTTCTTCTCTTTAACTCAGTTAAATCAGATTCCCCCATACCCTGAAATATAAAATACATGGAGGTTTTCTCTAAAGCATAGTTTATGCAAATAACTCCCTCTCTGCATTCCTGTGCTAGAGTCAAGCACCGCATATCTGATTGGGCTCTTAATGACTTTTGGGAATCATTTAAATATCTAGCTGACTAGCCCAGTTAATAATCAAAGCTGCAGCTCCTTGAAGCAGGAGTGACTCATGGAAGAAGAAGAAAGCTTCTGGTTATTTCTAAGCCTCACTCCTGCCCTTTCACTGCTGTGCAGGCTCTGAAGGGCACAGCATTATCAGATGTTCCCAGGCAATGTGCATCCTTTCTGTCTTGCTCCCAGTCACACGTTCAGGTGTGCAAACTGCCAGCTCAGTTTCTGAACATCTGTTGCCTGTGCACCCCGTAGCAGGAGGATCACTGGAGCTTACAGATTAAGCAGTTCAGGGGCAAATTTAGTGTTTGAATTGCAGATTTTTCTGAAGGGGATGCTGCAATGGGGATAGTGCTTGGGTGATAACTGTCTTTACTCCTGTGTGCTTAAGTGTGTCCTGATGCTGCCGGTACTACCCGTGGATGAATCGGAAACAGTGAACCTTGGGATTTCTCATCTAATTCAGTGTCCTTTCCCAAATGACTGTTACTCCATGTTTGTCTCAATTTTAAAGGTGTTTTTCAGGCCATCTCACTTAACATCTTCTGAAGTTTCATTTAATCCCCAAAATGAGCTCCTTTTTACATTTTCTGTTTTAGAGTGTCATGGATTATTGTCACATACTGTTACTGCTGTCTGTGCTGCAGCCAGACAAACGTCTGCTTTGGTAATGGAAAAATAATTGCTGTATGTTTCCCCTTCTCTTGCATCCCTGGATTACTCTTCTCAACGCTAACACGATGTTAGGACTACCTTTGGCATCTCTGTTCTGTTTTGTGTCCTGAATGGTAGTATTCACCGAGACATGCTGCTGCTCTGATTTATGAATCGAGATATTCTACCAGAGAGAATGACTGCCCGAGGGAGGAGAACAGGGCTTTGATCTCACTGTGCTTTTGAAATAAGACTGTAAAATCAGAATTAGATTGTAATCTCTTTGGGGCAGGGACATCTTTGTTTGCCCTGTGCAGTGCCTAGCATGCTTTGGGTGCCATGTTATCAACAACAGAGGTTGAGTAATGGGTGATGCTCACAAACTGTGTCTGTTGACCCTGCAGAGTTGAGAAGCTGTTCTCTCCTCATCCTGTTAGTAACAGTGCTTTTGTTTTCTTTCCCCAGCTCCTCATTTCCACAATATCTGGACCTTCTTGGGCACTCTGGCCATCAGTGTGATGGGATGGTCCTGCTGCCAAGCCATTCCCTGGGCTTTGTGCTGTGGACGTGGGCTCTACCTCTCACTGTACACAGCCTTGTGTCTTGTTGTACCAGCCAGTGTCAGCTGCTGTGTTTCAACTGTGGTACTAATTTTCTGCCATTGGCCTTGAGCGCCTTCTGAGGCTTCAGGAAGCCTTAAAATGGTGAAGGTAACAAGCATAGGGGTATGTTTGCACCTGAGAGGAGGCCAGCAGACTGGTGTCCCAACCATGTGTTTCCTCCAGGCTGTCCTCACCAGGGGCTCAGCTCCCTTGCATGCTTCTGCTGGTTTGGCATAGAGGGACATTATTGCAGAAAGGGACCTGAGCATCTGCTGGTTGAGGTGTATTCTTGTAAAGAAACATTCTCACAAGCTTCTTTGTTGCTCTTTGCAGCACAGCTTCAGTTCTTGAAAAGGATCTCTGGCTTTGCTTGGCAAATACCTGAGCAATTTAGGATGGAAGTGTGCATCTTTCCCTCTGGAAAGCCACCCGTGGCAAAAATCCCAGGGAGAGCCCTGCAGTGGGATGACCACATGCAAGGGAGCTGCTGAGACCAGTCACAGGTTTCCCCCTTTGCGTGTGTGAGCAAAGAGATGCCAATCTCATTCTTTCTCTTTCTTTGAAGTTTTGCAGAAGACTGTGAGGGATTTAATCACTGGGCTGAGTTTTGCCAAATCCTCAAATTGATTCTCTGAATTTTTGTTTCTTCCACTCTCTCTTTTTTTTTCCTTCAAACACATCTCTGTCCCACCCCTCAGATGTGAAATATCAGGTTTTTGATCACCTGCCCTAAATCAAAGGGTTTTCAGGGGAGAAGGCACAGCTGAAGAGGTCCTGTCCTCATCCCTCCAGAACTGCTCTTTCCTCAGCACCAAAAACAACACCAAGCTTTTGCTGTTGCTGCTACTAAAAAGACCAATTTAATTCAGTCACTGCGTTTGAGCGAAAAACTTGCCTTATCATTGTAGGGAAGAGGAAGGAAAAGATACTTAAGGTGCAATTGCCGTGATTCCTTAATGAGTCATGGGTTTTGATGCTGAAAGAACTGACCTTGTCCTCAATCAACAGCATGTGTGGCTCTGCTTTTTAAGGTGAAAGATGGGATTGCAGTCTGTTCTGCACCTGGTGGTTCAGATTTGAGGATAGTAAATTCCGTAGCCTTGATGGTTGGAGTTGTACAACTTTGGGGATAGAGGGCTGCCCCTCTCCAGGGTGCCCTGTTGCAGTGGGGAGCCTCTTTACATTAATGGCAACCATCTTTGAAGAGGGGGACCAGGATGGGTGCTCAGATTATTTGAACTGAGTTGGCTGTGAAATACTGTCCCTGTGGAAGCTCTTTCAAAGTTTTTCCTGTCTGTCATGACAAGATGCAGGAACATTTTTAAAATGATCCTGCCTTCCTAAGAGTGGATTGGACTTCAGAGAGAGGCAGAAAAATGCCTCTTTTGTATCCACCAAACCATGAGTTCAAGTTGAGGGGCTGTGGTGCTTTGCTCTAAAATGGGACTTGTGGTGTCTCATTTATGTGGGCTATTGATGTGTCTTAAAACTCTCACCTAATTGTCTTGGTTCTCCAGCTACAAAGATTGTTGCAGAGAGAGAAATTTCTTGCCTTCCCAGCCAGCAAACGAAAGGCAAAGGATGGGTGAAGGGGAGTGGTTGGGGATGGAGCTCACAAGGCCACTTTGCTGGCAGATGACTACAGTGGATCTTAGAGCCCCGTTCAGCACATCTGTCTCTCCAGAGTAGCTGATGGCACATGTGAAATGCAGCGAGTCCTCGGGCTATTGTGTAACTTGGGGGATGCCTGCAGCCGCTGCTCATAATTAATCATTTAAGCAACAGTAAAATCAAGTGACTTTACTGACAGTATCCAAACTGCTGACCTCAATGCATTTTAAAAGTTCGCTGGATACTGAACCTCAAATGACCCATGGATGGATCTGGAATAATAATTTTCATAATCCTCAAGTCATTATCTTAAGAGGGAACGTATTGTTCTCCTAATTAAGTCTGTCCACACGCTGTGCAGCTTCCCATGCAAATGCACTGTGCATAAACTAATTAAAAGAAATATACAGCCACAAGGACTTAAACGGTCTTTTATGCAATCTCTTTAAATTATAGCCTCCCTCCTCCCCCCTCACACACACAAACTAACAAGGGATTCGGCATCGTATTCAGCAGGGAAAACCACTGAGCAGTTTTGGATCAGAATCTGGAATCCCCCAGAATTTATTAGAAAGCTTTTGTTTTATGACATTTTTGTGAGGGCCCTGGATGTGTAGAAGACCCTAATTAAGTGAGAGTTATGATCATTTAATAGGAGACAGTCCCTGCCCTGAAGAGCTTACAGTCTAAACAGACAAGACAGCCAAAAGCTGAAAAAGCCTTGTTTTGCAGTTGAACAGCTCAGCCATTGAAAAGTTGAATGACTTTTTCAAGGTCATACATAGGGAGCTGGGTGCTGGAGGCAGACCTACTGCAGCACTGTAAGCACCTGAGTCTCCTACCTTCAGTAACAGACCCAAAAGACATAATATACAGAAATGTATTTAGTGCAACAGCACCAAAGTGCAGTTTCCCAGTGAAACTCACAGGTATTTTGTTGGCTGGGAAATGGCTGTGAGACTGTGTGGCTGTTCTCAGTAGCTGTTTCATGTTCTCTGGTGAGGTGGAGGCTGTGCCCCTGGAAAGCTGTACGCTGGAGGCATGTGACCATTTTAAAACATCTCTCCCCACTTAAACCTCAGCAACACTGTGCAGATACAGAAGCCTCCTGTGCCAGCAGTGTCTGTGTTCATGCTGTCTGTGTGCCTCGTGTTGGATCCTGAGTTTGATGAACCCTGGACTGGCCTCTGTGTTTGGGTGTGAACATGAATGAAGCAAGATAAAGGGTATCATCAGGGTCATCCTTTTTGCTGTTGTTTCCCCCAGGACTGTTGCTGACATTGCCTTTGGCTTCTACTTTGCAGAAGAGGAGTGGAAGCTCTGGATGGGGGGTGTCCTGCTTGCTGTTTTAACTCTTCTCCTAGTGTGTGTATCTGGCCTCTGTATGCTTGCCAGAGTACTGTGGTGCTACTGATTGCTCTCCTCCTGTAAGAAACCAAAAGCAACTGAAATATTTTGTCAAATACATCATAATAGTCTCCGTGGTGCTGGAAAAGGTGTCTGTACATATTAATGTGCTAGATTGGAATGTAGCTCAAACCAATGGGTACGCCAGCAGGAGAACTTGGATTTTTGTCTTGTTTAGACTTTATCCCACAAAAACACTTCTTGGCTGCTGGAGTTATGAGATTCTCGAGCTTAGATCTGGGTCATCTGATTTGGAGCAACAATCTTGTAAACTGAATCTGAGTTCAATGTTGAAGCATCCCAAGGTTTCCACTGATCTGAGTGATCTTCAGTGGGTTTGGTGGTAGAGGGATTGCCATGATTGTGGACCTGCTGTGCACAAAGACTATGAGTGACAGCTCACAGCATGCAGAACAGCCAGCAAAGGAATAGTTTGTGGGTAGTCTGACCTGGGCAAAGTATCCAGACAAAGAAGCTGGTATTAGCACTGAGGTGAACTGGGACAATGCAGCCATGCCCATCCATGGGAGAGGACAAAAGTGACTGTTGTGCCCCTCAGCTGCAGGTGGAATGATATCATCTTCTAGATGAAGATGGGCTGTGTGGCTCTCAGCCCTGAAGAAGTCGAAGTTCTGCCAAATAGATATCAGTTGGTGGTTACAGCTTCTGAACAAGTGATATCTGCAATTATTGAGGCAATGGAGCTGCTTCAGAAACAGCCCATCAGTGTGTGTGAATGCCATGCATGGTGGGACTTGTTGAGGGGGAAATGGCCACCCAGCCCTTAACAGCCCAGACATGGCTGGATAGGAATTTGCACATAAATTTGGGGAAAACACAGGGCTTTTCTTGCTCTCTTTTTTAGGTGGGCGTTTATAAGTGCAAAGTGGATGATGAAATTTCCTTAGGCTGGTCTTGATTACTGTCTCATTCTTTGCATTTGGCAGGTTCCCTGACAGCATCCCTACCGATGCAGCAGTCATTGAAAAAGGCAACTGGAAAAGGAAGGTGAAGAAGAGCCTGGCCTTGCGGCTGGGAGGCCCCTCAGCACAGGATCAGAACTGGAGCGAACAAGCAGTTCTCTTATCTGATGTAGCCTGGAGAGCAGACAGATAGGACTGCAGCAATCAGTATGATGGGAATGCAGTGGGTGGACTCTATCAAGAGAAAGAAACCCTCCCCTCTATGGATGAACCTTCATCTCTCTGTTTCCCCCCTCTCCAGTCCTCATTCTGTTAAGAGGGAGGATCTCTTCCCCATCCAGCAATGAGATGAAAGAGTGCCCCCCACTTGACACTTCATGAGTTGGCTGAACCCAACAAAATGATCTTCATAAAATCCTGATTCCAAAGCATCAAAGCCTTTTCCTAACTGGTAAAAACCCTAAAAATTCCTGGAAGAACTGCCAAAGGGCAATGGGGCTGATTCTGTCAACTGCCTTTGGTTAGAGCTGGGTTTGGTTATTTATGGGAGCTGGAGGAGGCAAGAACTTTCCAGATGGGCGGCTCAACCAAATATAACAATGATAAAAATCAATTCAGTTATGTGAAGGGAAAAGAATGCCTTGTGCTAAAGGGCCTGCCTGAGGCACGCACTTTGTGTGCTGACATATCCCTCAGCATGATGCTGCTCGTGGCATCCCAGCCCATACTGTCTCATCCCTGTGCGTTGCACAGACACCTCTGTGTCTGCTGAATCCCCCCTTTGCTGGGGAGATTCTGGCTTTACTTAGTGGTACCTATCCAATGAGACTTCACATGGAGTATCTCGTGCATGTGGGAAGATAGCTAGGAGTCAGGACTGAGCGGGAGAGATGAAGTATCTGGTGAGAGGGGAAATTTGGTGGAGAGGGTTAGAGTTGGTGACTGCAAACTGCTTTTGTATGAGTGCACTCTTGGATTTCCTCTGTTTGTGAAATTTTGGATGCCCACATGGATTGTTAGTAGGCATGGAATTAGCCTGTACAACATCCTCATCATCTTAGTGCTCATCTTTATTTTTGGAGCTATCCTTTGGTAGAAAACCTCCAGTACTGTCATGGAAAGGGGATGCAAAAAATTGTCCCTTGGGTAATTCCTTTTTTGCAATGAACCCTCTTGTAGTTCAGAGAATCATGAAATGGTTTGGGTTGGAAGGGGCCTTAATGATCATTTAGTCCCAACCCCGCTGCTGATGGCAAGGACATCTTCCACTAGACCAGGTTACTCAGAACCCCATCCAGCCTGGTCTTGAACTCTTTCAGTCTGGTATTCACATCCTTAGCCTGTTGACCAATATGTGTTTATGCTGTTGAAAAGGTGGTGAGGCTCAGCCAGCTGAGGCTGCTGATCATCACTGTGCAATGAACTCCTGCTCTGTAGGTAAGTGCAATTAAATTGGGGGAATTAGCCTGTCTTATCCATCAGATAGAGCCTTATTGAGTTGTGTTTCTTTAGGTCAAGTTCCACACCTCTGTGAGTGGCCCCACCATTGGGTTGCCTTTCCACAGTCTGCTGGTTTGAGAGACCCAGCCCTGGTGATAGACATCAGTCATCTGCGATGCTTCCTCCTCTCTGCTCCTCAGCAACAAAAGGACCCTGCTTGCAACACCTCAGCAATTCAGCAGGAGAGGGCCGGGGTGAGGTGAGTGATTTGTTTGCTAGTCAGCTGGCAGGACCCTTGTTTCTTGTTAAAGGCCCGGGAGATAAGAGATGCCATTGATGTTGAAAGGTGTTCTTATCATAGGCTTTAGCCTGAAACAACACTACTCATCCACACTTTCTCCCCAGCTTGGTAATGAAAATGGAGAATTTTCTTCTGCTGTTTCCAGTCTTTGGAATGCCCCAAGACAAAAGAATTTTTCAGACACATCATTTCCTTTTGTGAATCAAACTCTAACCCCTTAATGTTGAGCAAATAATTTGTTCCAAAGGGACTGTGTTGTATGTGATCGTAATTACATTTGGGTTTTAATAATCATAAACACTCCTGTTTTCTAAGAACCAGCTAAACTGATTTCCAAATAATTTAGTTTGAATGGCATGTTTTGTGTTTGTGTAGCATCTTCTCCCTCATACACACTTCTAAAGAAAAACAAACAATATATTTAAAAAAAAAGAGCAAGTGTGGGGGGAAAAAAACCTTGGAGAACTTTAAAAGACTCTAAACCTGAAAAGGGAGGGTGGGATCAGCTAATTTGTCCCTCTTTTGTATGGTTTATTAAGCCTTTTGTTCTGGAACGCATGGGTTCAGTGGGAAAGCGGTTTTTGATATATAATGTATTTACTTTTGCTAATTAATTAAAGCAGTATTCATATGAAAATGCCGACTGATAATGGCTTTCACAGCAACAACTGTGTTTTTTAAAGTAGCAACTTTTAATTACAAATTGACTGGCAGAAATATATAAACCCAAATATTGTTCCACTGATTTCCTTTTAACTGTGTTACTCTTGCTTGATTTATCGGATTAGGGCTTTTCACACATAGTGCGTACAAGATATTGTTTTTAATGAGAAATTAAAAGATTACCAACAATACCCATAAACCATTAAAAAACACAAACTCTAGATGAATGGTAATTAGACAGAATGATTTGAGGCTGATAAATTGAAAGCAATTAATGTATTTGTTTGGGATTCTGAAGATAGCTCTGGGTGTTCCAGAAAGCACTGAAGGGCTCAGATTTGGTGCCAAATTGTGTGTAGTGATACCTGCACTGCTTTGAATGTCCAGGGCACCAGTGGAGAAGGTGCTGACAGGGCTCCACTGGGCTTTGGGAAGGGCTCCGGAGAGGTGAGGAGGTACATGAAGGGGTTTTGTGGGGAGGGCTGAGGGGATGTGTCTGGGCAGGGCTTCCTTGGATCAAACCTTTTCTGTATTTCACTGTTATGTGTGACATAGTGTGAGGGAAACCATCACAGAACACACAATATGCTCAGTTGGAAGGGCCCCACAAGGATCATCAAGTCCAAATCTTACCCCTGCACAGGAGCATCCCCAAGAGTCACACCGTGTGTCTGGGAGTATCAAACTGGAGGAGTTAAGGGGGTAGGAAAGTGTTGAGGACAAGTAAAGCTTTCTCATCTGTGCTGTGGTTCATCAGGATTGCATCTTCTGATCAACTCGAAGTTGTCTTACTGAGTCAGTAAGCCGGCATGAGATGCTCTCTTTTGGGAGATGACGAGGTTGCATTTGTTAATGATGGCTTGTAACCCCAGCAAGAGCATCCTGTTTCTATTCTTTCTCTTATTCTTGGCAAAGCAAATGTTTTGGGATTCTGTTTCAGCAAAAGGAAGTACTCTCGGGTGGTGATGCCTTTTGATATTGTTCCTTGTACTTAGGTCTAGAACAGAGCTCACCATGATTTCCCATCTCGAGAGAATTTCTCAGCACAAGAAAAATAGCCAGAATCAAGTAATCTCCTAAATTGGGATAGTGATGTCTCTACTCAAAAATCCTCAAGCTAAATAGCTCTCCCCACCATAAGACCTAAAGCCACAGGCGACATATGATCTAAAAAACCAAAACATCTAATTTCAATTTTTGCTATTTTTATTTCAAGTCTTGTCCAAGTGTAAATTAGAACATTGAAATACAGAGTCAAGGCAAACAAAAAGCTGAAACCTTTTGCCCATTTTCCCCCAAGTCAGGAATATGTCAGAACCAACACCTTCTTATGCACATTTTCTTTGTGATAATTTGAGATTTCTGATGAGGCGCGGGGTATTTTTCATGGGAAAAAATCTTTACATGGAATTCTGCAAGTAGAACTCCTTCTCCACCATAGGTTTATCTCTCTGTTCCCATCCCTCCTTTAAACTTATTCCTTCCACAAGGCTTTTCAGTGCTTATCCACTGTGGAAAGACATACATTATTTAAAAGGCAGGAGTAAGAGGACAGAGCGTGCCCTTTGTGTTCAATCATCAGCTGCTGGTATCTTGCTTGGCGAGCCAGGTTTGCAAAGGAGATCAAGAAGTTAGCAGAGTGGACACTGGTGGGTGCTCAGTTCTTTTGAAAACCTGGTTGTTGCATTCCAAGTTAAATTTGTTGGACTGAACCAGAGTGGGAATTTTTCTGAGGTTTTACCCCAAAAAATTATGTTCTCTGAGGAAATGCTGTGGCTTGTCAAATCTAGGGCCCAGTTTGCTTACTTGTTGCCTGTCTCTGAGGCACACTGAAGTCTTGCAGGCTCTGAAGTTCACACCTGCAGGAGCAGGAGCCCTGTCTTTTCTCCCTGTGATTCCATCCCTGTGCTGCACACTGTGGCTCTCCGGGGGTGATTTGGTCCAGCTCTCTTCCATACTACTGGAGTCACGGTTGGTTGCAGACAAAACCAGGTGTGTTAGCAAGGACTGTCTTGCTTCCAGGGATGAACTGGACAAGGTGCCACCTCACCCAGCAGCCTTACTCTGGGGAACACTTCCTGCGTAGCTGCCACTGCTGTGAAGTAGCATATTGGGTGTTGAATTTCAGTATTTCTCATTCCTCATGCACTGGTTCAGCCATCAAATTAACATATAAGGTTCTTGGAGGAGCCACCTGGGACCTATTGCACAAGCTGGATGCCAGTAAAATCCAGTTGCATGTGGCAAAAGGGAAAAGACCAATAAGGAAACAATAATAGAAAAGCTCTGTTAAAAAGGCATATGGGTACAATGTTGCCGGCCCAGTTAACGAACCTGTTATATTCGGTAGTGCAATAAAATCCCAAGTAATTGCAAATGAAACTTAATGCCTTGTAAAAGAGCTGAGCTCCTTTCTTCCGTGGCTGCAGCTTTTTGAACTGAGGGCCGGGTCCAGCAGGAGGTGTATGTGTGCTGCTCAGCCTGAGGAGGCTTTGGGGAAACAGCTGATCAGCTGGGGACAGTGCTGAGGTTGTCTGAAGTGTTCTGGCTTTTTCGGTCAGCCTGGCCCTTCTGCAGGAGGATGTGGAACGGGGCAGCACATGGGGAGTTTGACCCCAACCCTGTGCCTGTGGGGTCCAGCGTATTGTGGTCTTCCCCACAGGCACAGGAATCACTTCCGACTAATCCAGCTGGGATGCTGGTGAGGTGGTGGTTACTTTTTGCCTCTGTTCTCAAATCCCTGTGTTTCGTCATCATCCTGACTAGAGTGGTGGGTTCAAAAGCCCTGCAAAAGCATGGCAGAGAAGCTCTCTTAACCTTGCCCCTGTGTGTATCCTTTTGGGCTTTAATCCAGACTTTGTCCTCTAAATTTTTACAGCACGATTCCTGCCTGCTTCAAGCAAACCCCATTTATTTGGGGGAAAATAGATTTGTGCCTTTGCTCTCTATTACAGATTTTGGATAGTAACAGTTTCTTTAAGTCATAGGGCTAAATCCTGATTGCCTTTCCTCAACTCTCAAGTCACACTTCCTTTAAGTGAATAAGAAATATGTAGGAGGAGGGGATTTGCAGCACCAGTCTTTTCCAGTGAGTATAGTGATATTTTTTTATTGTTTAGTGCCTGGTCTTTGGGAATTAAATAACTGCTTCATAATTTTAGCTTCGTTTCGAAGGCATATTTCTAGTCCTTGCGTTTGTGTGAACTCCACACCCAACTCCCAAATAATTTGAAAGTGTGGCTGGGTTATGCCTGAAAGATCCAGAAGGAAGAGAAAAACAACGCATAGCTGATTGTTATTAAAAACAAGCACCACTACCCTCTCCCCAGACTGATGGTATTTGAATTCCTGGGTTTGCATTGCTGATGTTGGGCCAAGGGAACTGAAGGCAGGTAGAAGGAGCCTGACTTGCATTAGAGCAGAGAAGCAAGAACCTGGCAGTTTGTTTGAAAATGAGCCTGTGAAGCCTGGTGTGCAAGCGCCTGCAAAATGGTGTGAGCAAGGACTGAGTGAGTGCCATGGAGGGAAATACCAGCCCTTAGGGAAAACCCTTCCTGCTTCCACACATAAACCCTTATTTTTCAGGAGAAAAGTATCAGTCCTGCGAAAGATACCTCCTCCTTCTCCTTTACTAATCAGATTCATTTAAATTGCAATGCTTTTGTTCCCCACATGATTAACTGTAGTTGGTAAATAAAGCTGTGGATGGCCCTTTTAAGTTCAAGTGATGGTTCTAGCTGCCCACGCTTCAGTTAAAAAGGTGCAGTGTCCTCCTTTCCAGGTAGGAGCTAGCAGAAGTCATGGGGTGCGCTCTGAGAAACAGCCTGTGCTTTCTTTATTGTTGTTCTTTCCTTCCTCTATGGCATGAGTCAGGGGCGCTGTCTGTCTCTGAACCGACAGTGTTTCCATTTCAAGCAGTCAATCTGCCTATTTCATTGTTTGGCTGAGCTGTGGCATGCTCTAAGGTTTACCTTCATTCTCTGTAGTTGACAATTAAGGGGCAAATTTCTGAAATTCTAGTAGGATTTCTAGAGGAATTTCCTTCCTGCTTTTCCCCCCTCAAAAGGAAGAACCCTCCTGCAAACACACCAGCCCATTTCTTTTCTTACAGGGTTAGGGCTGGCATCCTTTGTTGGCTTCCTGCATAATCATGGGTTTGGCTTGGCTTCTCTCAAGGTTCTTGCTGAAATTGGTCCAACACTTTATCCTCACATCCACCCACGCGTGTGAATTCCTCAGTGTCATAAGCCGGTTAGGATCCATGTCATAAGTTGGTTAGAATCCATGTAAGTCATGGCATCTCTTCGTCTTTACCCCGTCATCCATGCCCGTTAAAAAATGTGTGGCACTTAAAATGGAGGCAAATGTGAATATGCACAAAGTGGGGATAAGGAAGTAAAGCGGGAGGACAGGGAGGACAGTCTGCAGAGTCTATTAGGCATTTTCAATAATGGCATGCACGACTGTCCCTTAAAGCTGGGTGTGAAGTTTGCTGAGCCAGTGGAGATGTTTGTGTTTGTCAGTGAACTCTGGGGCAGTCCCTTCAAAACCAATACTGAGTATGGTCCTAATCAGATGATACTGCTGTGGTCAAAGATAAGGTTTAGCATCTACGCAGGACCCTGAATCAGACGTTGGGTCTTTCAGAAGTGCTTATTAGGAAAGGGACAGATTCTGTACTCAGGGAGAATTACAGCAGAGGCCAGTGCTTTGGACACTCAGCTCCTTTGGTTAAATGAAAACACCAAATCTTGTTGCAATTTTAGGCACTGGATGCGTGAAAGTCAATTTCTGAACAAATTTTTAAAGTCTGCCTCCCTTTCCATGTCAAAATTGAATTTTGCAAGGTGTTATGTTCTTTACATTTTTAGGGCTACGCATATACACAATCAAGGACTTAGGAGGATCATTGTTGGGAAATTAAAAAGAAAAATTAACATTAAAAAATGTGGATGTTTAGACCAAGGATATGGACATTTGAGAGTGCTTTAGAAATGGCAGGCTAACCAACAGTTTCACCACTAGATCCTGGTTTGAACTCTGAAACCTCAGCAAAGTTGGGGTATGTTATCCCAAGATTGGGGTTGTCTAAACACAGAAATCACTCTGAACTCAAGTCAGCAAAAATGTATGTAAAGGCACTGAATAAATGCAGTGGTCATGGGTAGTTAATC
This sequence comes from Grallaria varia, assembly GCA_013396735.1. NCBI lineage: Eukaryota > Metazoa > Chordata > Aves > Passeriformes > Formicariidae > Grallaria > Grallaria varia. The sequence continues at coordinate 2,106,794 of VWZG01006450.1, forward strand.
TTCCCACCCAAAGCTCTGGTGCTCTCACTACTCAGCCATTATCATCTAAAATACTACCTGTCCCATTGCAGTCTGGATTTGATCTCCTTGCCTGTGGATTAGACATCAGGAATATAAAACAAAATACATGCACAAAACCCTTGTGTTCCCTTTGCAAAATCAGGCTGTGCACATAGCTAATTCTTTTCATGTTAATCTACACTTACAACCCGATAACAAGCTAGAGCTTTCTTCTAACCAGGCTTGATTAAATTTGGAAGATTTCTTCCCAACAGGAGAAACCCTTACTGCTTTCATGCAGTAAACATGATTTTGTGCTTTCTGTATTTCTCTTTTTAATTTTTTTTTCAGGAATTCTCCCCCCCCTTATTATTATTATTATGAATAAGCTAGTTTTAAATCAATTTCAACAGCTGGAATTAATTTTCCTGTTACTGACTCTTCACTTGGGCCTGTCACAGAGCGGGAGGCTTTCTATTAGCATAAACATAACTGAAAGCTCTGGAATTTGCATTAATGTACTTTTAACAAGTTGACAGTCTTTTGGCACACGCTCCTGAGATCTGAGAAGCAAGGGAAAAAAAGACTGTATTATACCTTACACTGGCTGGATTGTAAGAAGCTGTCAGGTAAAACCTCAGGTTTCTTTTTCTACTACAAAAACATGGGACAAAATACCTACTCATAAGCAGGTGCATATATCTCACAATTTTGCAAAGTCCTTACTGCTTGCTTCCTAGCCCCTGAAAGAGCATGCTCCCAACTCGGGAACAAGCCATTTTATTGTTATTTAATTGATGTGGAACTCGCACAAGGGATGGAGGTGCTGAGCAAGATATTTCACAAAGTTTTTAAAGGATCTCAGGAAATGTATGTTTTGGTGACTGGAGCCATGGGCCCTTTGAAAAGTGATCCAAACTCTGCTAAATAAATCGGTAGGTGTGTCAAATAGAGACCTGGTCCTGCAAGATCCTCATTACCCCAAGGTAGGAATTCAAGAGGATTCAGCGTGGCAGTTAGGCCAGCAGATGACAAAATTGTAAGGGAAGACCTGAAGACTGAGATAGTGGTTTTCTACATCTCTGTTTAAACCAAATTATTAAAATGAGGGTGTTTCCATTTGCCTCCAGCTCCTATGTGGCAAATGAATTGTGGTTGACCTTGTCCCTCATTAGCCATAGGACAAGGAAACAGTTTGTGGATAAACAGAAACTGATACATCACAGAATCATTTAGGTTGGAAGAGATGTCTAAGAGTTCATCAAGTCTAACCTTTGACCGATCACCACCTGGTCAATTAGACCAGAGCACTGAGCACCCAACGATATGGCTGTAGCAGCAAGGCCTAAAAGGAAGATGATTATTAGGAAAGCTAGGGTTGGTGACATTTGGCTGAACTCTCCTGGTTTGCAGTCAGTGTGTAAAAGTAGCTGGACCACTGCTGAGTTGGTGTGGGTGACTAGCGGGGCAGTCTGTGCATCACTGTCTGCCTGAATGGGCTCTGCCATGGCTGGAAACTAAGAGTTAACAGCCCCTGCACTGCAGGCTTTGGATGTGTGGATAGGAAGCCTTTGAGTAGTTCTGGCTTTCTAAGCTATGTCTATGTTCTGTGTGTACACCAGTGGGGTTGGTGTATATTTTTAAAGAATGCAATATTTTTTCACCAATTACTTAGGATAAATGTGTTACGGTATTTGCAAGAACTGTACAAGCCAACATCAAATTTGTATGTGTATGTGTTTCCAGTTATACTAGAAAAGTAGGCAGGAGAAAATACTTGGGCTGCAGATCAGAGTCGTATCAGTTGCCATGGGAATAAAAGGAATACTGAGAATTGAGGGAATCCTTTAAACTACAGGATTTTTTAAATTGAGTTCTTATTTGAGTGTTTATTTAGGCCCTACATTAAGACAAAAGTGTGTGTTTAGCCAGCTCCTCCTGCTGGACCCAGAGCAACTATTAGAGCTTATTTCCATAGAGATATTGCTGATCCTGGCCCCAGAACAGAGAAGAAGGAAGCCTGGGAGAGCTGCTATGTGTAGTGGCATTGGGCTCACTCTGTGGCCGGGGGCTGGAGCAACCCCTTTGCAGTCTGGCAAATAGAGGCCAACTTTATGCTTACATGGTAATGTTGCTGCCAGTGGTTTGGCAAGGCTGTAGTATTCATCTGCTCCAGGCTTTGTTCCTTGGTTTGTCTCTTGAATTTGGAGAGACCAAAATGGTACCCCTTTGGTCTGGAAACTATGACTCCATCTGGCCGGCACGGGAGTGATATGACACTGCTTACAGTATGGAAACCATCTCACTGCTGGGAAAAGTCACTGAAAGGTCTGCTAGTTAATTAGCAGGGGGATTGTAAATAGCTAAAACCTGACTGAATTCCCCTGTCAGCTCAGGACAGGATCCTCCTGCCACTCCTCTTCCTGCCTCTTCGCTCTTTGACCACAATCAGGGATAATTTTTCCTCTGACAACTGTTGTTCCAGTCACTGCCATGGTTCACTGTGGCTGTTATTTGTTGCTTACAGGAAAAGAAGAAACTCACTGCTGTGAAAGAGCAGTATCCCCTCAGTTGCCTTCACATCCTTTGTAGTTTCTCCTTTTCCCAGCGGCACTGGCTGAGAGCAGAGGCAGCTTCTCCAGCATCACTTGGCTCAGACACTGCTGTCCTCTCTTGCTTCAGCTGATGGAAGACACTTGAGGTACATCTGCTTAGCTGCGGCTGAATCACATAATTTTTCCTCAGTTAACCTATCTGTGTACTCCTGGCTTCATGGAACTCTGCGCAGGTTCCTCATCCAAACAACAACCATGTGTTTGTGCAGAGGTGCCTTGGTGATGTCTTCAGTTGCTGACACAGAGCCAGATCAGTGGAGTAGGGAACGGGATACTTCTTCATTGGAGTCATCAGACCCCAAGGTCATGAATTCAAGAAGCCTTCTAGAAGGTTTATCTCTTTCTTCTTAAGACACTTCAAAGAGCCCCTGGGGAAACCTGTGTTGGTAATGGGCATCAAAACATCACCTGCCTAACAACTGTGTGTCCTCTTTTGATAAAAAGAAGACATTTCTCCCGTTTCACATGAAGAGTTTTTCCCTCTGTCCCAACCCAATCGTTCCAATTGCATGATCACAGAAATTGTCCCAAATGCAGTCTAAGAGTCTTTGTGGAGAGGGCAGCTATCCCAGGCTGAGGGCCTAATGCCCACACCAGCATTGACCTCATCATCTTCAACAGAGTGTGTTGTGTGAGCCAGCGCTGATGGCATCAGGCCCCTGGTCAGCGTTTAGTGTGTGAGCGGCGGGCAGAGCAGCTGTGGGCTGGGAGAACTTTGCAATGATGGGAAGAAGAGTGTGGGAGGGGAAAAGGGAAGAGTAGTTTGGTTTAGAGATACTGTCCACAGTGTTGATTCACTGGACTAATCGGATCTTGGTGGCGTTTTTCCTCTGGTATCTGCTCTGCGCGTCTGTCACTGTTTTTGAGAATTTATCTTTCTCATCAGAGCTTGGGTTTTCTGTGGGTTTTTTTCCCACTCTTCATTCAATGCCTGTTAGAGGAAAACCTTTGAAAACAAAATGTCCTTTCCTTCAGAGCTCTGTTCAGTAGGTCTAAGCTGTGATAAAGTTTCTTCTCATGTTAAGTGCCAAGGAACATGGATGCCCCATGGACAGTGGCCAGCCAGGACTATCTACAGCCTCTGCTGAATTCTTTTTCTTTTGGCAGGGGTTCTCAGTTACCCTCTCCCTAAATAATATTTCAGGGCCATGCAGCAAGGGCTGCTGAATGGCTGTTTTTTGTTGAAGCTCTAGGGTATGGATCCTATGGGCAAGGGTCTGGAGTTGTTCCTTAAGTCGCCCTGTTTCAGGCAAATGTGAGAAATGCCAGACTGTGATTTAAATGGGCAGCCCTAATGGGCAGCAAAGGAGAGGAGCAGTGTCTTGCCTAGTGGGTCCTTGTCCATATCGTCTCACAGAAAAAGCCTAATGACAAATAGCTGGGAAGTTTTTATTATAGCTCAGGTTCTGGTACTGTTACTGGAGAGGTTTGAGCAACTGTTGTGGAGCTCCACTTTGTCCTGTACAGACTGAGGTGAAGCCATGAGCTAAGCTGAGCTTGTAATGACCAGTATGCCAAACCCCAAATATCTGCATTGTGGAAGAAAGGGTTCAAATATTAGTTATCATCTGGCAACTGAAACCTCCCCTCCAACCCATTGTATATGTTAGGCTGAACGCAGCATGAGAGAGGAAAATGTCTGATAAAAGAACTTCAGCTGTGCAAAACTCCTTCAGTGAGACTTCTTGGTAGACATCATCTGTTGTGAATCCAGCCTTGCATGATTACAGAAAGACATTTGTGTTGACTGTGTGTGTTTTCTGGAGGAAAGATTTTTTTTTCAATATGAAAATGAGTGGAGATATTTGTACAACTAGTTAGCATCTGTTACATGTAATTATTGAATATATGTTTCAGAGAGGTGCTTGGAGACCTTAAGTCATAGTAGGGCTTCACTGAAGAAGGTACAGAATACACCTGGGGAGATACGCCTTGCGACAAATAGCCTGAGATAGTCCCAGCCAGGGCAGACAGCTGGGCAGAGGGAGGGTGAGCACGAGGGGTAAGGTGACCTGCTCAGAGCTGCGTGCAAGAAGGCAGGAACAAAGCTGGGCCAGGCTGCACGTCTTCTGGCTCTGCCCAGCCTTAAACACTGCGGTCTTCCCAAATTTATGTGGGCAAATGTTAAATAAGAATAACCCTGTAAGCTGGCAATGATATTGCTATAGTGCTCTCTGTGATATTTTTACCATCCTTCTCATGATGTCTGGCCTTAGACACTGAGCTTTTGAGGAGAGACATACTGGTGGTCTTAACAATAAAGCGCCATAATTTTATACCTTTTCTGCATTCAGAATGCCAGAAACAGTAAGAAAAAAGTTCTTCCCTAAGAAATATAAAACCTGAGTGGTCTCAAAAGCATGTATATTAGGTTATATTTCTACATAAATCAATGCATTTGCTTGTAGAAATTTGGGACCTTGGGATGAGGCAAAGAAAGGAGGTCAAATACAGTTTCAAGTGGAGGCACAGGCTGTTCTGACCTGTTTTAGGATACTTTGATTGAGGATTTGGGTATAAGAATCAGAATCTTCCTTTTCTAGAACTGCTGTTTTCTGCATTTTAGTTTCTACCATCTTCAGCATGGGTAATGTCAGGAAATCAGCTGAGGATTATAATCATCATAACAACATCCCAAATGGGTCTGGTGTGGGACCAAACCCCAACCTGTTTCTTGAAGACAGGTTCTGACCTAAGGAGTTTAGCTATTGTTTCCAGGCACCAAAAATGAAAAAAGGCCAGTTGGCAGATGTGCCCCACTATCGCAGAGTGACAGTTTTGATGCCTCTGTTCTTCCAGAGTAACACCATAACCCCAATGGCTCATGGGGTTGACAATAGGCTGCAACCAAGAGCCCTCTCCCATCTCTGGGTGAGCACTTCTCTCTGACACAGCTGGCACAGTGGCAGCAGGACCCCAAACTGAGCTCTGGGTGCATGGGCAGGCTATCAGAAGAACACCAGGTTAATGTGGCTTCAAGCAAACCTCTCCTCAGCCTCCGTTTCGTTGTCATCACACAAAACTTCAGAACCTTCCTGTGATACCGAGATGGACATTTGTTATGGTTATCACAACGGTAAAACTGTCATGGGTAAAAACATCCCATCGTCCAGAAACACAAGACAATAACATGGGCAAAAGGGCCCATCCTCCACACCCCCCTTCCCCTCGCGACTCCTCCACACTCAGGAAGTGGCAAGGCTGTGCTGCGTGGCCAAAAACAAGGCAAAAGAACTCTAGTGAAAAAGGGAGTTAGAGCTGATTGGTAAACCAGGCATGGGCACTGAACATCTCTCAAGAGATAAGTCTCTGAGCTTGATTCTTTTCAGTCCTTTTGGAGACCGTGATAAGGAGGCGGCAGTTGCTTTGTCAGGGTTGCTCACGCTCTTTGTGCAGCATGTTCAGTCACTGAACTTGTTCAGATAAGACAAACATCTAAACTCCATTTCCGGAGACACATACCAGTCTTTGCACTCAGGCAATGGTTATACCACGGTGGGCTCCTAGAGGCAGGGCTGACGTTGAACGTTTGTGAGAAAGATGCTCCATTGTAGCTGGTGGGTTTGTGTCTCCTTTGCTTCCATGGAACTCCAAAACTGGAGCTCCGACTTCCCAAGATATCCAAAGATCTGAGACATTGGCAAAGGTGGTCATAAGCATCCAAACAGTGAAGAGGGAAGTACAAAATTCAGCTGTGCTTTGGGCTGAATAAAGCTGGGCCCTCCCAAAGTCTGGTTGCATCCAGAGAAGTGTGTATCCCCTTTGCAGGATTTGGAGTCATCAGCCATCAGAAGAAAACTTGTTGTAGGTAGTGAGTGCTTCAGTCACTGCTGAAAGGCAGCCCCAGGTGAATAGAAATTTGATTGATTAAAGCGAACAATGCCTGGACACAATTGTTTAGGACAGACAGTGAAGGAAATCTGCAGAGAATGCTGTAAGGTGTCAGGACGCGATAAATGCCTGAGGCAGAAATCAGTCTAGGTGTTACTTAGCACCACTGCTGCAAGAAGTCTGGGGCAGCTCCAGTAACTGTAGTTGGCTGGAGTTCCTTTCTAAACTCTAAGTAAGAGGTTTTCTTTGTGGACCAGTCCTGACTGGAAGGTAGAAGCACTCCCTATTCATTTACCCTAATTTTTTCAGCTTCTATGTTTTTTCTAGAGGGCTCCCAAATATCTACTCATCTTGCTTTTGCCTGTGAGCTCTGAGAAGTCTTTCCCTGAGTTAGTATGAACAGATATACTTTAAATGGCTAGAGCTGTCCCTGCAGGAGCAGCAGACTCAGAGCAGTCATGCTGCCTGGGCAGTGAGGGTTATGGAAAGCTCTGTTCGTGGGTGTTATATTTTCTATTTTGAGACCTAACATGAGAAAGTTGAGGTACAGTTTATGTAGAGACTTCTGCTTTTCTTTGGAGGCATTGTAATCTGTCTGAATATATTTTGCCTATATGATTTCTGGCATCTACTGGTCTGGCAAGAAGCAATCAAGCTTTTGTCTTCTCCTGGCCAGCTAGGGGAGTAAATACATGTAACATATGATAAGCCAGGATACCATTAACAGACTGATGTGGGCTTGTGCTAAACTGGGCTCCTAATTGGGCTGATGTTCTACACTGGAAATGGATGTACTTTAGATGCCTCCAAGGAGTCCTGGAGGGAGAGGAGCTGCCAAAACTTTGAGAACTGGCTTCACTATTCTGTCTGAATCTCCTCTAAGATCTCTGTGTGAATGGATTTCATACAGGGAAAAGATTTTTTTGTAAAAATCTTCGTTTCCCTACTTTAACAGATTTCATCTAAAAGCCACCAAGAGAGCTAGGGATCTTTGGTACTACAAGATCTGGTCCACACTGGAAGCACTGCCTCCACTATGTCCCTGGGGGATGTTCCTCCTGGTGACCCTGCAGAATGCTCAGCTTAACCTCCCATGTGAGCAGCAGTTGCATCACTTAGGCATCTAATTCTATTTATAACCCAAGATGCCAGTTTTAAGATGCTAATAAATTTTTTAAACCCTGCAATGGAAAGGCCTATTATTAGGCCATCAAGGATGCAGTTCTGTCAGTGAAGGGTTATTCAGTTAACTGGGATCTTTGGTGGTTTTTTTTTTTTTGGTGTGGGTGTTTTTTGGTTGGTTGGTTTGTTTTGTTAATTTCTACTACCAAAGCAAGGATTTAAAAGCATTCCTGAGTTTCAGTGACATTTCTTTTCACTGCCAGTTGCCCACGGTCAGATATTGGGTTTAAGGCATGTGCTGGCATCATCCTGCTGTGAACACAAACAGAAAATCTTGTCCTGAGAGGTGCTTGTTCTGGGAGGAATGGATGCATGCAGACTTCCTCTCCTTTCTTGTATTGTTTTGGATTCTCCCTTACAGGTCACTCAGAAGGGCTGTGTGATGGTGTGAATTTCCCAGTTTTTCCCAGCCTGTTTTCTCCAGGGGCTGGGAGCAGTTGTAGCAAACAGTGACCTAGTCTTGGTCCAGGGCCAAGTGAATTCAGGACTTCATGCTTCCCAATTTTCCCCTGTGTTCTGCTGATGTGCTGTGGAAACTGTAATAACACAGTCTGTCTACAAGCAAAACCACTGAATCCTACTGTCCTACAGCAGCATTTCCCATGTGGAAATGCTTCTCCTGCTTTCTCAGAACATACCTGTCCATGTCCAACCTGGAAAGCACCTGATGTGCACCTATTCCACCCAGGCTCCAGTCCATTCTGGTGTCCTTCTCTTCCCCTGAGCTTTAATTCCATCCTTGCTTTTCCCATTCCCAGACCACCTGCCTGCCCTGATGGAAGGGCTGCCTGTGCCCTTCTTGTGGAAGGCAGCTGCCTGCATCAGGCAACTCCAAGAGTTGCTCAAGTCCTGAGCAGTGAAACTTTGGTGTTTCAAAGTCACATTGACCTGAGTGCTGCAGCAAATGTGCACAGTGTCTGCTGCTGCTGTTTCGCATGAGGGAGCTGCAGTCAAATATTAAAAAGGCAGCAGGAGCATTAAATTATTCCGCAATGGAACGTTGTCATTCCTCCATAAAACTATTTTGACCTGTAGTTTTCTATGGAGTCTATTGCTCTTAAATGTGCAGTGAGAAAGGAAATTAAAAATTAATCTTTATTTCCATCTCAGAAGAAAACCTTAATTCTCTGCATTGAAATTATACTCGTAATCCAGGGTAATAAATTATAGTTCTTAATTGCAGCTAGTCACAGCCAATCAAATGGGAACCTCTCTCTCTCTCTCTCTCACTTTAATTTTGCTGTACAGAAGAGCCTATGGAGTGCTGGAAAAAATTCACGTATGTTGACCCAGGCTCTAACATTGAGTGGAATAAGCCCAGGACATATTACAACAACAGGTTCTGCTCTTGCCTGACACCTTTGAGCCAGTGACCTGAAAGTACCTTCTAGGCACCAATTGCACCATAGGCACAGGGAAATGGGTAAATGATACCATTTCCATGTGGGGAAGGTGTGGTGTAGCATCTTGTTCAAGGTTATGTGGTGAGTCAGTGTCAAAAGAGGAACAAAATCTTGATCCTGGTTCACTGGCTTGTGATTGAGAGACAAAAGCACCCATCTGAGCAGGCAATAGGAGCCAGGATGCCCTGCTCTGGCTCAATGACTAACTTGGCTGACCTTCAGGCATCTCAGCTCTGCCGTCAGACTTTTTCTAACAAAAAAGACCACTAGTTAAAACAGATACTTCTTTATGCTTCATGTCTGTTGCAGGTAACCTCTGTGTTCTCTCACATGGCGGTATGTTGCAGATGAGTGAAATGTTGCTGTATTGCATGCGAGGAAAGCTGCCTTGCAAATGGGCTTACTGAGGTGTGGTGTGCTTTAGTACAGCCAAGGAGTTCTCTCTGTTCCTGATTAACTGATGATTTGCATGTGCCAGCCCTTCCCATTGCTATCCCACAATGTTTAGCTGAGTGCTTGCATAGTCGCCGTACTGCTCATCCTGCCTAGCTGTCGTCTCACTGCTTGTATAGTGGCACTTAGCCAGGGGTTGTTGTCTCTAAGAGCAGCCCATAAGGTGTTCAAATACCTGTGCAGTGCAGGTACCTGAAATGTTTACATAGCACCATTCTCCAGGCAACCCAACCTTTTTTTTTTTAACCCTGTTCTCTCCCAGACAACATGATAGGCCTGTTCTAACAAAGAAGTATTTAAGGGTGGCTTAGCACTTCCAAGCTCAGCCAGAGAAAGGAAGAGCCAACAGGAATGCAATCGTCAGTTGGAGATAGAAGTAATAGTTGTTGGAGTCAGCTAATCTGATAACTGCTCATAGCTTTTTTCCTCCTTTTTTTTTTCTTTTTTTCCTGAATTATAGCAGTATGTGAAAGAATGGACAGGAGAGAAAAAGGGTGGAGAATTGGCTAAAATATCAGACAGCTGTGAGAATGAAATTTGATCCACCTGACATGAGAAGCCTTAAGTGGTTATTATCAATCTAATCACAGCGAAGGTGTTTGTTACTAATCAGGATTAGCCTGGTATGTCTGTGGTCATTGATTTGAAAAAGACTGTAAGATCTCTGCAGTCAAGGTCTTCACTCTGACTGTTCCTCCTCAGGAGCTCAGTACTGTTAGCTGCAATGAGAACAGCATGGTGAAATCCTTGTGCCAGGATACAGACAAGAAAATCTAACAATATTTTTGTGCAAGAGCACTGATGTCCTTTATAAGTAAAGGTAGCTTGTGTGTGCTTATGTATGGTAAACACATCTCTGGTTTCTTTCATCTGAACTGATTTTAAATGTGAATTCTCTCCCTTTCCTTGGCAGAATTTACCACAGCATAAAGAATCAAACTGCTTGGAGGTTTTTCCTGGTGTTATAGTTGAATTTGACAGTTAACTTCCTTCCTTCTCTTCTAGTTCTACCAACTGTATTTACCTCTAAGTAATTCTTCTTTCTTGGAGCATTGAACTGTGAGTCAAAGCTGCGTGGCTTTTTCATTATTTCATTGTTTTCCCTCTTAAACCAGTTCCTCACAATTCTTGGTCATTTTTTATTCTGTCCTTATTTCCCACTTTCTCTCTTAGTTTCATACAAATTAAGCTTTGGTAAAAAAATTGTTGAGCCTCTTCTCCTACTCTGAGGAACTGAAGAACAGCATAAGTGTATTGCTGCTGAGGTATGTAAAACAGTTTCTTATGACTCATTAAAGCAATTCTTAAATTTTGAATGGCATGACTTTGTGAGCCAGAAAGCTGAGACTGCTAGTTACTTACCCAAAGCTTCTGCTTCCCAACAGGGAGCAATCAGGGAGAACAGGAGAACACCCAATGGACTGTGTGTATACAGACAAGGTTCCTTCTGGAAATTAAATGATTTATCTAAAGTTATCAGAATGCTGGCTGACCTTTAAAAGAGGTACCTCAGAACTGGAGAAGAACTGAAGTTCTGTTTTTCAGATCCTAAGGAAGAATGATCCTGGAATTTGTTATCCTTTACGTGTAATTTTTGTATTTAGCAAAATACTGAAATGAGGATTTATGAACTAAACAAACCTGTTTCCGGAAGATGATGGCTGCTGTATGCCTTTAGCAGTAGTGGCGACACAGTGAATGTATCTCACCAGAAAATCTTTTATTTTATAGGACAATAAAATTAGTGAATGAAAGCAGAAAGAGTTATAATGGGTCTGGATTTTAACAAGCATATGAATCAGTATCTCATGAAATCTTACCTGAAAAAAACATAATTGTATTTTGCTGAGCAAGAACATGCAGAGAATAAGGGGAAAAGAATAGAAGAGGTAATCTTGTGACCATGGTTGGAGATATTTAGTAAGATGGCGGGGGTTGGGTGTTCAGGGCCTCAGAAAGGTTTAATTCCTTGCTCTGCCAAGGACTTTACAAGCATGCATCACTTGCTTTCTGTGCTTTTTTCACATCACTTCTCTTCTTAGTTTGCTATCATTAAATGGAGAATGGTACTGTTGCCTTTCTTGCTTGTGAGAGTGATGGTATTTAACATTGAGAGATTCCATGAATTGTGGGACTGCAGACCATGTAATAACATTGTATTTTTCCACCCTGTCATATGAGCAATTATAACAAGTTATCCATTTTTCATCGTTTCATGCACAAGGGGGACAGACTCTGATTCCTATTAGAATAGTAGCATTTCGTAGACGGTTTCCATTGGTGCAGTTATTGACACAAGCTGCAGAAACAAGAAAAACAAGGTAAAAGGTCTTTGTGACTGTGGGAGAACCCTTTCCCCACCAGTAACTGTTATACCTCTGTTACAGAAAACTTACTATCTTTTTTTACCTTGATTTGCTTAGGACTGCATAGGAAGACTGAAAAGAATTATCTGGTGGTTGAAAATTTCCTGTAATGACACTAGGAGAGAAAGAATGACTTTTGCTTTTCCTCCATTGTGGAAAGTGGTAAGAAGAGCTCTTTGATGAGGCTATGCAGCGATTGTTCAGATTCATGGCCATGTCATTTACTGTTTGCTTGGCTTCCCACTGATTTGGAGTGAAGGTGATTGGTTTCTCCGTCCCCCTGCCAGCCTGGGGACACTGCTCCTCCTGGGCCCAAGAGCATTTGCTTTTGCCTACTCCCCTGTATGCATGTGCTAGCCAGAGAGGTTGTCTCTAATGTAGGCTGGGCAGCTCTTCCTCACACACTCTTCTATATCACACACTTCCCACCTTGAAAACTTCCTTGGTTAACTGTTCATTTCAAAATCATTATTAATGTATTTGCACAGGGATTTTGGAATTTAATTAGCCTCTTTTGAACTGCTCTTAGAGTGTTTGTCTAGAGAAACAGAAAATCCCTCCATGACTTGTTTGCTTTCTTCATTCGTTGGTTTTCACTGGAAGGGAAAGATACCGATGGGCTTTGCAGGGTTGCATCCTCCTGATGCGACTGGAGCTGCAGCTGAGGATAAGCTGCTGGGCCCTGCAGAGGAAGCGGCTGCTTTTGTGGTGCATCAAGGCCCCTCCTGTCCAGGGGAGGGGGTGTGTGTGTTGGCACAGGCTGGGCTGCTGAGCACAGTGAGACTTGGCCAGCTGGAGACAAGGGTCTGTGCAGCGTCCCATCACTCTTACTCCTGACCCAGATATGTTTGCACCCTGGCAGCTGTGCTGGCTGAACTGGACTCCTATTTCCCTCTTCAATAAGTTCCCTTGGGAAATTCCAATCCCTGACTGTGATTTGAATGGACCCCGCTTCCAGCAGCCAGAGGACAATTGGCGCAGCAATATTTTCAATCTCACTTTTTGAAAGAGCCGTGTCCAGGGCAGCGGTTCTGCCTCACCCTGTCCAGAGGGTGCTGTGTACATGTGTGCAGATCTGCAGGCACTCAGTTTTAATTTGTGGGCAGTTTAAAGTTGGATTTTCTTCCTTTTGTCTGATCCTGCTTTGAAACACAGGGCTGGGCAGAGCAGGACAGGGTTTCTGGTGTTCCCTGCTGCCGTGAGAGCATGCACATGCGCTGTCTTTCTCTCTCACAAACCACAGTGGTTATGACCACTGCCTCTGGTAGCGTTGTATTGGTCCCAAATTGAGGAAGGATGACTAACTTAATCACTCAATAGTTTTGATTTCTAAAATTAAACAGCCTGCCATATGTGCAACCCTGTTACTATATTTATGCCAGCAGTTAGCAGACGGCACCAGCCGAGTTAGAGGGGCTTCACAGCTGTGGCTCGTGCCTGTGCTGCTGCTGTGAGTACACAGATGTTTCTTTCCCTTTTCCCTAAATGCAGCCCTGTGAACAAATCTCTTTTGAAAACAAGAGCACTCGTACTTGTAGATCGTTCTGTACCCTCTCAGCCATTGCTTTGTAAATGTGTCCTGGTGCTCCCTGGTGCGCCTCAGCTCCGAAGAATGAGTGGAAAGGTTGAGGGACTGGATCAAACCCAGGAGACGGTGTAGCAGGCTGGAACTCAAGGCTCAGTGCTAAGGCAGGGAGAGTGAGTGAGCTGCAGAATGGGGATTCCCTGGGGAAATGATGGGTGCTCCCCAAGGTGTCACCTTGAAGGCCATGCATGGTCCCAGAGCACTGGTGGCTGCTCATTGTCCCAGGCTGCCTGAGCTGTTCAGTGGGTTAGGGGGGTAAGATGCCTTTTTTCCACTGTTCATTTTGTAGGAGCTCAGTTAGCACCATGCAGATTTATTTGGATTCTAGGACAAAGGAAATAAGAAGAATAAGCAGTGGACAAAAGCCAAGGTGCAATGTACTGAAGTTGAAGGAGAGGACCCTCATTCTTTGGAGGAGGGCAGACTGAGGGTTAAGATGTTAGTTATTATTTCAGTTCAGGCAACATTCCTCTGTGTTCTTAGACACATTGCTTGACTTTGTTTGCTAGCAGGAAATCTAGCTTGCCTGGCAGAAGGATTAAGAGACGGAATGAATATTTAGCACTAACTAACCAAGAGTGCTTGGGTGAAACTGAAATATTTTGACATATTAGATCTGATTTTACCAATTGACTTGGTGACTTATAGGTGCTTTTTGGTGTTGAGCAAGTGTTGCTGCAAAGCATTGCCAGCAGTGTGTTTTGGTAAGTTGCATGTGTTTGTTGAGTAGGTGGCAGGAGAGAGTTTGTTTTTCATTTGTTTAGGTTTTTTTATTTAAAACAATTGGAATTCTTGGAGATTTCTTTCTTGTGGAATAGTTCTATATGGATCTGTCATCTCTATGTTATAGAAGTAGAGAGTCTCTCTGACTTTTAGGGCAATGTCAAATTGAGAAACCTGTATAAATTAGATCAGAAAAAACCCAAATTATAGGTAAGTTTCTGTGCCTGCTGCACACTGTCCTCTAAGGATGCATGAATGCTCTTGGGTTACAGGGACACCTCAGAGTACCTGAGCACTTCATAACACTGTGCACTAATCTGTCACTTGTCCCTACAACTTTTGGAGATCATCTTCTGTACCTGAGCATTGTTCCAGTGCCTATAAACTGTCTAGAGCTAGTTTTTGTTTAACAGTTACAGCTGCATGAGACTTGCATGCATGGATCAGTTTTCATTCTGGAATTCCCCTACGTGTAAATTCTTAGAAATTTCATTGACATGCAGGGGCACAATGAAACACTGACAGGTCACTTTTTCCAAATCTTCCCTCCAGGTTTTTTTTGTTTGTTTGGGGGTTTTTGGTGGGGTTTTTTGGGGTTTTTTTTTGGAAGCAATGATTATTTTCAATCCACTTGATTCTGCTCCTTGTTTACGGGGAGCCTAGAAGGATTGTTGGACTGTTTGCTGTTGTTTATTAAACTTGCTTCCTTTAGGAAGATTTTTCAAGCCCAGTGTGGCCAACATAGGGAAATGCCTTCCTATGCTCCACCTCTGCTCAGAGGGCAGAAGTCTGGCATACAAAAACAAACAAGGAAACCTTGGGAATAATAGTTTCTTAAAGGGAGATAGACCAGACTCTCAGCATTTGCAGTTTTCTTCTGGAACCAGGAATCATTATTTATGTGGATTCAAAGAATTGCTTTTGTACCTTAAACCAGCATTTGCTCTTGCAGGCAGAAGAAGCCTTTATATTTACTATTTTGCCTGTGGATAGTTCCAGGTAAATTACTTAAAATTCTCAGGTGTCTGGATAGCATGGAGCATTGGGAAAGGAGGAGGGATTCCTCTGTCCCAGAGGCAGCATGGGCAGCAGGCAGGTGAACTGGCTTCTCTCTTTGGCTTATCACCTTGAGTAGATCAGGCTCCCTGCTCAGTTTCTGCATCCCAACATTACCAGTTATTAAGGATACATTATAAATTATTAACATTTGGAAAAATACTTGAATTTACTTGCAGAGAGCTGTTCTGGTGAATCAAGGGTGACTTGTCTTTTTTCTCTTTAAATTTCTTTTTTTAATTTTTCATTTAGTTAACTAAGTTCAAGTCCATACTTGGACTCCTATTTCAAATGGCAAAACTGCAGCATCAAGGAACTCACTGTTTATGCCAGCAGAGCATTTGGCCCTCTTCTTTTTGCTGTGCTCTCTCTGCCTCCCATCTGAAAGGTGATGTCAGATATATTGATCCTATAGCTTTTAGGACTTGTTCTATTTCTGAACCCAGATTGCAGTATTAAGTACATATACCTCTTGAAAAGGGAAGATCTATATTAGAATGACAAAGAGAATAAATTAAAGCAGCCTCCCCTCCCTAATGGTCTGCCGGGCAGTTGTTACCAGAGGGGAATGCCCCAGTGCTGTCTACCTGAATGATGCTTGAAAGTCTCCAGCATCAGGGGACTTTCTTGAGCACAGTATTGATTTTTGTTCCTACATTAAGCTTTTAGCTTTGCAAATGGTTTTCTTTGAAATCGTTAACATTGCCATGTGCAGCTTGAGGTCTGAAATAGCTCTGCTGCTGTTGTGTAGGTGCCATCTCTGATCCCTTCCTTCCTCCCTTCCTCTGTTGAACCATCATTCAGTAATGCACCTGAAGGAGAGTGAGGAGAAAAGGAAGTGAAGCTGCAAGCAAGGACAGCCTTGGAACTGGGTGAGGAAGAACAATTTTTCAAGAAATCGAAGGCCGTGTTTTAAGCTTACTTCGTTGATGTGAGTCTGGGGTGGGGGAGTCAGAGCTCAGCCTAGGGCTGGGGTCCTCTGGGTGGGATGGGGCTGTGTAGGGGGGTGGGGGTGCTGTGACAGCTCAGTGGGAGCTGAGAGCTGCCATCAGCATGTTTGTTCCTGCTTGAACAGAGAATCTCAGGTGAACTCAGACTTTCCCACCAAGACTGAAGACAGTTAAGTGGTGACAAGGCAACACTGGAGGTCAGTTACTAGCACTGGACTGAGGTTTAGGTTAGGCCCCAGTTTGTTAGTTAGAGGATTAGCACAACTGAATCAGTAAATTGAGACGGTTGTGGTTGTTTCAAATCTATCCAGTTCCCTGTTTGATGGGATCTGCCAGCAGACAGCAGCATGTTACTGCAGACACAGCTATGTTGCTTGAAGCAGCTCATTCTGTCCCTCTCCTCCCTCTGTCACTCTTCCCTCTCCATGCCCTGCTTCCTAGCCTGGCTTTCTGCTTTCAGGGCTGTTCACCACCCAAGGGCAAAGGAAAGACTGCTATCATAGATGGATGCTGCAAAACCATCATCCTCTGAGAAAGCTTGCAGAGACCCACTGCTATGCCCAGGCAGGTTGGGGATTATCCACAGTGGGAACAGTCTCCTGTTCCTGTTGTGTTGCTGAGGAAGGATGTTTGTGTCTTGCTTTTTGTCTGTGCACATGAGCCCAGCTACCTGGGTCCTTCAAGTCTAATGATATTGTTTCGTTTCAGGAGCTTTTTGCCCTTAACAATCGTGACTTCGCTACTGTGGTGAGTTCCTGGGGGACATGGAGGTCTGTCTGTCCTATTACAGAAAGGAGAGAGATGTGCTGTGGTTGCAGAAATGATAAGTGCCCAAATCCTGGTGGCCATTGTGTCACCTGGCTCTCATGGTTATATTCATGTTAGTTCCTCGTGGCAAGGAGGGCTGGAAGGGACTTGGAGAAGTTGTCTAGTCCATTCTACTGCCCCAAGATGGAATCAACTTGCTCAAAGATTTGTTTTGTTGCAGCATAGCACAGTATGGGCTCTGGTTCTGTGACCAGCCCTGCCTGTCCTAGTCCCACCAGACCCTGTTGGACATCCCCTCTGCAGGTTAGGTGGGTGCTGCTCAGGTAGGAAACTGCACTTGCCTCCTCTCTGCTCTGCACTGCCCAGTCCTTTTGGGCAATACTACAGTGCCAGTGCCCAGTTTATTTGCAGTAACAGGTAAAGGCGACCCATCCCATTGCTCTGGAGTCATGATGTTTTGTGATACTTCATCTAAAGCAGTAATTCATGCACGCAAAACGCATAAAGCTGGAGCATTAGTAACAACTTGATCTGTGTTTTGATTTCCTTTTTTAATATTTTGTTCCCTATTACATCTCCATCCAGACAGCTCAAATAAAATGCAGTTGTTTTCATGGCTAGAAAGTTTCCCAGGTTTGCTGACAGTGAGTGTGTTTCAGCAAGGGATGAGCCTCCCACCTCAGTAAGCAGCAGAGAAAAATTTTCTGTGGTCTGCCCCCTCCCCCAGTCCACTAGTGTGTCAAAACCTTGAGTTTTGTGTAAAGTTGTTAAATAAGCTTCTAGGCAAAATAAAAGATCAAAAGGGGTCTAATTAGCTGCAGTCTGCTTAGGAATTGTGGATGTTCACCTAGTTGTATAAATTGACATTTTTAACATTAGAACTCAAAGCAAAAAACGATGTAATTATTCCCTTTTTTTTTTTTTTGAAGCTTAGGTTTAATGTCTTTATTGAAAATTGGGTACTTCTATGGCATCTCAAGATGCTTTATTCTATCAAATCTGGAGCAAGTCATTTTTCATTTTGGATTGTAATGTGGTATAAATGATAAGGGCCTGATTCAGAAAGCTTTTTTTTTTTTTCCCCCCACTGGCAGCCTGACGAGAAAGCTTCACAGTCACCTCACAATAACCCTGAAGATAATCTAGGGTTTGAGTCTTTGTGAAGCTGCTTGCTCTAATACAAGAAAAAGAGTGAGATTTCTGAGCTCTTAGTTAGGGTGCCCGAAGCTGGCTTGTCATCACAGGATTTTTAGTTCTTTTCATATCTTTTACCAGACATAGGATGCCAAGGCAAAAATGCATTTCTCCTCTAACCTTTCTGTGCTGTGATCGTGTCTCTGGGAGTACTTTGTGTCTAATTTTAAATCTCAGAGAGGGTAGCAGGTAGTTGAATGGAGAACATCTGGTGATTAAAGCAAAAGAGGAATGAGAGAGAGATGAGTTCTGTTATAAATTCTTCAATTTTGTTCTGATATGACTGGATTGTGTGTCTTGTTTCCCAGTCTCTGATCGTTTGGACATACCATGTATGATTCACACGTTAAACCTCACTAAATTTGATATTAGTAACTTTGAGCAGTACGGACAGATGAGGGGAGGGTCATAATGAAGTCATGTGTTAGAGCTTGGTTGGGTTAAGAGTTTTATTTATACTGTGGCAGGACACACCGGCTCCATTTAGAACCAGAGGCTGATGGTGCTGGCATTTTACTAATGCATAGGAAGTCCTGGTGTCTGCCCTAAAGACCTTACCACCCATCAAGACAAATGGCAAATACAGGATTTGTGTGAGGGTGTCTGCAGAAAAGGGTCAGTCCCTCAGTGAACTTTTAAGGGTTTTTTTGGTGTTTATCTAAAACTTCATGCAAATGGAGGTGGATTTCTTTGATCTGAGAACTGTCTTTTGTAATTTCAACTACTCCCTGGCTTGTGTCAGAAATATTGTGAGTGGGGTCTCCCCAGGGTTTTAGCCAGGCTCGAAGGGAAGTGGGGCAAGATTTATACATCAGAAGAAGGCTTGCAGTAAAGAAATTTTTATTGGCATCTTTTATATTGTCCTAATTTGAAAGTTTCAATTCTTGATGATCATTCTGGGCATAGGTTCAAGGTTTCATTTGCACTTGGCTCAGCTCAAATGCTTGAGGAAAATTTTGTGATGGGAGACAGGTCCTTTTCCTTCAAAAACATGATTTTTCAGTAGATGGTAGGATTGGATTAGAGCTTCCTGTAAGAATCCAGAAGGAAGTTGCCTGAATTTTTCCAGCTCTCCTGTTCTGATGCAGTGTGGTGATTAGAGGAGAGCTTTTCAGGTGTCCGTCTGAGTGACTGAGCATGATCTGGCTACTTCCTTCTGTTGGTTTTTCAGTAATTAGACCTCACTGAATGAAAAGCTTGGTACATCCATATATTCTCTAAAGGCTGTCCTGAGAGAGTGGGTGTTTATTCTTTATTATCCCTAATTTTTTTTTTCTATTGGCTAAATAGTAAACAGACTTTGATTTCTAAGTCAGGCACAGCTGCTTTCTGGAAAAGGTTCAATTGTTCTTTCTTTGTGCACACTCTATATGGACTGTGCTGCCATACAGTATGTGCATGATCCAAGGCCTTTTCCCATTTTCTACTCAGCAAGATGGAAAGATCCAGAGGCCAAAAACAGCTCTGTGAGCCACTGCTGTTTGATGCAATGAATGATGGGTGTAATTTAGTGGATGATGTAACACAAGGCAGCTTTTGTGAAGGATTTAATGAAGGAGTTTGGCCCCGCTGTCCCACCCAGAGCAAGGGGAGATGGATGTTTTCTCTGGCTCTGCGTTGGGTCAAGGACTCTACCTCAACAAACGTGGAGCTACTCTGTGCTGTCAGATTTTTGGGAGGGTTTATGTAATGCAGAGCATCGCTCCTGGGAAACTGAGCTTGGACAGCACAGAGTAGCTTGCATCTGGCTCTCATACTACCATAATGATCGTTAAATAACACTTTAATGCTTTCAAGCTCAATGTTTTTGTTGAAGTATTAAAGATTTTCATTTAAGGGAACTTAGCTTAATCATCTGGTTGCAGGGCTGACTTGAGTAGGAGCACTTCAAGTCTGCAGAATTCCCAAAATGCACCAGAGGATGAAAGTCCTTATGATTTCATAAACTATACAAGATACAGTAACTGGATCTGTAACTGAGGGACATGAATGTGTGCATATGTTAAATGCAGGAAACCAACACTTCCACCAGAATACACAGCTGCTGTCTTATGTGGGCTGAATACCCTCTATGCTTTTCATTTCATCTTCCTTAGGTTACCTATGCCAATGTGCCTGCTCTAAAAGTTTGATTTTGAAGGATGGAATTTTTTTCCTTTTTTTCCTCACTCAGGAATATGCAAGTCTTGTCAATTCCCATTATTGCTTAACCCTTTAGAAGTCACCAAAGTTGACCAATACAGCTGTCCTTTGAATCCACTGTATTGCCTCTAGATAATGTTTGGTGCTTAAGTGCCAGTCCAAGAATTCTCAGAGTGTGCATCACCAGGTAGGTAATGCAGAAATGAATTCTTATCTGAACATGGGGTTACACCTACATGTTAAGGAGTTGCATTAGATGTGTTGTTATATGCATTATTGCCATGTTTTGATTACCTACAAAGTCATGAATCACGTAATTACATAACTTATAATACCTAAAAATGCTCCCTCTTCAAATGGCTGTTTCAAATTTATTTTGTTCTGCTGAAGTGACCTGTCATCTGCTCATTGGGATTCATTAAATATGCTGCAACTGGATAATCATCATTAGTTTCACAGAATGCATCCAAAACCAAAAATAACCTTTTTTTTTTTTTTCCCACTGAAACAAACAGTTAGGGTGTTGTCTCCTTCACCTGGAGAAGTCTTAGTCCTAAAGCTTACTTTCAGTGTTTTTGGCTCTTGAGGGTTTTTATGAGGTTTCAAGAATAAGCCTCTCAAGAGCAATATTATCAACATACAGAAAAGAGAAATTTGTAAAATATTAACTTCTATAATTTCTTGGGGTTTATAAACTTGATTTCAGATTCTTTGGACCATTTTGTTTTCAGAAGCATTCATCAGAGCACTGGGTTTTCATTTCCTTTGGACTGACAAATTTGGGAATCAGACAAGACACATTTCTCTGATTACTTACTGCTGGACAAGGCTTGTAGGTAGAGATAATGTCCTTTATTAGACGGAGCAGTAGGGCTGGAGAGCTTGGGCAAACTTTGAGGCACAGGGGCCCTCTAATCTGAAGAAGCAGTCTGAGCTGAGCATATGCTAAATAAGCAGCTGCTTAGGGTTAATTAGGTACAGGCCAATTAGACCATCCCAGAGGCAAGGGAAGATGGTGAGTGCAGGTATCTCTAGGTCATATCTGGCAGTATTTTGTAGTTGCTGTTTATTTGTAAGCATCGTCTGGCACACAGATGAAGGGTGGCAGAATTGTACAAGGAAGAGTCCTTTTGTGTCTTGAGTATGGGAAAGATGTGTTTCTCTTGAGTGATCTGGTAGCAACACATGAACATGGAAGTTCCTATTTCATGCTTAGGAGTGTGTGTCCTTCTGAAATTCCTCAAATGTACTTCAAATTTTCTTCCCTGTTAATCTCTGCAGACTTTTTCAGGAAGCTTGGAATAAGGCTTTTATATTTACAGCTCTTTTTGCTTTGACACAGGCAGAGTAGTCTTCAACATGGAAGCTCAACCCCTGTCCCTGGGATTGTGAGTCCACGGAGAAGGTCACATATGTGTCTGACAACACAGAGCTAGTGAGATCTGCTCTTCTAGTTTTGTCAATGATTACCCTGGTCTGACAAAGGTTCTACCATGAGCATTGTGGTAACTTCTTAAAGTTGATTGGGAGCTATTAAAGAGTGATAAAAATCAGATATTTCTGACCATGGTGATCAAAGGAGGAATTCAGTGATAGTACAATAGGTGCTTGGAGTTCTCCGGGCATTGCCATCAGTATTGTTTAATGACCCAATGCTATGGCTATGTTGGGTAAATAGCAGCTTTGGCAGGTATAGAGAAAAGAAGTTCTTTAGGACACAAGGGTTTCGGAACAGCAACAGAACTCGCTTGCAAACTGTCCACTTTCCTCAAACTCTGGTGGTTGCCATATTGCGACTGTCAGCCAGAAGGCTGACACAACTTTCAGAATCCTGATTTATTCAGAAACCTGCATATTTCCTCTTAGTTTTCAAACGTGTTACTTGTGGTCTAAAGGCAACAGTTCCACCAGCTGAGCTGTTGAATGTTTCTTTCTGGCTGAGGTTACACATGTAGATATTAAAAGCTGGTGTCAGGTGAATTTTGTGTAATAGGATTCTGAAATTTCTTTCTCCTTTAAGAGTGAGGGTAATTTAATGCTCCTGCCCTACCAATAGGAATATACTGGTTTGGGAGCACGAATCCTTCACTCTGCCATGCTGAAGGACTTCAGCAGCCTATGCTAAGAAGTTGAGAGGCTTGGCATATGGAAAGCATTACACTGGCACTTTGGTGACATGGAATCCCAAAATGTTTTTTTCCCCATGTTATCTTCCACTCCAAACTTTTGGGCATCCTCACACTGTTTGGTGCACAGAGAGGTGGCTGGGGATATGTTGGTTCCTGCATCTCAGGCCTTTCCTGCCTGAATTCCTCAAACTGCCACACACTGGAACTGTGTGAATCTGCTTGTTCCTGCTGACCAACAACTAGCAATTTCCCAGGCATCGAGTACATGTGTTTGTGGTATTGAGTCATTTCTTTGGGGCTATTGTTTAAGCCTTCGAACTATGGAAGGAAACTGGAAGCCTGTTTAGATGTCACTGAAGGTCATTGGCTATTTTTATAGATTACATTAAAAAAAACCCCAAAACTACACATAAAGAGTATTCAGTTTGTGAAGTCAGGACTTTGAAAAACATTTTTGCTCCCTAACTATCACAAATCACTACAGAGCATATGAAAACTGATTTTTCAGGGGCTCCTAACTTGGCCAAAGCTGCATTACTCTTCCTGTAAAAAATTATTCCCTGGCACCATTGTGACCTTCCTGCCAAAATTTAAAGCAGTGCTCCAAACTATAGCACTGAGACTATTCAGCTAAGAGCTATCAAGAGATATCAGTTGTTTGTTGCTTTTCTTTTAACTGGGGTAAAAAGTTTTCTTGTAGTGGATGAACTGCATTAGCCGAAATTGTCACCCTGAATTCCAGCCAGGGCAGACAACCAGCATGGAAAGCTTTAATTCGAAAGATTAAAGTCTGGCAAAATTCTAAGCAACCAGAGTCTTATAATAGTGAGTTTTGTACAATGTGGTCAGCATATCAAAGGGAAATAATTTCTTCTGTCTGTTTTGATTTTGATGTCATTCCATCAAATGTTTAATTGGGAGACACAGCATTAGATTCACACTCATTTTGAAGCAATGAACATTAGTCAGACATGAACAAGGGGGCTGGGGGCAAATTGCATGGGTGCCAAGTGGCCGGAGAGATTTTAATGAGGGGCTTTTCAAACCCTGAAGGAACAGAACTGCCACAGAGCGGAAAACAGACCTCAGAATGGTCTCTGATGGAAGGAATGGGGCTAGCACAGAACAAGGGAGTCGCTTACGTACCAGTCCTGAGCAAGGTATGCAAGTGCTTGGAAAAAGGTGATCAGGTTGGGAATGCTCTTAGTGTGCAGGTCTGACCTGGGCAGGGGGTGGTGGACTTTGACAGTGTGGTGCAGCTGAGGGTTGGCTTGATCCAAAATCCTGGCAGCCTGCTCTCCTGGGTAGTGTTCTGGTGGCTTAGAGGCAATTTATGAGGTTAAACTGGAGGTTATGAGGTTAAATTGACCCCCATGCAAATGTGGGTCAAAATGCTAATAAGTACACATACAAAAACTGTGCAGGCAGCAAACTTCTTGAAAAATCATACTTGCAGTGACCAGACCTCAGACACTACAAAATAAGGAATAACCTTTG
Source organism: Grallaria varia (assembly GCA_013396735.1). Lineage (NCBI taxonomy): Eukaryota > Metazoa > Chordata > Aves > Passeriformes > Formicariidae > Grallaria > Grallaria varia. The sequence goes on from VWZG01006450.1 coordinate 2,130,688, forward strand.
CTAATTCTCAGCCATCGTCCCTGCAGAGTATTGCAGTGGAGGGACCACAGGCCGGGGAGGAAGGTGGGACTTACTCAAGGTCTTATCTCAAGTCAGACCACAGCTGAAGGTTCATTCCCAGTTCCACAGTCTCACTGCTGGAACAGGCTGCCTAGAATTACTGGCACTGTGTTTGGTTTTAATTTTTGAGCTGTTCTTCAGTGAGGTTCTCCAGGCTGAGGTGCCTGGAATTTATCTCCAAAATATTTTGGAGGGGAAATGTGATCATAAAGCTAAAGCTTTGGGCTATGCATACTTCTTTTCAGGCTCCTAATGGGTTTGAAAAGGGTGTTTGTAACCTGCCTCCTTTGTTTTTTGACAAGGAGAGTAAATTTAAAAAAAAAAAAAAAAGGAAAGAAAAAAGAAAAACCAAAAACACAAAACCATTTTAATCCCATACACTGAGTTCATGTCAGCTTTAGCTTAACTCAACCCACATTGCAGGAACTTCAGGAGGTATTTTATGTTTGTTAAAAGAGGTCTGGGTCTCTCACTGCTCTTATGACTGTACCGCTGACTGGGGCCAAAGCAGTGTCCCAGCTGGCACCCGCAGTGGGTGGCAAAGCCCTGCCTCGGTGCCGTAAGCGAGAGCAAGCTCCTCGGCCCCAGGGTGAAGTTTGCTGGGCAAACAGCGTGCCCAGCCTCCTGCAGCAGCAGGGCTGAGCCTCCAGTTCCTGTCCAGCTCCCGACACAAAACCCTGCGCTTCCTCTGCTGCATCTCTGGAGCCTCGTAAGACCCTTCCTCTTCCCAGCATATCGAACTGCAGCGGCCTCAAGCCGACTGGCAGCAAATTGCTGCTCCCGAGCCTGCCCTTGGTTTTTTTCTCCCGAAAGGCAGAGGCCGAAGGTTCCCGGTCTCTGCGGTCCGCGGCCGCCCGTGCCAGCGAGCTCATTCCTGCCCCGTTGAGAGACGGCTCCGCTCGTCTCGGCGGGGCGAGAGCATCGATGCGGGCGGGCATCGTGCCTGCCTTTGCCAGCCTGACGGGGACAGACAGGGACAAAGGTAAAGCTCCAGGCATGAAAAGGCTGCTTGTTGCAGCGTTTCATGGCCAGTGAGCGTGACCAGCCTTCGGGGCTAATTACCAAAGGAGAGAGAAGTATGTTCTTGTCAGCAGACCTACAGGGTTACTATTTAATGAAGCAGATATGCAGGGAGCTTGTTCAATGGCATGCGCAAGTGACTGATTTGTGTCCACAGGGATGTAGGTGTGTGTGGCAGGGAGCTTCGGGTGGCTTTTGGCTCCTGGTCTTTTCTCTAAGTGTAGCTGGGCACAACTCTGTTCTTAGCAGTGACAATCTGCAGCACACTTCCCTCTTCTCCAGTTTTTTCTCTCTACCTTCTCTGCTCCGCCTTTACCTTTCTTCTTTATTATTTTCCTCTTTCTTCAACCACAGCACCTCTTGTTCGTTCCATCCTGTCCTTTCATAGCTTTCCACATTAATTTTCCTCCTCTTTTTTTTTAATTACTGATGCTAAACAGCATTGAACAGTGGTGTCATCACCATTTCATCAGGCCTGCCCACGCTCCTTGCCAGGGGTTTGTGGAGCACGTGTGAGCTGGGAACAGCCGGTATCCTTCGTGTGCTTCCTTCGGGGTCCCCTGCCGATCCCAGTTGCTCAGCACATCTGTCAAGTGTTACTCGTCCTTTTCTTGGGACTGCCCGTGGAGGTGTGCAGGGGGTTGTGAGCAGTGCCAAACCCTGGTGCTGTGCTGGCGGGGTTACAGCCAGCGTGAGGATGCCTCCATGCTACAGGAATCCCTTTGTATTGCTGTGTAGTCATATGCCAGAAAGTTACCTGTGTGTTAATCCAGTGCCTGTGCTGATCTCTGTAGGAGAGACTGGACAAAACCATGGGGGAATTAATCAAGTGGTGATTTTTTTTTTCCCCCCAAAACAATGAATATGAGCAGATTCAACGGCTCTTTCTGACTCTTTTACTTGTACTCTGAATTCATCTGTACTTCAGGACTGGAGTAGGTATTACTAGGGAGGAGTAGCATTTACAGTATGACTCCTTTCACAGTTTGTTATGGGAACTACTCATTTACTTCACTGCAACCTCTATGTTTTGAATTGACAGCAGCTACATTGGGTAGGGGATCTTTCTAATACAAAAGTTGATTAATACATATATATTAGATAGTTATGGATCTCCTCTAACAGTGTCCCTTGTGTATTTATCTGAAATGATAATTTGATTGTCAAAGTTTCCCCTGTACCTCCAATGTCATTTGGAGGAACACGTAAGTTGAAAACTTTGTGTGACTGCAGAGATTTTGAAGCCCACCAGCCGAGGTGTGTATGGAGAGCACAGACTGCAGCAGGGAGGCAGGTGCAGGTCAGAAGTGAGATGTGCTGGCAGAAACTCTGGGAGAAGACATACCATGTTTGTCTGTCCCAAGGCTGCTATTCCCTGCCTGTGGGGATGACCCTTGGGTTCTTTATGTAGGAGGTTCAACAGGGTTACAACAGTTTGAAAAAACATGTTTGACTAGCATGTTCCCTGGATTCCATGCTATTTTCTCTGTAGAGAAAGTTTTCTTCCCTAGGATATTAAGCAAAAATGTATCTTGGGTCAAAGCTGTGCTAATGCATAAGTGCTGCAGGTCCCAGGCTCTTGCTCTGGGCCTCTACAAAAAAGGCAGGCTGTTGGAAACCAGTCCTGGCTGGCTCCAGGACCTGTCACCAGTCTGCTTATAGTGACACTAGGAAATGCACTTCTTTACAGTTCTGCTGCTTCGCACTCTCCATTTCTACCTACAGGTTCCAGGCCAGTTCCACGACTCCACAGGCCTGTGCTGTCCCTTGGGAAGGGTCCTCCTGCCACCCTGGCTGCTGGTGACCTTGCAGGGGACATGGAGCTGCTGGCTGTCACGGCACCAGAGGAAACAGGGAAGGACACAACAGCATCACAAACTGAGGTGGAAGGAGTAGAAAAAACAGCAGCAACAGGGAAGGTGGAAAGCCCAGCAGGAACAGGTCTGTATGGAAAGGTGGTCACTTCTGAAGGAGCAGAGGAGACAGTGGTGGAAGCATCAGAAAACCCAGAGGCAGAAAGAGTTGCTGAAGCGTTTGCCCGGGCAGCAGAAAGAATTGCAGTATCAGAAGTAGCCAAGGTGTTGCAGTCAGCAATAGCTGAGGTAGGTGCCCGCTGGGGTGGGGGCACATCCTCCCGTGGGATGGGCTCACAGATCCCAATGGCATGGGAGGCTGCAGCTCCAGCACCAAAGCTAACCCTGGCCTTTCAACCTGGCCTGCAGAATGCCTCAGGTGGATGGGACTGTGTTTCCGCTTAGCTAGAATAATAGGAAGAGATCTTTATTTCAGGAAAAAAAAAATGCCTAAAATTCCTGCTGAGAGTTTCTGCTCTTTTCCCATCTGTTTTCCCTCTGTCTTTTAGATGAGCTTTTTTTCATGATAGCGGGCACTTTATCACGCCTGGTATAGTTAAGGTTACAAAGCCCTCTCCGTTCCAGCCCCGCTGGCCATGTGCTCATCCTGTTCTAAAGCGTTCATATTTGGGGATCAAAAAAGGTCCACGCGTGGTGTTTACTCAGCGGAGAATTTTTATTTGACGTTTGAGCAATTATGCCTTGTGTTGTTCGTGAGTTTGCTGAGGGTGATAAACGCACTTTTCCCATTTGAAAAACCTGTCTTTTAACATTGACGATGTGGTGACAGATTTTCAGCAGGGCTGGGAGTCGGATTTGCCAGAGCTCAGTGCCCGCTCTGAGCACCAGAGTTTCAGCTGCATTCGGCAGCCAGCAGCTTCTCGTTGGGTGTGAGGCCTTTGGACATGTTTGTTCCCATGTGTGGAGCTCGTTTGAAGAGCTGCCTGCCTGCAGCACCACCGAGCATCCACCTTCTGCTCTCAGGAAAATCTGGACCCCATCTCCCCAGGCTCTGATTTCATTCTGGTGTGCAGGGTTGGGTTACTGCTATCCCTGTTTCCTGGGCCCCAGAGCTGTCCCAAGCACATGGAATTTGTGTAGGATATCTTCTTTTATTTTATCCCCTGGGCTGGGCAAGTGGCTTCACTCAGGAAGGGCTCTTCACAGTCTGAGTTTTGGTGGTTTTTCATGTTCTGTGGAGATCAGCTGGATTTAGGCATGTGACAAAACAATTCTCTAAATCAGCTAGTGAATAGGTACCCTTATTTTGAAAATCAGCAGCTTACTTTCTAGTGACTTTTCCAGTGCTCATGTATTTATTCTCTTGATTTTTCAGCTCCAAGGAGAGATGTGGAGCATGTGGATAAAGCAGAGGAATGCCACTCAGCAGGAGGAGGATTGGGTGAAAGAGGGAGAGGTGGAATGAAATCGAGAAGAGGTGGTGTTCTGGGTCAAACCTTCTCACAGGTTTGACACTGTGACACTCCTGGAGCGCAATAGGGCTGCCAATCACATCTCTTTTGTGACTGACTATACTATTAAAAATAAATATATGGCATGTTCTGCATGCAGTAGTGTTCAGGGTCTTTTGAAGGTCTCCTGCTTTTGTGAAATGGCACTTTTGCATGTCATCCTCAAAGATGAGGGAGAATGAAATGTGCTGTTCATGTCAGAAAACATGCTACTGGCATGAAATTATATTCAAAAGAAAGATATATATATCTTCATAGAATATCCTGAGTTGGAAGTGACCCACTAGGTTCGTTGAAGTCCAACTCCTGGCCCTGCACAGGACAGCAACGAGGCTTAAATTTACTTTAAATGTAGGGGTCAAGTTTTCATGCTTGTAGGCAAATAAATGGTCCATGAGAGCACTGCTAATGTGAATTGGTTTCATATCATAACAGAGCAGGTGCATTTACCAGTCTATCCAGATCGCTCCAGCTCTGAAGTTGTTTTTTGCCTAGATGGGAATGGTAGGTACATTCTTTTTTTTTTCTGACCCCCTCCCCTCCCCTTATTCTGTTTATTCATATGAAACAGGGAATGGGAAAGGTTTCTCCATCCAGACTGATAATGGTGGAAGGAAAAAGAAAGTCCAGAAGAAATTCGAGAAACAGGAAAACACATCTTCAAAACAATGATGGACTTGTCAGCATGAATGACATTCCCTAGGCAGTGCAGATGGATCATTAAAACAGGTTTCTGATTTTTGAGAGGAAAAAAAGTAGTTTGTTGTAAAATTGTTTTCTCAGCCTGTGAAGGACAGATAAGTCAGGGTTGTACTAAGAGCTGGATGATGGAGCAATCACCATAAGAGGTAAACGGTGATAAGGTGTTACAGAATATGGGATTAGAACAAAGAACAAAGCTACTCTTGGTGGGTGTCTCCCATGTTTCTGATGAAGGATTATCAGAACTCAGAAGTGTCTGATGCCTTCAGAAAATGTCCACTTCATGAATTGCTTCCAGATCCTTCATGGCTTGCTGCTTCAGGTTTGTGTTTAGCAGCAAACTGTGGAGATGGTGTCAAATCTGCAGCTGGATAGAAAATTTCTGAGCAAAATGCTTGTGACGTGTGGCTGCAGCCCAGATGGGGTGACCAAGCAGTGCCTCCAGGTGAAACAGAAAGTAGGTCCCTGACTGCAAATGATCACAAGGGAAGTGGCAGCAGTTTTGGAGAGAGTAAACTGGAACCCTGGAGTCTGCCCCAAAGTCCATGTGAGTACTGACAACTCATGTCTAAACTCCTGTGTAGTTCCAGCTGGATATGATATTCTCCAAATACCTTAATTCCAGCTTCCAGGGGTGTTTTTGTGGGAGACACAACCTGGTGCACCCCAGAAGCAGCAGCACATTGGTAACAGCTCCAGCATTGTATGGAGCTGTTCTCCCAACAGACCCCAGGAGGGGAGGGTGTTGGGGATCCGCTGCTGTCCTGTGCGAGCTGGCTGGCAATGAAGATCCCTCTCCATCTCCCTCATGGCAAATGTGTCATTGCATTGCAGCAAAGCCAAGGGGTTTCAGTGCCAGGCTTGGGTCTTTGCCCCTCTACAGTGCGCCCGGTGCCCGCGCACCTCCGCTGGCTTCTCTCTCTGTGCAGTGACAGGCTGGGGAGGAGAGAGGAGGGGAGAACAGCAGCGTCTGATTAAAACTCAGCCCCCCTGGCCCTAGATCTGAGGAGGCAGAGCCCGCCCTCCCTTCCCTTACCATAATTTTATTTTATTACAAAAAGAGCCCGTATTAAAAAAGCTCATGATTATGTTTTCTGTTCACCAAGACTTTTCCTGTATTCGACCTTTGGATAACCTCCAAGGCTTGCAAACATTTGAAAGGAGTAAAGGAGCTCGTTTTATTGCAGGGCCTCAGCATACATTCTTTCCAGCCTATCTTTAACATCAGTTGACAAGAATTATATAATTGCAGTCTGTGATCCCTTTAAGGCTAAAATGTATTCGTTTTCCCTCAAAGAACACTTTGGGTTTCAGAGTTAAATGTATACTTTTTTCCCCCCATCTGGGTTATTCTGTAAAAAGCCATTTTCTCTTAAACTGGCAAGTCTCATTCTACCAAATTGTACGGATTTATTTTTTACCGCGGTTTTAAGCTTGCATGTTAACAAGCAGAAGAAATAGCTTCCAAATCCCAACCTGTGTTTTCCATTCCATTGGAAAATTAGTAGGTTACGGAGAACACGCAGGGGGAATTATACTCCTTAGGTGGAATCAAATAAAATTTCAACATACCCTTTTAATCAAATTAGTATCTAATGCTAATTGATAGACAGTCTGGAGATGGACAGGTAGCTGGATTGGATTTGATCTTGCATTTCAGAGGCGTGATGTAATCTGCTGGGTCAGGAAGGAATTTCTGGTTTGCTATCAGAATGGCATCTGTCACCATGTTTTAGGAAGCTATGGACATTGGATACTTGGATTGGAGCTAGGGAGCAATGCCAAAAAAAGAAGTCTGAAGATAATACCTGGGATTTAAAAGATAAATTAGCTGTTGCCACGATGACATTCTGTTTGCATATGTTCCTGGCCATTCAGGTTTTCGCTGGTGTTTGTGCTTCTAGAGAGTAAAAAAAGCACACAAACATGACAGTTAAGTCTGTGTGTCAGAGCCAGTGGTGCTCGGATCCTCTGCTCAGAGGGAACAGAAGTGATGCCACCGTGGTGCTCAGAGCACATTCTCAGTGCTCTTGAGAATGGAGTGAGATGTTCAAAGAAACTGCAAAAAACCTCATCTCTTCAAGTATTTCTGGACAATCAAACACGGAGGGAGTAAGTAGCCTAATCGTAGGCATTTGCGTCCAAGAGGGGAAGTTGAATTTGTCTCAAAAATTGACTGTTAGGAGTGATCTGACTGGCTGTAGCTGGAGAGAAGAGACTGGGCTTAGTTGGTCAATTGTTTGCCTTGATGGCATAAAGGGAGCGGGGGGGCAGGGTAGGAGTGGAAATCAAGAGTTTGGGGGGTTGTTCTCAATTTTGCCATGGGCCTACCCCAGATCTCAGTGTTCTTACCCGAGAAGACGAGGACAGCGGCAGCCAGTGTGCCTGCCTCCATGCCCTTTTATCTGAGCACTTGAGGAAGTGCAAACTTTTATTCCAAATAATGTTTGCCAGTAAAAATGGATCTCTTCTTCAAATATTTAGTTACTCTAATGCTGATTGCCCCCATTCTCTAAGGGGAGGAGGGGGAAGGGGCAGCATTCCTAGTTTTATGGAGGGGCAGCCTTAGTGGGCTGTAACTGCATGTCGCAGGCCTTGGATACAATAACTGAAGAGAGAGGAGCCAGTAACAGAATCCTTTTAATAAACTACAAGCCCACAGTTTATAAACTTGGACACAGATTGCGCTCCTGCCTGGTGCGTAAAAATAACTGCATTTGGATGTCTTTGTGGCCAAAGGATCTTATAACCTGTTAAGTTTTCACTGCCTGTTTTTCTAACGCAGGCAGGACCAGTGTCAAATACCCTGCATTGCACTGAAAGGGAAAAATCTCCCCTCTGGTAAGCTGCTCCCTGCCTTTGGTAGCCTCCCTGTATCAGGATTCATGTTCTTGTTTCCGTTTCAAACAGGAGACTAGTTTACAAGGCGAGTTCCTCCTTGGAGATCACAAGAGGCTTTCTTTCCCCTTTCTTTTTCTGAGAGGAAGGATTAGGTCACAGTATTCTGTTTGCTTTTTATTTTTTTCTTCTTGGGCTAATCTGCTCTCCAAGATGTCCATGTTACAAGAGAAAGAAAAGGCTTTACGTGAGCACGGGATTTTTTCCCCTCACCTCAGCACTCCAGCCAAGCAGGGCGATTTACAGAAATTGCTGCATGGAAAAGCCTTAAAACAGAATTTCAGATGCTTATAAGACAAAGCAGAGAGATGGCAGAGCGGCAGGTGCCTTCTCCTTACCTCACAGGGTCGTGTTCTGCCTGCTCGTAAGGAGTTTGGGGGACGGTGCTTGCAAGGATGTCTGCACTGTATCCAGGTGGGCTGGATGTGCAGTTACAGCTTTGTGCAGTGAGTTGTGCAGTCCCTCACCTGCAACCAGCATGTTTGTCATTATTCAAAGACCTTTCTTTTCTATTATCTTTGTGCATTTTGTGTGGTGAAAGCATTAATGGTACCACGCTTTAAGATGTGCTTTTTGAGCCTGGCACCTTTCCTGGTGCCTGTGTGTGATGTGCTGCACATTGCCTGGCTTCACCCGAGGGGAGGACACACACTGGTGCCGACGCTTCTGTGCGGAAAGTTTTGGGACTCTCTAAACAAAATTGCTTTGTTCAGAGCATACTGAGCACAAGCAGATTATTGCTTGAATGAAATCTGCATTGTTCTTGTTCAAATACAAAGTACTGGTACTAGTTTGTGGTAAGGTATAGAGATTTTTTGCAGCAATAAGTATGAATCTGCACTGGGTAGTTTGTACCTAGCACAGGTACAGCTTGTTCATACTGGTCACGTCACATTTGGCAATCTGTTTTTAAAGGGCCAGGTCTGCCTTGATTTAAATCAGCACAGCTCTGCTGAGCTCTGTGCCAGTCTCTGACAACCAAAGTTATGCTTCTCAAATGTTTTGGGCCATTTTTTTTTTCAGTCCTTTCTTTGCAAAGAGTTTTAAAAAGGCAGTTAAATGGACAGTAATACTCAGCAGTTACACATAAAAAGCTGTTTATCTAAGGATATCAAAGTGCTTGACAAAGGTGGGTAATTCTCACAGTGCCCTTTTTTGCAGGGTGAGATGCTGGCATGCAGAGACAGCGAGCGGTTTATCTGAGTTACAGAGTCAGTAGCAGAGGTAGTAATTAAAACTTCGGTCTCATGACACCCAACTCTGTACTGTAACCACTAGACAAACTGCCTCCCAGAACCGTATCTCATCTCTATCTCCCTGCATATGCACAATAAAGCCTTTGTAGTATATGCTGTACACTTGCTATTGATAGTTGTATCAGCTGAAAGATAATGCTCGCTCTTCTAACTAGCTGCAAGTGTGCTCCACACAGCCTCAATTATCTGAACATAATGGGGGGAGAAGGGGAGAATTTTGGATAACTGAGGGTTTCAAATCATGGAAGGAGTTTTCATTGCAATTAATAGGCATGATGGGGGCACAGCGTGTTTTGGAGAGCAGGTCTGGGGACTGGTGTTGCACTGTGCAGTAACTTCATAACCAACATGCTGCTGTTTGGGATATGTTCTTGGGTTTTTTTCTAACCAGAGGTGTGTCTTTTTCTTGCCTTTTATTCAGACCCAAAAGGAACAAATGCATTTTAGGTGTATTGTTGGTATCCCTTTAAGTTTGATGAAGACCAACAGCCACCTTGCTGGTTAATGGGAAGCTGCTTGTAGCTGACAGCAATGGGTAGTTTAAAAACACCGATTGATCAGCGTTATGCAGCCCGGCCGGCAGCAGGGTGTGGGCTATGTGGGTGGCTCTGAATATCTGCAGAGAAGTAGGACCAGAGATCATCTGAAAAATAATTTCCCCTGCATGTGCCATAAACTCTAGGATTTCAAGTATGACCCAGCTGTTAATGAGCTCCATACAGGCAAAAAAAGGTTCAGTTACTGTAAAGACGAGTTTGCTTAGGAAGATAAAACATGGTCATGCTCACACAGTGTCTGTGCACCAAACGCTGGCCTCTCTGTGACAGAAATCTTTACTAGTGTGACTTTATAATAAATTTCTCCATGCCATCTAGGCCAGCCTCATGTCACTGCCTGCTTTCTCTGCAAGCTAATTTATTTCTAAAATATGCAATAGCATAAAAAGATGGGATAAAGTTTGCAAAGCATAGCACAAAGTGTTACTGGCCCTGTTCAGCTTTCATCGCGCCGTGGTCTCACCACAACTTGCTTTCTAAACCCAGCTCTGTCCTCTGCCTCACACCAGGAGCAGGAATTAAGAGCAGCCTTTACCCTTGCAGCAGTTATGAACTACCAGATGGCTGAAAGACCTTCTGAAACCAAATAACTTGGTTTGTTTTCCATGAAATACAGTGTTCAGCATTGAGCGGCCTCACAGTTCATCCTGAATTGCCTCTGTTCTGAGACCATGGCAATTATGTGTCCCCCCCATCAGAGAAGCACCTGCATATATTCAGATTAGTATAAAACCCACAGTTTAGTTTATTTTCTCAGGTATTACCTGAGAGGTAGAATATGTTGACATCTATGAGCTGATGTCTAATTTCTTTTCTGGAAAGATCAATCTAATCTTAGTTGGTTTAAATTGTCTTAACTTTTTCTCTGTAAGTTTTCATTGCCTGGTCTCATCAGCCCCTTTAAATGCCTGAAAAAAATATTTTTTCTTGTGTGCTTCAGCATTTACCCCAATATACATGTTTGTCCAGAGAGAATGCCCATATTTATCATTTTTAATACAGTCTGGATGTACACACATATACTTAATTATCTTTTTACTTAGACAACAATGTATATGTGTGTATTTATAATGGCTTCAGTGGAAACCGCACTGACCCCAACATTTTATGCATTATTAGGACGAACAACAGTTCACCCTTTAAAATTACTATATTTGGAAATCTGATTCTAAACTCATGCTAGTTTAACTTAATTTTTGTGGCTTTTCTCCAGATTTTCATAACCAGTGGAAGCGAGGATGGGATCAGGAGTACGCTGCTCGAAGGTGAGCATCGTGTGGACACTCGTGTAAGGGAACTGGGTAAGGGTCCATCTTTCAGCCCGTGTGATATTCGACTGCAACAACGCGTGGGGTTTCACAGGTCAATATTTGCGTCTTGCTGGGCTCTTTTTTGCCACCACTTTGGTGCTCGCAAGTTCCATCCGATTTTTTGTTGTTGTTGTTGTTTTGGTTTGGACTTTTTAATATCTGGTCAAGCTGCTATGGTGGGAATCTTGTGCTCCCCTTTTTCCCCACCCCCGCATTGTCTCGATCCCTTTTGGGGATCGTAAAGCAGCGAGATAAATCACAAAGGCCCCGCGGTAACGCCGGGAGTTCTGTCGAACAGCTCCGACGGTGAAAGTTGCGGGAGCGGCGCTGCGCGAGCGGGGCCGTGAGCGGAGCCGCCACCGCCGGCATCGCTTTGCCCGGCGCGGAGGGTCAAAGCGGGCGGGTTTCGCTTTGGTTTCGGGTCCGCACCGAGCCGTGCGGTGCGCTGTGCCCCGCACCGAGCCGTGCGGTGCGCTGTGCCCCGCACCGAGCCGCGCTGCCCGAGCCGTGCGGTGCGCTGTGCCCCGCACCGAGCCGCGCTGCCCGAGCCGTGCGGTGCGCTGTGCCCCGCACCGAGCCGCGCTGCCCGGCGGTGCAGTACCAGGCGCGGCCCACAGGGGGCAGCCGCCGCCTGCGCTCGGGTCGTGCTGCGCTGTGCCCCGCACAGCCCCTGCCCCGCGCAGCGACCCCAAGCCCGCTCACCCCACGCTTCGCCCCATCAGCCCCCTGTCGCTGCAGGGGTGGTTTGGTTTTATTTATTTTGGGGTGGTTTTTTTTTTTTTTTTTTTGCTTTGTGTGTATATAATTGGAGCAGGGAGGCTCTGGCGGGGTGCCCTAGGTAACCTCCCCCATAATTAAAAAAAAAACCCAAAACAACGACAAACCCTAGACCTATTAAGAAGAAAAAAAATTAACTGGAAACAATATTGTGTTGCTCGTACAAAAATACCCCCTTAAGAACATCTGAGTAAGAATGTGTATAGAACATGCAAGTTCCTGCTGTAAAAGCAGCTTTTTTATTTGCGTGTGGGTCCATTTGAAACCCAAGATGATATATCGTGTTATGCTCAGATCTTTGTTTCAAGATACAGCTCTGGGTAGATTTCATGATGCATCATCTTTTAGCTGTTATTTCAGCACTTTTTACTTTCCTATTTTCAGCGCATGCACAGTCAGTATTAAAATCCCATGATTATTACTTTTTCCAACTCTCTCTTTGCCCATTAACAAGATCACTTAAAAAAAACCAAAGTAAAACAAAAGTCTTTTAGACCCGGTGTGGGTTTGTTGCTCCAATATCAGTAGTGTCAGTGCCCAGTTCTGAACTTTACTGGCAAGTACAAGGGCGAGCCCCTTGCCCGGTGCAGCCCAAATGCACCGACCGAGCCACGCGAAGGACAGAGCAAATGGTTACAAACGAGCGCTGCTCCTGCCTCCACGATTTTCTCTTCGTCTTAAATGCACTTTTATTGCACCTTTGCTGCAGTTTGTTCCGAGGACAGCCACACTAATAACCCTTATCCGACCCAGAGGAATCCCCCTCCTGGCTCTCAGCTTGAAGCCGTGGCTGGCATTCTGCTGCTCTGCTTTGTTGACTTTGGTGGGGTTTTTTTTCATTATTATTCCATATTATCTCCTGCCCGAGTTGCTGGTGCAGCTTCTCTCCAGCCACAATGTGAGACTGACTAAGGGTTGCTATAATCTAGGGTTGGTGTTTCCCGTCCCTGTGTTTTTAGGGCTCGTGATTTCAGCAGGACGCGTGGCTCGTCCTTTCAGAGGGGCTCCCAAACTGCGCCACAGCCGTGAATTCAAAGGGAAGAATCGATGAGAGAGGCCGCGTGTGTGTGTGCTGCTGGGGGTGTTAGGTGTGGGCAGATCCTTTAATACACTGAAAACATTATTTTTGATTGTTGGTGCTCTGGAATGGTTTTGTGCTGGTTTTTTGATGATGGCTTGAACTATTCCCCAAACTGAAAGTAGTTGCTTTTCCTACATTTTGACAGCAGCCTTTAATAAATGGAAGTCCTTCCTGGTGTTTAGAAAATCAGTGTATTGAATACATGCTGAATAGAAAGCATGATTCTTTTTGAAATTCTTTGAGAAGTATCAATGTTTTATATGTTAAAAACAGTATATGCAATTCCTTGTGACTGTTACATTTGCTTTAAACAATGAGGTCTTTGCTTGCGAGTAGTCCTGGGTTCATTAGGGAATAAGTGCAACACCGGCCCCAATCAATAAATGAAGTTTGCTTGTGGCAGGGCTGACGAAGCCATTATATAAGAGGGAAGTCCATGTAAGTATTTGATTATTTTGCTGGGGGTTTGATTTGCTAGTTTTCAGGCAGAATAGTGTCCTTTAGAGCAAGTACTTCATCTTTTTTCTTAAAAAAAAATTTAAAAAATCGTGCAAACAGCACTGTAAACTTAACACTGAACCTTGGTCTTACAGGATTAGTTCCCATCAACTTCACTGACTTCATTCACAGGAGTAAAGGCCACAGGAGAAATACCACGCAGGAAAACATATTCTTTGCCCTGGAAACCTTGTTATCTTGTATGTTCCAGGTACAAACTGTTGGTTCATTCTCGATGCATGAAGGGCGAGCTCCTACCTTTCTTACTCTAACAGGGTTTTGCCAGGGCAAACTTACTCCTGGCTTGCACCGTCTGTAACCTCAGTGGGAGCAAAATTCAGCCCTTCAGCTCTAATGGGAGCCTGTTTGATCTCGCCCTTTATTGCCGAGCTGTCTCAGGAAGGGAGCTGAGCACAGAAGCGTGACTACCACCGAGCTGCTATTTGTTGCACTGCATTATCTGTAGTATCCTTGTTATTCTAGAAACCTTTTTTTTTTTTTTNTTTGCTGAAGCAAATGAAGAGGGGGGGGGGGGTGGAGAAAAATTGAAGAGACCTTCATTTGGTGGCATAGAAAATTTGCATAAAATATCGCTCTAAGCATTGAAGGATCTTATTACATAGGGTTTTGATGATAATCTTTGTTGAAATAATATTTAACACATGCTGCACTTTTAATTAAGTATCTGAATAATCTCAAATTAATACCAGAGGTTTAAAAATAAGTTTTCATTTTAGTGAACTGTAACATAATAGCAAGCTGCATGGCAACCCCTTCCTTTACCCTTTGATTTAATTAAATGTCCTTCTGTGTGTGCTTCTTCTCACTTCAGAAATGCTCATAAAGAAATCAGACCCAGATATTTTATTTAGGATTTTGCCACTTTCCTTTCCCTTATGTCTTTGCTTATTTATTTGCCCTGCCTTCCTCGAAGGCTTTGATGAAGGTGTTTCTTTGGGGATCGGCTCATCTGGGGCTTTGCAAACTGGCCTGCGTGTTTGAAAAGGGCAACCGCAACGTGTCACGGCGTTGGGGTTTCAGTGCTGTGCTGCTGACATGCGGGTCCCTGTTTGCAAGCAGCAAGGCTGTGGCAGGGAAGTTTTGGGTCACGAATGGCATGTGTGTGGTGGAGAGGACGCAGCCTGGCAGATCCTGGGGCAGTTTGCATGGCACGGTGACACGCCGAGTGTGTTATGCTCCCGGAGCTTGATTAGAAGGTAAAAAGGAGCTTAACAGTGTAATGGCTTCAGAGAGCAATCAAACCATTGCAAATAAATTCACATTTATTCTATTTATTTTTTCAAATTAAAAAGACCTGATCCAGGCAATTTGCTTGCCTTCCAGTTAGGTGTGTTTGACAATCACCGCTTCATTATTCCTTCTTAAGAAATTCCACTAAAGCCATAGGAGGGGAAAGCAGCCCCCGCTCAGGTCCATGTTGGTGCAATGGTTTTGCTGGAGCCCCCTCGCTGGGCGAGCGTGGGTGCAGGCTGGGGGAGGCTGTTTGCCGCCTGGATGAAAACACGCTCGCAGTTTGGGAGCGCAAGGATGTGAAGCAGGCTGGCTTTGAAGGCTTTCTGTTAGATTTCCCCCTTTATCCCTTTCCATCTATCATTGTAAAGGAGACATATATAACCACCGCACTTTGTATATTAAGGGGAGCTGCCTGCTTTTTCCCTTTGCTGAGATAATGACGCCGAGGGTTGTTGACTGCTGTTATCTCTGATGACAGCCTTATCTGCATGGCTCTGATTCCCTCTCCCAGACTCGGAGATATCCAGTCCTTTGGAAACTGACCACTGCTCACACTGCGGCTGGGCAGGCTGGAAAGCAAACACTTCGGAGCAACAGAGTTCTTAATCAGTCGGGCTCTTTGCTGTGTTCACCCCTCCCACAATACAAAGTATTGAAGGGGAACGCTGGCAGTAAGAAGAAATGAGAGCCTCAAAATCAGGTTGGATAAAAGGCAAATGCCCCCAGCCCTGCCCAGACAGCCTCTGGTGGGGACGTTTTGTTGTCGATAACCAACTGTTGAATGGTGTTGGTGTGTGGCTCAGCTTCTCCGCGCCACAGAGACCCCTCACTAATGGACCTAGGGATGATATTTACACAGCAGAGGGATCGTTGCAGCCTCCTGGCTGCACCAAGTCAGAATCCGGGAGTTTATTTTAATTCCTCTAAACATAATAATCTGCAGTTAATTGGCTAACATTCGCCATGCCTCTAAGGTGTGCAGTGCTGCCGTGGTTTGGCAGCCTCAGTCCTGTCCCTCGGAGATCTCAAAGCGAATTTCAAATATTTATGAATTTAGCCTCTTAATGCTCTTGAGAAATGCTCTTGTTTTACCGCTGCAGAAAGTGAGATACAGAGATAGTGTGTGCACTTGTCTGGGATCTTCCAGCCACGAGTACACACCGAGCTCTCCAAACACCTCACTGGCACCCTGCTTGTCAAACCCATCTGGTTGCCCAAGTTTTACCATAACAACCTTTAAAACAGACAAACTGTGATCCCGTTTTCCACAGCATGAGTTTCTGCAAACCCTGCTGCATTAAAAGGATCTCTCAGGGTGGAAAAACTCCTAGTTAATTCCTCTTTAAAGCTGCGCTGAACAGGAGCTTATGGAGCAAACCACGGGAGAGCCTGGAGCTGCACAGGTTGTCAGAGAGCCCTACCCATACCCTGCCACATCTTCCCCGCGCCCCTTCTCCAATAAAGGAGGTTATTGGGAGCTCTTTTCCTCCCTCTTATAATACACATTTCCATCTGAACACTTAGACCAATTTGACTGATACGTGATCCTGCCTGTCTGCACCGCTTTGCACCTCTGCTGTCCCTGCTCTGCCATCTGGGCCTGCCTGAGCTGCACTTTGAGGCTTCCAAGGTGACCTACAAAGACAGTGTTACTGGAAATACACGTTGTTGAAGTATGCTGATGCTTTTTTCCCCCTGTTTTAAAAATGTGTTGTACTGGAAACTGCTGGGGAGGGGAGGGGTGGTGTTGGAATACTGAGTTTGCCCTAGAAGTTAAAAGGATTGTTCGTTTTTCCAGGGCTTCAGATGGAGGCAAAGCCAGACTCTTTTTAGTACTGAAAAACAATTATTGATGAGAAACCAGAATTGGTGCTGAAAAACCATTCTACATATAATTTTTAATTGTTTTGCTTAAAAAGGAAGCAATATATAGCTAAAAAGTTTCTGTTCAAAAAACAATTTTATTTAAAAAGCTTGTTTTGTCATGTAAGGAGGTTTTTTGTCTCACTCTTGGTATGGTTTCGTGCTATATAATATGTGACCACCCAGGGCTCCTTCTGCACTTTCCTTGTGGCTGACTTGTGGGGCTGTTTTCCTGAGACATACAAGCCAGTACTGATCTACAAATGCCAGATTAAGAATGTAGGAAAACTGTTTAGGATATTATTAAATCAGCAGAAATTTCACTTGCAGACTACAGTTTTGGAATATCACCCTGGGGAACTTGCTTTGCTCTCGAATGTGAGGAAAAAAAATCTGTCAAATGCATAACACTTATTTTCCAAAGTTACAAGGAACTGAAAGGGGTTAGGACGGGATCTCACTGCGGCAAAATTGAGATTGCAGACTTGGATATAACGTTTCCTTTCATCTGGGTCTGTCTAGGGCTCTGACTCAAACCTGCTGGCTCGGGGGCTTTAGAGACGGACCTCAGGAGGGATCCTGGACACCAGTGCCTTGGCTGCTGGCTCCTGGCTCACGTCACCAAGGCACATCCTTCCCCATCAAAGTCTCCTCGGATGTCCCAGTGTCACCGAGAGCAGAGCAGCACCAAGGTGCCTGCCTGAGCTGAGCTACCCCTGCTAAAGCCAGACATCATCTCTGCTGGGATTTTAACCCGAGCTCATAGACAGGACAGCAGTTTGAGCGTTCGAGCGTGCTGTTACACAGCCCTGCTGATGGTAAGGGTGGTTCAATTCCAGCATTTGCAGGATGGAAACTTTTTCCCTGATGGTTTCTGTGTTGTGATTCCCCCACCCAGTACATGCCATCCTTGACCACAGACATGGTCATTTTCGGTGTCATTTCCAGCCACGCCGCACAGCACCCCTGCAGCACTGTGGCTCCTCTCCCGTGCTGCAGCCCCGCCACGGGAGGAGGTTTCCCTGTGCATTGAGGATGATGGCGAGAGCAGGTTTTGTGTGTTGGCAAGACTTATCTGCAGCTGTGGGAATGTGTTCTGCCAGAAGCCAGCATCTCCCGAGCGTTAATTACACAGCCCCGTGTGCTCCTCTGTTCCCAGCTGTAAAATGGAGATACCCTTCTTAACCCACGCCGTCACTTTAGTTCACTGCAGCTTCCAAAGTGCTCCTGCGTCCACAGAGGGGAGGCACGGGAGAAGTGGCAAAGATGATTAATAAGGAGGTTATTAACAAATGCCACAGGTCAAATTCTGCAACTGTTCCCAAGTTTGTGCTTGACATGGAGGTCAGTGTCACGAACATCTCCCCACGTGGCCGGGAGCTGGATTTGACCCTTGGGTATAAAGTCAGGATAGGCAAAAATCAGGTTAAATAGATTTGACCTGCACCTGATAGGAACGGTTCTGAGGGAATGAGGTACTTTCTGTGGTGTTACTGGAGCGTAAAACTATCTCCCAGGTGAGTTATGAGTGGTGTAGTTATTTTGCAAGCTGGTTTGTCTAAACTTCTTGTATTCGAGGGACTGCTGGCAAACAGAACTTCTGAATCTCTGCTGGTTTGTGCTGACAGCAAACTGTGCTTGCTGTGGGGAAAGCACTGCCCTTCTGAAGCGTGGTTTCCATATAAACATTGGGAAGGCTCCTAGCTCCGGCCCGCCTGTGTTTATCTGTGCCAAGTGTGAATGAGAATTAGAAAAGGGGAAAGAGAGAATGGCTGCTTTTTAAAAAGCTAATTTAAAAGCAGGCGCAGTCTTCTGTAAAGATGATTTTGATTGTCCAGAGCTCTTTTAAAGGAACAAGGTTAAATGCATTTTATTGAGAATATGGGATTAGACACATGCACAAAATTAACAACATCATCTTTATTTATTTCAAACTTAAATGGCCAAGAGTGTAAGTCAGTCAATTCCTCATGATTCGGGAATGCAAGGGGATTTTCTGTATTGTTTTTTATTTCATAAAGCTCTTTATCTCTGGCTCTGTATATTAGCTGTTTCTACATTGCCATCAACCTCCCCCGACCACTATCCTTGTGTAACCAAAGGCGGAAAATAGGCATTGACTGTAAACAGCACAATTGGTGGAAGCTACAGGTAAAACACTTGTGAGTCTATTCCCACGTGCCTTGATTTAACAGTATAAACTGCCTCGTGTGGGAAAGGCTGATGCCTCTTCCATACAAGATCTAGAATGACCAAGGATTTAAAACAACTCTATGAAGCAGGGAAATGCAATATTATTTACAAAGTGCTGACACTTTGGCAAAAAATATGTACAGACACAGCTCAAATTGACTGCAGTCTATGTTCAATGCCATGTCTGGAGCAGGACTGTCTTGTATATTTTTACTGTGTGATTTTAATCTTAGCTGTGTCTGCTTATTGCCATTGTAAAAGAAAGACATAGTAACTTAAAGAAAAAGTCTGGGGAAGTAGAAGTTTCTTTTTTGTTACCTTTATAGACAGGGAAATTGAGGCATGGCGAGGTCTTGGAGGTTTGTCAATAAAGAAAGCTGGTAACGTGGTGGAGGAGCTGGGGAGAGAGCCCAGGACTCCCATGTCATGGTACTGGGATGTTCCCCATGAACGAGTATCACAGAAAAGCTGCCCCAAGGTTCTTCACTTGATGGAGTTTGCCCGCACATATCAGCAGCACTTTTGGCCCAGGAACCTAAAGGGAGGAGGAAAACAGTGTACCGCATGAGTTAAGGTTTTGTAACTCCAGACTTGGATCATTTCTCAGAAGAAAAATGGCTGGAAGCAACTCATCTTGAAACTCCCTTTTGGAAGAGCACAGCCAAAAACTTCAAGGGCTCTCTACATGGGCTCTGTGAAAGAGAACTTCAGTCCCAACTGCACACCAGTGCCCAGAGAGGTATTTCCCATCAGTGGAGTCTCTTGAAGGAAGAAAAAAGAAAATTAAAAATTAAGATATTAATTCCAGCTTGTCACAGACCATCTGCCTTGTCTCAGCTGTCTGACTTTACCCTCCCACCCTTATTTTGGTAGTGTCTTCTCTCTAGATACTATCTTACCTTTCTGGAGCAAACACAGGCTCTTGCTTATGTAGCTGGGGCCAGGATCTGTGCTGCGGAGGAGCAGCGAGTCGCTGTGTGAGTTCAAAGGAGCTCTGTTGAGTCATGCCAGCTGAGGCTCCCGCTGCTCGGATTTATTGCTGAGAAAAGACCAAAAGTGAATGGCCAGCACAAGGGAGGTTCTGTCTTATGTGCCCCATAGGCTTAATTAACATACAGATTTTTGTTCACTGCTAGTTCTTAAAACCAAAACCACTAACAAACAAATTATGTAAAGGAGAAGAAGGGCAGAAATGCTGTGTGCGTGGTTTATGACTTAGCACCAAACTTGGGTAAGGCACTCCAAGGCATTTAATAGGCATGAGGGCATGAAATGCTGAACCTTATTAAGCCAGATGGATCTTTGTTACAGATTTTAGTGGAGTCAGGACTGCCTTTTCCCAAGGAGTTCCTGGTTTAAGGATCATTCTTGCTTCAAACAGGGGTTCAGCAGTCAACAGGATTTGGATCTGCTGGGCAAAGTCTTGGCCTGGAGGAGCCTCAGATGGTGAGCATGAGCCCTAAGCGCTGCAGAGCTGGCAGGGGTGCCCCTCTCTAGTGAGGGCATGTCCTAGTGGACCTACAGCTAATCAGACATTCTAGTTAAACACTTGTTATTCCTGCTGTTGGAAAGATCATAAGAAAAATAGCTTCCTATAAACAGGACCTAAATTTTCTGTACATTCCTACTTATTCCTTTGTTCCAGGCTTAATCTTGGCAGTGAATATTCCAGGATTCCTGCTCAGAAGAGTGGTCTATGCTTTTTGCAAATCCTCTGCCTGAGTCACTAAAAATGTATTATTTCCTTGCTGTGTTGTTGTCCAAGCTTTAGAGGTTGCAATCAAACACATCAGCCAAAACAGTGACTTTGGCTTGCAAGCAAAAGGTTTTTGAAAGGTTGATTGAATTGCTGAAGGTTCTTGTCTGCTTTTTGTGTATGAAACTGTAAGGGTGCTTAAAAAATTACATTTTTAGCCTTTTCCCAAAGCAGTGAAGGCTGATACTCTTTTTACCGGTGGAGGAATGTGGGGCTGTTTGTAGTGCTCATCTTGAGACACCTCTCATAGGTACCTCAGTGGTGAAGCTTCTCTTCCTCATGTTTTTATGCTCCTCTGGAAGGAGAGTTTAGAAACCAACCTGCCAAAGTTAGTCACCCAAGTCACAGTTGGTGAGAGAGCCTCTGGTTTCATCTAATTTGTTGCTCCTGAGAGCTAGAACTGAAGCTGCAGGCACTCTATATCTCTGACATACTTCACTCCAGCTGTTCTCTTGCCATCTGCAGGTTTATCTGCCACAGTCCCATCTTAAGTTCAGCAACAGCTGTTGAGTGGGACTGGAAGGGACCTAATGGCTAAGTTTTACAGTGCTCAAATCCCTCCTTCATTGTTTTAACTTCTATGTAACATTTCTTTTTGCTTTTCCCTTCCAGAATTCAAAGGCCCTTTCATGGAGTGCAGTGACCTGCCCTGGAGGGCTCTCTCTGGCCTGTGGTTTCATGCTCTACAGTGCCGTCCAAGACAACTGCATTTGGGATTTCCCTTGCAGCCCATTTCCCACTGAGGGATTTGGAGTGTGTGTGTTTCTGTAGTGCAGGACTGAACCTGGGAAGCACTGCAGAGCATGTGTGGGAAAGGTGTCCTGTGCAAAAACCACCCTTACGCGTGAACAGATATGAATAACAGGAAATGGTTGGGCGAGAGATGCAGTTGGGATTCATTGTAACTCCAAGTTGTGGAGAGCACTGCCTTAGTTTGGTAGTGTAGGTCCAGGCTCCATCCCATCACAGATGGACTGACCCCAGCAGACCAGGCAAGTAAAAGCCAGGGAAACAAGGGCAGTGAACCTGCGTGCAAGGACGTGATGCAAACCCTTGCCAAGGGGTTCAGAGCTGGGGCTCTGCTCCTGCCACTGTCCTTGTGGCGTGGGCACATCTCTGCTGTTCCCTGCAGCAAGGGGGTCAGCATCAGGGTGGTTTGCTACGTGTGGAAAAGTTTGTAAATACTGCTTGGTGGTTTGAGGAGTGACTGGAGGGCTTTGAGAGAAGGTTTTCTCCCTCTCAATGGACTTCCACTGCCCAGCAGGGCGAGAAGAGCAGCGCGGCATTAACTGAGGGGCTTTAGAGGACTGGGAAGGACCTGAAAGGGGAGGATTTGGTGGCGGTTCCTCTGGGCGAGGAATGTGGCGTTCAATGCTCGCACGCTCCTCATTGTATGGGGAGGATAAAGCGGGGTGGCCGGAGGGACTCGGGGCTCGGGGTCCGGCCGGTGCCAGCACCGAGGGAGCGCAGCCCCAGCGGGAGCCCGGCCAGCCTGAATAGCCAGCCCGGCTGCCGCACAGGCTGCCCCAGCACAGGGCCCTCCGCACTTTGAAGCCCCCGGTGCTGCAGAGGGGTGCTTTCTCTCGCTCTTGTTTGCTGATGATCCCTAAATTAAGAAATGCAAATCTATTCAGGGCAGATTCCTTTTCCAAAGACAACTTGCCTCAGTTGCTAATTCCCTGCATGGCTTCTATACAGACCCCTCACAAACACCTGCAGCTTTTTTTTTCCCCCCTTACTCTCCCCCTTTTTCCGGGGAGGGGGTGGCAATGGGGGAGTTTATTGAAAATCTTTGTTTTCTCTGGTGCGATGAAACTTGCTTTGCTCTTTTGCCTCCCTTTCTTTCCCCTTTTCACAGAATAAATACAGCTGATCTATCTCCAGCCCCTCTGCACGTGCCAGAAGAATAAATCGCCCGCCTCGCCGCCAGCCCCCTCCTTTAATTCTTTCCCCTGCTGCTGTGTTTGCTTATTCTCGCTGCAGCTGTAGTGCTGGTCACAAGCGTGAGTTGACCTATTGCTGGTTTGTTTGGCACTGGCTCTGCAGAGCCACCCCCCAAAAAAAGACTTTCAAATCAACTGTTAGAGTCCTCCCTAGGCTTCTTTTTTTTGCTCCCCCCTCTTCTTATTGTCATCGCACTTGCCTTTTGTTGCCAGTGCAAATACAAATACACACACACACACACAAGCATGCAAGCACAGGGGAGTGAGGGGAGTGCAGCCCCTGAAATATTGCAGTGTCCAAAGTCCACGGGTTAAAACAAACATCAACACTGCGTCAAATAGTTTGCCTGCAAGAGTCTTTTGTTATGAAGATAAGCTTGTTATCTCTTTCATTCAGATTTTAATCTGACAGGTCATTTGCATACTGCCAGCCGACTTCAGGGTGTGCATTAGATCCACTTTGCATTTAAATCCTCTGTCACTCAGGCAAATAAAAAATGGGGGGGGGGGGGGGGGGAGGGGAGGTGGCAAAGAACCCCTTTCAGATCCTCCCAGTTATTGCTATTACTTTTTTGTGCTGGTTGTTGATGCAGAAAAGTTGTCCTGGCTCTTGGGGTTCTGCCTGTTTTTGGGCCAGGATGCTCCCAGGCCATAAGCTGTATCATCAAGGTCTTCCAAAAGGTCATGCTGTGACTCCCAGGCCCCTTCCTCACTCAAATCCCTCTTCAAACCCTGCTTGGCAGACTTTTTCCCCGCACTGACCTCTGTTGCTAGCTAAAACCTAGACCAGCGCAGTGCACGATCCTGTCCTCAGTCAAGTTAAGCCTGTCCTGAGCTTGCAAGAGAAGGGATCAAGCCCTGGGGAATAACGGGACAAGGAAGAATGAATGTCCCGGACACAATGCAGTTAACAAGCCACCCATTTAGCAACCTCTGTGTAAACATGCCTCTTCCTTTAGTTATTCTACTTGTCTTATATGTCTCTGTATATTTTTTTCTTCTCTTCTCTCTGAAGCCTGATCCTGGACTCCTACTCCTTGAACTCCATCACAGGTGCTGGAGGCGTCTTAGGGACAAGGCTGCTCTTACAGGTAATGGGAATACATTGTGTGACTGTGAAAGATATAAGCTGTGGGACACAAGTCACCTGTGGTGCATACACAGGTTGGTGGGGTTGTGTTACACTGTGGGCACAGAGAGCTACAGCAGTTTCCGTTTGGTGAAGGTGTTTCCACAATGCATGGTTGCTGCGGATCTGTGGTTCTTACAACTCTGTAGCCTTACAGCTGTCCTTCCCAACCCTGTTCTGGGACAGGAGAAGGAGGGGACTTGGCTAGTGATTGTCCAAGACAATACCTGGCATGGTCTGGGCTCTCTGTCTCTCTGTAGGGACATTGCATTTGTCTGTGAGGGCAAAAAACTGGGAACTTCAACTGCTGGATCTGATTCCTTTCACATCATCTATGTTTGGACATATTGTCCCTGCTCACTCTCCTCTTCCTGAGTCCAGCCCAATTAGCATTCGACTCCTGTGTTTCTTGGAACACCAGTTCCAGCCTGCTCTGGTTTGGGGAGGGTTGCCACCCGGCTGTCCCCACCAGCTGGCTGAGGAGCACCGGGTCCTGCCTGCTCCTGCCAGCACCTCCCTCCACTCATGGTGTTTCCTGTACCTTGTCTGAGATGTCGAAACAATGAACCAGGGACAAGATTAAACCTGGTGCAATTCTTGTCCTGTGCATGGAGGTGTAACCACGGCTCTTCTGAAGACCACAGAAATTATCCTGGGGTAAGTGAAAGGTGAAACTACAAGTCTCCTTCCTGAAATACAATGGACAGCCCGTGAGACAAGGCCACAGTCCCCCTACAGAGAGGGATGGTGTTCCTGGGGATTGTGTCCCAAACCACAGCAAGCAGAGCTATAGGAGAACATTTCCTTCAGCCCCAATGGGGTTAAAGATTGGATCTGGTGAAATTAATATATCCAAAAGCAGGGGAATGAATAGTTGCAGAGCATTTATTCAGCTCTAATGTGACAAGTTCAATTCTTCTGTTCAGAGCCAGTAATTTTCTTACATATATTAATTATTTGAAATAATTCTCTGAATAACATCTAGGAATAATTCAGGCAATATATCTTGATAATGAACCCCTTACTAGTGAATGGTTGAAATCTCAGCTGTGCTGGTGGCTTTGGCTTGGGTGAATGTTCACACGGCATTGTTTCTTCTCTTAAATACTAGTACGTGACTTTCAGAACCAGAATCTGGTCTGAATTGCTGTGTTTATGAGGTCTCTATTATTTGCCATTTCGGTAAATGTTCCTGACAGTAAAGGCCTTTGTTAGAATATTATTGGTAAAGCAAACTTAAAAGCGTGTGAATGCAGGCAGACCAAATCTAAGCTATTTACTTGAAAGCCTAGTGGGGAAAAAGGTTTGAGGTATGTAACCACCTCCAACCAATAAATGAAGCTGCTGGGAGAAGGGTTTCTCTTCACTCTTCTCCAGTTTCTCCTCAAGATTTCTCCAGGCAACCTTCAGTAGCAAACCTTTCCAAGCAAAGTCCCACGTAACACCACAGTCATGGAAAGATAGCAGCATTCCCAGTCCTCTTGCACTGTGTGACAGACTGCTCCATGGTGTTTGCAGTTAGCAGTGGTGTCCCTGACTGTGGTGTGTGGCACAGGCAGAAGAGGGGTGGAGCAGTAATTTTTGGAGATGACTGGGACAAGGTGATTGAGATATCCTTCACGTGCTGGGGCTCTCAGGTGACTGGGCGGCACCTTCAGTTATGTATCATCCAGTGGCACTGCCAGTACTACCGAGACTGAGGCAGCCTGGAGTGGTGTCCAGTGCCACTGGGCAAGTGAAGAGTGAGCCTTTTGTGATGAGGGCTTGCAGCAAAGCCATCGCCAGCCAGCAGTGGTGAGAGCTGGCTGGGAACTGCGGGTATGACGGTGGTGCCAGAGCAGGGCCAGCCCTGGTCCACTCCCTGCTCCAGCCAGCCAGCCCTGTGTGCTCACAAGCACGGGAGCATTGGAGGTTGGGAGGGATTTTCAGTCCAAAATCTGGACTGTTTGGCCAAGGATGGAGTGGAAAGGAAAGGCAGAGATGCCCACACGCAAATAGGGAGTAGCTCCTTCTGCAATCCAATTTCCAACTCATGCTCTAAAACTGACAACACTTAAGACCCCTGGACTAAGGGCAATGAATGCAAAATGAGAGCTCTGCAAAATCCCTTGGTTCAAGGCCAGCTCTTTTGCTTTGCTTTGCTGCTCCTTGGCATCAGTCTGTCAGCCAAGTGAGCAAGCCAATGGCTAGCTGTATTGCCAAAAGAAATTTTCCCAGCTGTTTTATGTATAGCTAATGAGAATGAAAATGTGCTGGTTTTCCAGGCTTGCTCACAACCTCTGCTGCTTCCTTTCTGTGCATGGTACCTAAGTGCCCTTCCTTTTGCTATACAATCCAAATACATTGCACTGGCTGGTGGGATTGTCCTTGCGTTGCGAACAAGAAATGGAGTGTTTTGACTGGAACATCACAGGAGGAAGCAAAGCCTCTCAAACACCTGCTCTGCACTATCCTTCCACATGCTGTCCCTGGAGGGTTAAAGACCAGTTTAAAATAAGCAAGGTGGACAAGAAGCAGGTTTGTCTATTTTAAGTTAGATATCATGTCAAAGCCAAAGTCCCACAGCTTCAGTGAGCCTGTGGTTGGGCAGTGTACGGTGTCTTTGCTGGGCTGTCCTTGGGAGTTATCCTTTTCTCATGAGCATTCGTGGCTCTCCAACACTTACAAAAGTAGTGTTACTTTGTCAATCCCCCATCAAAAGTTTTCTCATTGGGCTTGCAATATGATACCACTTACAGTTTTGATCCCCTCAGAAATGGAGTTTGTACCTTTTGCTGTGATTCTCTGTTGAAGAACAGAGCATCTCTTGGCCAAAATCTCTTGTCATGGTTATAAAACCAACCCTGGGTGCTATTCAGCTAGCCAAGCCTGGAGAAAGTCCAGACAGTGTCCCCAGCCCTGGCTTTCAAGGACATGTTCCTTGCCTGGCTCCCTTTCTGGAGATGTTGGATCAGAGACGAGAGCTCAGTAGCTTATGGGCATTGTTGCATCCTCTCTCCTGATGGGCCCTCTGGACTCTTTGGGGACCATGGGCACAATTCAATCAAGGGACACAACATCTGCATAGGAATTTTTTCCACACCAACACACACACTTCATCCCTAGACAATGCAGGAATGCTGCAGAGGGAGGCAAAGCCATCACCTCCTGAGCGTTGCCCTTTCCTCTCCTCTCCCATCTGGTGTATGTCTCCAGATTAGACTCCAGCCTTTAAGAGAGCCCAGGTTCTCTGGCTGAGTCTCCCACCCTGGCCACCAAAGGGCTTCCTCTGCCTCGAGAACGAGTCCCTTTTAAAAGCAGCCTGACATCTTTCCTTTGTTCCTGGCTTTCCACTAGGATTTTCCATGATGCAATCCCGTATGGGGTTACTGGCAAAGAGCTGTTAAAAGTCAGTAGCTCTGCCTGGAGCAAACCCATTGTTCTGCCAGCACGGAGCCCTTCAATGCCGCTGAGTCCTGCACGGCCTTGCTCCTGCTCCCCCAGCCCCACCAGCGGGAGGGACGTCCAAATGCAGGAGAGACAGAACCATAAAGGCAAGGCAGGGCACAAAGAGCGATGCGATGGGGGATTGGACACAGGCACGGCCCCCGCACCGTCCCTGCAGCCGTGGCTGGGGACGGGGATGTGACTCACCAGATGCATCTCACTTTTCCTGGGGAAGTTCACAGGCTGCTGCTCCAGCCGAGGAGGGTTATTTTGGAGTGGGAAGTGAGAAGCTGGAGCTTTTATCCTTTTGGAGGAGCAATTTGCAAGGAAAACAATGCAGGATTCTCTGGAATAAGGAGTATTAGCTGCATCATCTTTTAAAAATAATTTAGCCAAGTGAATGTTGGCCAGGGATTAGCACCCTTGCAGGCGCCTGGGTTGCAGTTGAAGGGATGTTTGCTGAGATTTATTGATGTTGGGAATTGTTCCAAATGCATAGGTGACATCTAATGCCAGAGCAGCTCTCTGGCTTGTTAATGAGATAAGTCAAAGGCTCCACAAAGTTTTCAGCAGTGTAGCCATTAACCCCAAGATTACAATATCCTTTGTATTTTTCCAGCATGTTCTGCCAAGATTTCGCCTTAAGCAGAGGAAAGATGAAAAATGCAAGGCCAGAGAGTCTCTTACAGCTGAAAACTATCTGCTATGTTGTTCCCTGAGTCAGACTCGGTATAATCAGCACTGAACAGGGAAACATCTTTACTGTCCAGCACAGTCATTTTCTTCAGTGTTGAAGAATTGGAAAAAGATAGCAGAGAATGGTCCTGTCTGGTGAGTTGCAGTCTTATGTCCCCTACTCTTCTCTGCTTATGATGCTTAGAGGTACGGGACCACTAAACTCAAGCATCAGAGGGGATTTCTAAGTAGTTACATCAGTTACTTCTATTTCATCAGCAGGTCTTGTTATTGGGAATTACTTGTTATGATAGTAATGAGTTTTTCATCTCTACTCTTTACTAGATTGCACACTCAAAATGAGATAAGCTGCAGCTGAATTCTGGTAGTTACTGTCCAGGACTGGTGACTGGAAAAATCCATCAGCTAGGATATTTGTAGGAAATAAACCAGTGCTGTTTTAGTGATGCTGAAATGTTTAGTGACTTCATCTTGATGTGTCCATGCTATTGCATTGGAAGGACACCAACTTTTATTTTCTGTCCTTCTCTTACAAAACATGAAATGTTTATTCCTAGAAATTTCCTTGAGTTTATTTAAATCATTAAAAGAAAAAAGAAGTATCTCACTCAAAAAAAAAAAAAAAGTTAAACTAATCCTTTTGTTCTGCTCCAGATTTTTGAAAAATCCCCACTGCACCAAAATGAAAAACTATATGATTTGAATGTTTGAAGAAAAAAAAAAAATCTTATTCCCTTTTATTTTCTGTAGTTTCTCAGTGAAAAAGTACTTTGACTTGGGACACTCAGACAATGATTTTCAGAGTTAAATGGTAAAAAGGGAATAACCCAGGGTCATAGACATCTCAGTATCATGGGTAAGTGCTGTGGGACTACTTCTTAAACGTCACTTGGAGAGCTGAAAGAACCAAGACATTGACTCAGGCATGAGCTAATGAATTATTTCCAGCCTTCAAGGAACAAAACCAAATAGTTGTGATAGCAAGATAATACCTGCTATATTATTGCTAGGAGTTTGCTTCAGTCTCATCTGTGTTCTGAAAAAACAGCTTTGGTCTCTTTGCAATGATAGAAATATTTTGTATCACCCATTCTACCATGAAAAAGACTATCCTGGCCACACTTGGGAAGGTAATTTCAGTGTGGATCTGTGCTATCTCAGAGACTGGTGGTGGCTGACTCACCTATCTGACAGAGCCATTCTTCACATCCTTTATTTAGTGTCCAAGACAATCAGCTCACCTGCCCTTCCAGCCTTCTGGAAGAGGCAAAGCCATTGGCAAGACCATGATTGTTTCCATGGTTCCCCATATTGTGCTGCTTCAGACAGTGGCCAACTTTTCTTGTGCCCACATCCCACTTCAGGTTTTAGAGGACTGCTGTTCTCAAGATACACGTGGTCTGGGCCAAGGATGAGTCAGAGAGATTCTGTCAGCAGAGCACTGGGTGGTACAAGTTAGTCCTTGTTCATGGGAGTCTATGAGCAATTAAAGGAAGAAAATTGTAATTAATGCCAATCAGCATGAGTTCATGGAAAATAGAATGTGATGTCTCTCTTTGGTTTAGTTGATAAAAGTGATAGTAGCATACAAGACTTCTCTGAGACATTTGATGGGGTACCACATGACATTTTGATTAAGGATCTAGAGCAGTATAAAATCAAGAGGGTGTGCATTAAATGGATTAAAACCTGGCTCCCTGACAGGTCTCCAAATGTAACTGTAAATCATCTGCCAGCTGTGTCTGTAGCAAAGTATTCTTTGTATTCTCCAGTATTCTTGCTTTTAGTGTCTTTATCAATGACATGGAAGAAAATGTAAAATCAGCACTGTTGTGGTCTGTTGATGGAGTGACAAGAAGGAAATGGTAAATAATGAGGAGGGGAGGTCACCGATAGGGAGGAATACAGAGCACCAGGGGAGGCAGGCTCAAACAAACAACAAATATGGTGATGTAGGTGAATGCAAAAACAAAGAATAAAAGCTGCATTTATAAGACAGTGGACTCCAGGAAGGATTATCCTGAAGGAGGTTTTGGGAAACTTCTTCACTGGCCAAAATCAGCTGAATGGGTGCTCTCAGTGCTGGGCTGCAGCTGAGCAGGAGGACACTTAGAGGGAGAAAGAACATAAATAGATATCTAATTTATTTGCTCCAAATGGCTGTGCTGCTGTGGTGAGTAAAAGCACCAAAACGTTGGAAAGGCTTCAGGGAAGACAAGTTTTGAAAGGGTGGCAAAGCCCTGAGTTGAGCCCAAGTGCTGAGCCACCAGAGCAAAACTGAGGACAGTTGGTCTCAGTTTGCAGATGTGAGGAGTGAAGTAGATGCTGGTATAGTTGATTTTTTTCTCTCTTGAAGAGAGCAGCACCTGGAAACTGAGTGTGGAGACGATCAGATGGAAAAAGTCTTCATGGAGCCAGTTTCATCAGGAGTTAACTCGTGTTGCCTGGGATCTTTGGCCAGGCTCAGCCACGCATGACATACCTGCATCCAGGGTATCAGTATCTCACCAGGATTAAATCAGCACTGCTACACTGGCATAGCCAGATTGCTGACTGACACCTGCATGTAAGTAAAAGCACAAGGCCTGCTTATGTTGAAGTTGGTATCAAAAGTGCCAGTGGCTTGGGGGTGGTAGAACTACTCCTGAGAGTTCTTAGATGCTTTTTATCCTGGTCTATACACAAAGGTGGGAAAAAAAGCAAACAAAGAAAATATTTTTAAACTAATGTAGTACAACTTTCTGGATGAACATCTCAAAATTAATTTAAAACTGCTGTAGGTGGTGCTGCTTGCAATTTCAAGGCTTTAGATAGGTGTTTGCTATGTAAGCAGCTGTGCTAGCCGAAATGTTGCCCACAGCCTTTCCAGCCAACTGGTTTTTGTTCACCTCAGCTTCATAAGTCTACATTGATCAGTGGGATTGTGGGTTGGCAACCTCTCTAGAGAGGTGGCAATAAGCACCTTGTGATCATGCCATCAGCTAGCACAGGAAGACCTGGAGGACAAGGATGTCCGTCACAACCTGTATTCACAGCATGAATCAACATTTAGGACTGATTTAAGCGTGGTTGCACTGGTGTTTCTATGTATTCAAGTTGTTTATTAAATGGGATCTAAAGCAGTTCAAGTTTTGCTGAGAAGAACAGGCTGTTGCCAGGGATGGTTTTACTGCAGCTTGAAGGTAGCTTAGGCTAATGCATTTTATTTTGTAGGATCAGACTAGGAGAATGCATTAACAAGTGGCAAATCAGTCACTGCCAACTGTTTATATCCTGTGAGCAGAAGAACACCCCAGGCAGATTCATTTGGATGTTTTATGCCAACACAATGAGGTCCAAGGGATTCCACAACTGACATAATTTACACACCGCAGAGTCAGAAGACATTGAACACTGGATTCGAGAGGGACCTATTTTCACTTAAATTTGCTTACAAGGCTTTGGGGAACAAATTCATGTTTTGGCTAATCCATCTATCTGGGCACTGCATCCAAAAGGGGCAGCATTGCTCTTCTGCCTCCCGCCCCATCCTGTCTCTGTGTTGGATGAAGTGACCATGCAGCCAGTCGAGGAACAGGGTTTTCTTACTACTTGGGTGAACTCTGTTTCGGTGAGCTGGTTTCTACTTGGATCCAATCTACTTGGAACAAATAAAACTTTTAGCAGGGCTGTCCAGTAACTGTAGTCCAAAAGAGTTGGCAGGACTTTTGTGGCAGCCTTTGGTTAGAAGAGATGGAATCATTCATAACAGTGGGTTCTCAATGGATTTTCTTACTTGGAATCTTTGAAATGGGTGTTGCACTATCTTAAATCCCTCTTTGCATCAGCAAAGCAAGTTAGTAACATGTTCTAATGAGATGAACTGTGCAATAAAGCAATGCAAGCATATTGAGCAGATTACAGCGGAGCAGAGTTAGCAGGCTAAGCAGAGAGGGAAAGTCTAAACTGAAATAACATGCAGTGCTGTGCTGGATGGAAAGTTATGTTAAGAGGCACAGCTGCAATTCACCTACCTGTGGGGTCTGTGGTGACACTGGGAATGCCATAATTTGCCTCTTCCATAGTTTGTCACCCTGTCACAGCTGCCTTAAGCATGGGAAGTTTAATATCTTGTCAATCATGGCATCATTTGAGAAATTTAATCCTACATCTTTCCAGGCCTTCTTTGACAAAATAGTCAAACAAGACCATTGTGGTATTCCTGCCTGCTTAGTTGTTGTTGGAAGTTGTCCTCTGGTCAGTGGTCTCTACATCAGCTTCAGGGTCACCTGCAGGCTGGACTGCTGTGGCATCCCAGGTTGGTGGATTTGAGATGTTGGTGAAAGAATTGCTTGAGTTAAAGATGAGCGTCTGATGTCAGGGGACTCCTGCCAGTCATTGTTCTGCTGCCTGTGTGGAAACAGGCTGAATTCTGTGGTTTTGCTATGTAACATTCTTATGTAGCTGGCTGAGTCGCCAACATGATAAATGCAATTATTTTTTCCAATTGTTATTTTTGCCCAAAGCATGCAATTGACACTGAAGTCTGCTGGGCAGAATGGGAATGCTCACATCCCTGCAGTGGCGCCGCGATGTGAAGGCACGAATTGCAGTGATGGGAAGCAAACACTGCCCTGTGGTATATGTCAGGAGTAGGTATCCCTCTGTGTGTCCGTCAGTCCCATCCTCAGGTGTCAGTGGTCGAGGGACAATCTGCTTTCTTGGTGTCATTGAAGGGGGAAGGATGGAGTTTCTAGGTCAGCTGTAATGTGATTTTCCCTGGAAGAGTGGGGTGGAGTGGGTTTGATTATGTAATGTAGTCAAGGAAACTGTATTGCACCACCTGGGAAAGGAGCAATGGCACCAGAGCCTCTTGCATCTCCCCTACACCCACAGAGGCCAGCCACATCTCTGGCTCCCAACAGGAGCATTCCCAAAGGGATAAAAAGGATTTGGAGCTCTTCCCTGGTGGGAGGCAAGATTTAATTGGATCCTGAGCTTGGGAAGGAGGTGCAGCTCTCTTATAATGATGGTGCTTTCACAGAGAGTGGGGATGATATGTGGGGCTAATTTGGGTCACCTGCACCCTTTGGGAAACCAGCACTGTGGGGTGACCAGTGCTGAGGGCTCCCTGTGCTGTGGCTTATTAAGCCAAGTAAAAGGACGGGCCAGCCGAGCTCCCACCGTGGTGGTTAAAGTTTGTTTTACCTGCCTTATCTAATCTCTCCCCTAACTTTTGCTGGGGGAAAGCGTTTATTGCTTATATCGTGTTACTCCATGGGCACTTGCTGGCTGTGGCTGTTTGCGTGTGTATATGTAGATGTGAAGCCAGATAACTTCAGGCCTTGCAGTTTTATGGGTCAGTCAATCCAAACTGCTTCCACTGGCAGATGTGGGGATGTGCTGCATTCGTTACCTGTGGGCCATGTGCTATCAGGGTGTAAATCAGCAAAACAGGGCTCTGTTTATACACATAAATTGCCCCAATCTGACAGCTTAATACCCTTTTGACTTTTTACCCTCGGCAGGGGAGAGCCTCAAATGTCTTACGGCACTGCTCACCCCGGGGATGACGGCAACACAGGGAAACCAGCCCCGCTATAAAAGGAGGGAGCACGCTTTGCTCCCGTGTGTCTTCAGGCTTGGCTGCGTAGCCACCAGCTCCCCGGAGGGGAAAGGCCCTTCCAACAGACCAGTCCAACAGGAAATTATCTGCTCACCCTTTGCTAAATTACTAGCTGGACAGCCAGTCACAGGGTCCCAAAAATGCCAGCTCCATCTGTTCCCCTACAGACATGATTCCCAGGCACTCAAGATCCTGCCTTGGTCAGCGGGAGGGCAAACCCACCCGTCCACCCCTTCCCTGCGGCACCTTACGCAAGTCTTGATTTCATCTCTTCTGTGGGACAAAAGGGTCACATGGGTGAATTTTTCCTGAGCAATCACAGGGTAAAACCTGCCAGGCTTCCTTCAGCTCTGGCTGAGGCGTTTTGTTGCTTGAGGAGATGCTTTAGTTTTCTCAGCAGATGAGAGTGTGTTTCCAGTGAGATAGTGGGGGGTTGATGAGAGGGAGGAAGTGCCAAGCCAGCACAGCGAAATGGACTGTTGTGATATTCTGAGGAGCTTCCCAAATTTAAATTATGTGGAAGCAGGGGTAAGGTTGTTGAAATTGAGATCCTTCCTATTTGAAACATCCTTTTCGTTTCCCCCTCAGTCATCTCCTTCATCATCTTGGAGAACAGGAGCTCGTGCCTACATCCAAACCTTTGGTAACACCCTTGGCTTTTTCCTTTCATTTATTGCATCCTAAATCTGGCTTCACTAGACCGTTGTAAACCCAACCTAGAGAAAGACAGACTCTCTTAATCAGGACATTTGCTTGTGCTGCCACTGAGCAGCCCTGGTTGGGACTCTCAGTTTACCCCATTGTGCTTTTTAAGGCCTCCTCCCCATCTGCATCCGAGCTCTGTTGGAGCATGGCAGCTCCCAGGCTGCTTCTATGCTCCCACCCCAGCCAGGAGCATCCCTGTGGCCTTGCATGAGAGGCAAGTGCAGCCAGCTTTTCCCAACTTGCTTTCAAAGTGCAAGTTGAGGCTGAAAATTGATGCTGTAGGAGACTGACCTTATGAGAACATCCTTCCCTCTGGCTGATCTTGGGTCAAATGCTCTCAGTTTACAAGTCACCAACTTCCATGGTAGCTGGACTGCTCCTACCTCCGCTTCTGCTTGCCCGAGCAGCAGGAAAGACTCAGCAGCTGAGATGTTGCGTAGAGCAGAAGGTGACCCCATCCCTGCTCCTGGCCTTGGATCCCCTTAGCACCCAAAAGGTGGCTTTGGTGCAGGAAGAGCTGCTTGGGTGGCTGGGGAGCTGTGCTGGGGCTACCCTGTGCCTTATTTTACCTGGCTGGGACTCCTTCCCACGCCGACTCTTACTCTTGTGGCATTTCTCAGAAAGAGGGGCTGTCAGTGATCACAGTTTTAGATTCTCATCCCAGATGATGCTGTTCCTGCAGTGCACTTGGGGTGATTCAGTGAAGCGTGGGTTCCTGCAGAGAAACATATGAGGCAGCTCAAGGTTGGATGCTCTGGTGTTTATTCTCAAGTGTGCGCATGCTGCAGCCTTTGTCCCAGCGTGGGCTCGGAGTTCTCTTGTCTACTCAGCCCCGGGAAGACTTGTAAGCAGTTTGTTTCTTTGAGGACTCTGCCCTTCTGGCAAACTTGATTGAAATTGGCCAGGGAGTTCACAAGTTTTATTAGGGAGAGAGACAGACACACCCACAGCCCGATCACAAAAGAGTCGTTTCTCTAGGAAACCAGGCTGAAAAAAATAATTGTTTAAGTAAGCAAATGTGTTTCTTGGAGACACTAGTGCAGGGGAGGTGGGAGGGGAAGTGTGTGTTTATATAGCTGTTGACCCAAACTCCTCTTAAGCATTAGTTTCTTGGTTTAAATCTCTTTATCCCTATTTATGCTCATTTTTATCATGTTGATTATTAGTCCTAATGACTTTCTCTGCTCTGTGCGGCTGCCTCCATCTCAGCAACCTCCCGTTTTGCTGCAGGACTCTGCAGACCACTTTGCTGAGATCAGCCCATCCCAATAACTTCACACGTATAAACAATGAACCCAGTGAAGGAAAGGGATTGGCAGGGCCCCGCGGGGGCAAGGCAGAGATGTGAGCAAAATTAATCGGTGGCTCAAGCTCTCCTATAAAGCTCCTGTTTCAGGATTTGCAAACTGGTTTCCTCTATCGGCTCCAAAGCATCAGAGCTGCTAATCCCAGGGCAGTAAAGGCCCTTTTGGTCTGAGCTGTCAGCTAAAAATTCGAGTGCCTGTAAGTTGTTCTAGTTTTGCTGAAAATGGGTGCAGTGGTCAGGTGTCCCTTTGATGCGCTCCTGTTTATTTACAAAGAGCCCGAAAGGTCCCATTCCCCGGAAGGTGGCAGGAAACAGGCAGGGACAGAATTTGGTACCTTGTTCTTCCTGTTAGGGCTGATCTCACATGTGAGTAAACAGCGGGTGCGTGTTGAGCTGTAGCAAAGGCTTCGCTGCCTGAACAGCCACCCGTCCTCCTGTTTTCCAGCCCTGGATGCCTGTGCAGTTCTCCCTTTCACTTTCCTCCTGGCTGGCTCAGTGCAGGAAATCAGACTGATTAAAAACTAAAGCGGGGGGGGAAAGTGTTTCTTTAAAAGCAGAAGAAAAAAAAATTAAAGATCATTTTAATTAGGTTTGAAAAATCTGCGGCAGAGTTGACAGGCGGGCTGACAGGGCTCCCTTTCACCGGATTGCCCAGTTCAGGGCTTTTCATCTTGTGTGCAGAATATTTTGACATTCATGCTTTCTTTGCTCCGTTTGTAGAGCCCACTGGAACCTGCAGCCTAATTAAATGTAACAATTCCTGAAAATGAGGGTTGTTATTTTTTTTTCCTAAGGATAATAATAGAGGTTTTATTTAAAAAATAGCTAATCTATTTACTCTAGGCTGCCTGCTTCCTGACCTGGCCTCAGCACCTGAGGGGACAGGAACAGAAAGAATTAGACAGGAGCTTAGTCACTGGAAAAGATGAGGGTGTTAATGTGTGCATGTGTGTGTGTGCACATGTGTCCTGCATGCTCCACTCGAGGAGTTGAGAAGTAGAAGGTTAGGAGGTTCGGATTTTCCCTGGCAGCTTTTTCTCTTACTTTTGTGGTTGGGTGCTGGTTTTTAGCCAGCGTCAGACCCGGCGGGCTCTAGAGGGGTTGCACAGTCCCTTCTCTGGCTCCTTCACCGTGGCCACCAGCATGCAGAGGAGGGGAGCCAGGGGCTCTGCAGAACTGGGGCCATGCAAACCAGAGGGTGATGGCAGAGACTTTGTATTGAGAGCTGTGGTAAAGAAGGAGGCAAAGGAGAAAGAAAACACAAGTCAGGATTGTTGAGGACTGGATGTGCCCAACTGTGCACCAGCAATCTGCACCTCTTGGTGCCCAGAGCTTTCCTCCAAGAGCTTTTACTGCCATGTTTCATTCTGACCATGGCATTATGCCTGCTCCCTCGAGCACATCCCTGCATCCCTAGGACTGGTGAAGCATGAGCCAAGCTCCAGGAGAAAGATAAGTCAGAGTAAGTTTCTTGTTCTTCTTGCTGTGGGTTCGCAGTGCCATTGTGCCTCAGGTCTGTGTGCTGCCATCACTGCACTGGGGTGCCCCACTCAGGGGTCCTTGCTTGTGGCTTCCTGTGGGCTGCTTGGGTCCAGCAAATCCCTCTTTCATTTCCATGTCTAATATGTTCTCCCAGGCTGATGCTGAGATGATGGTGGCAGAAGCTGAAGAACACTCCCTCCCATCCCGTGCATGGTGGGATGGCTTTCCTGTGCCAGTCGGTCCAACACTCATCATCAAACCGCCTCAAAACTTCCCATCAGCTGATATGCCCATTACTCAGCCAAAACAACACGGTGAGCCACGAGAGGTGCAAACCACTTGCAGACTTTCCCTCTCCCCACTTCCTCTTGCAGCTCCAGGGGATGTCCCCTCTGGCACAAGAAATCCAAGCTTCAAGGGGCACTTGCCCCCAGCTGGCCACGGCAGGACTGGCTAATGGTGCCCTTGCCTTTCCCAGCCGGCAGCCTGATGGCAGCAATGAATCAGCAGCCGGTGGACTTGTCAAAGGCATTCCTCCACTTTAATCCTATTGACAGGGCCTACTGCCTGGAACAGGAACTGCGGGGTGAGCCATGTCAACAGCAGATTCTTATTACAGATAATATTGATGGGGCCTTTACTTGAATAATGAAGGGAAGAGCCCTCTGCTTTGACGTTTGTCTCCAAAACCTAGAATTACTAAGAGTTTAACCATCGGAGGGGAGCTTAAGATAGTTGCATCTTAAAGAATCTGCTTTCTTGTCACATTCAAGGCTGGGGAAAGGAGTTTAGCCCATACACTGGTAGCTCCGTGCTGACCTTTTCACTGCTCTTAATAAATGTTACAGTTAAATAAAGTCGGATGGATTTTTCTATCTACTGTAGTGTGTTATCCACTTTCTGGGAAAAAAAAAAGGCAAAAAAACTCCAAATCCCTGTTTAATATCACTGTTACTCATTATCTTTGCTAGCTGCAGGGCGAAAGGCAAGGAGGAAGGGCAGGGGCAGGACAATTCAGGCTGTATTATCAGGGTAATTCCTACCATTGCACATGATTATGTGTGTCTCTGTATAAGGGTGAATCAAGGCTGTTTAAATCCCTCATGATCTTATGGCCAAAGCTCAAACCAGAACAAGCAGCTCTGGAAATATTTGGGAAAAGTTTTGTTTGTTTTTATTTACTTTCTTATTTTCCCTTTAAAAGAGGGAAAAACCCTCTCTGTTCCGGTCTATTTCTCTTGGTTCCTTACAGAAGTGGAGGCACCAGAGCTGCAGCAGAGAGGCTGCCTGAGAAGTCAAAAGAGGGCAGAAAGCATCAGCTGTTCCAGGAAATAACCTGTCCTTGCACATTTCCTCATGTTTGGGATTCAATATTGTGAATTCAAGCACTGTGATGAAAGAAGGTAAGGAAGGAAGATGGGGCTAAATGGTGGCATCCTTATTCTTGGATTTTAAGCATAACCAGGAGTGCAAAGGTGTCCCTCTAAAGCCTTATACCAGAGACATCTCTAAATGGGGTTTGGACCTCTAGCTCCTGTTGGGACAGTTGAGGAAGACAGCAGAAAAAGTTGGCTTTTGTCCAGGTTTATACCTCCCAGATCCTAGAGCTGGCCCAGGACTGAACTGGCAGGTGGTTTAAGTTAGAACAGCCCTGTGGCTGCTCTAACTTAAGCCAGCTGGAATCTCTTCTGGGGCTGGTTCTACCAGCCAAGGTTTGCTGGATTACAGCAAGGTCTGAAAGCCTCCAGCCCACCCCTGCACGGCCTGCACAAGAGGACCAGTGAGCAGATGACATGAAAATGTCCAGGCAGTTCACAGCTAGTGCTTTAGGACGACTTTAATTCCTTCACACTCCTGCAGAAAATTAGTATCTGGTCCAAGGGAGCTTGTTCTCATGGTATTTTCAGTCTGATTGTGAGGACCCTAGGAGTTTTGGATTGTCCTGAGGTTTCTGAATGCTGGGCTTTCTGACTTGAACTGTTAAATATTTTCCATACATAAACAGCAGCCACAAGATTTCAGGTTGGATGACTTGTGGTTTAAATTAAAAAAAAAAAAAAAAAGTTAAAATAAGACAGAAGAAAAGTGAAGTCTCCAAGAAGCCCAATTACTCTTCTCACCTGAGTGCATCTCCTCCCTCTGAAACAGGTTCCTGAGGCAGAGATGAAGTGGCCTCCCTTGGCACAGTTCTTAAAAGTGCAAAGACCCAGCAGACATAGGAGGGATCATCCTTGGGGTCAGTGAACAATCCCCCAGCACATGATGTGGTGCATGAGAAGGCAGCTCATGCTCTCAATGTGCACCCCATACCTCTGGGCATTGTTTAGCTCACTGTCTGTATCTATATGTAGTGTTTTAACCTTCTCAGATCGTCTGGCTTACCCAGAAAATCCCATGGATGATGGGGGCCCTTGTTTTCCTGTGAGGATGGACCCCCAAGGATCATCTCTTAGAGCAACTCTGAAATCCCACTGAAGTGCAAAAGCCACCTTCTCTTACAGCCTTGATTTATGCCCCTTCTCTTCCAGAGAAGATCTATGACAAGGTGTGGCATAGAGACTTAGTCCTGCTCCTAACAGCAGGTACAATCAGCCAGGCCTGACATCAGGTTCTGTGGTTACACACAGAGCCTTTCCTGGCAGGGAAAACTTTGGCAAACACCAGTGGCTGGGGAGAGCCCACGCTGGGCAAGAGTGGAGCAGGGACAGGGACGTGGTGCTGCCACCAGCCCCTGAGCCAGGCAGGGAGCAAACAGCCTTGGAGAAACCATCACACCACAGCCCGTGCCTGAAAGGACTGTGAATATCCATGCACGAGCTCTGGTTCTCCAAGGGTTTCTAAACTGGTGGAGGCTTGCAGCAAGGGGGAAAGAGTGATATTGCCTTGGGGCAGGTGGACCTGTCCCAATTCCCTGATTAGAAATGTAAGTCCTCTGCCTTTTTGTCTCAACCAGGCACCCGTGAGATCCTCCACAGTGGAATTTGGGGTCTGTGCCCATCTGCAGCAGAGAGCAGCTCCACCACGGGGCCACCTGCACCAGGCATCTCACAGACCTGTGGAGGTGCCATGGCCAGACTGTGGGAGGAGGTGGACATGAGCTCAGGAGATGGAGAGACTGAGCAACTGTCCTTGAGCTTCCTTTACCACTGTGGCTGTGGGAATGGCTAGACTGATGGTCTCCCACGCTGGGGTGGGTGAGCAGGACAGCATGTGGCTCCAAGCCCCCATGTCCCAGGAAAAGGCCACTCTCTCCTCATCAACACGGTGTTGTACTGGGGCTGAAATTTGGCCAATGCCAGATTTGGTGGTGCCCATGGCATGGGCTCACCCTTTGTGTAACTGCCCAAGGGCTTGAAAATTAGTTTGGTCCTTCAGGTCACGAGGGGTTTTTAAATCACCTCTTTAAAAAGAAGTTGATAAATATTGGTTTTCCCATGCCTTTTTTTTTTTTTTGGTTTGGAGGTGCTTTAGGATGTGCTGTGCTTGTGTTTTTCAGCTTTTCTCTAGAATCTGGAAGCCCGTGAACTGCTTGTTCATTTTTCTTCTTTAAAAATGAAATCTGAGATTTTTGCATAATACATTGGAGCAAGAAGCTGAGGAAGGGGTGAGGAAAAACATCAAGTACTGTGGGACTAAAATTGCAAGAGTTGGCAACACTGAAGTTTTGTTTTGTTTTGTTTTTCTTTCTGTTTTCCAGAGAAAAAGAAAACCACCCTGATTTTGCTGAGCCCCAGCAGTGGGAACAGAAAGAAAAGGTGCTTCAGGGCAGGAAGAAACTATGAAGAAATAGGTTTTCAAACTCCATTTATATTGGATTGTCTGAAAATTGTCCTGAGAGCTGCCTTCTGGGTACATCTGCCCTGCTCTGAGGGAGGGGAGAGATGTGTGTGGGGAGAAGCTGTGTGGTGCTCTCAGGCTGGGCCAGGACTCAGGTTGCAGTCACCTCTGGTTGTGCTCAGATCTCAGCAGTGCCAAGTTCTCAAGGAGGACAAGGAGAGGACTGGCATGCAGTGGAAGGGCTCCATAAACTCCTTCTCCCCACGCAGCAACATCTCCTTCTGCACCAGAAGTCCTGGTTGGCCAGAACCAGTCCTGCAGGCAGAGAGAGAGAGAGCTATAAAGGACAGGCCTGTTTACCCTCAGACCCCCTTCCTGCCAGTCATCTGGAAGTCATGGCAATGCTGCAGTGCCCCTGTGCTCAAGGAAGACCTGCAGAAGGACCTGAGTCTGTGCCAAAGATGTGCGTGGGCTGCTTGTACCCAACCACAGCTTAGGCGCTTGCAAGACTCCCAAGTCACCAGCAGGCAAGAAAGATCAATAAATGGAGGTTCAACAAAGTAGGATGTTGCCCTTAATACATCACATCCCAAAGGATAGAGGTAAGGATGCTGGTGGGATCCACTGCGGGCTGTCAAGCAGCAGCAGTGAGTGTGTCTATCTCGCCTTGGCTGCACGTGGCATGTACAGTGGGACTGTTCTTTATTAGCGCTTGCAGTCGTTGGCAGGAGCTGCTGGAAGGGAGGTTGAGCTCCAGCTGCTATTCCTGCCTGTCCTCCATCCCTTGTGCTCGTGTCTTTCTCAGACTCCCTCCTTTTGCGTTGAAATTTTCCGTGCTTTGTCTTAGCCCAGTGACACATTTTTGCTGAAGGTATGGGCTGTGCTGGTTGGAGTCCTCTTTGTGGTGCTCCTTGCTACTCTCTGCCTTGTGGTGAATGTTCATCTTTCATGTCTCAGGAGACATCAGGCTGAAGAAAATCTTTAGAGGATGGATCCTACTTTATTTCCTTGTTTATTTATTTGAAAAAGTGACTTAAAAGCTTACATTTCAGTCAACTGGAACTTAAAAGGAAATCTCTTATTTAGATCTTCCCCAGTGGAAAACTAAGCAGCTCTGGCAAAATTTAAGTTTTTCCATGGAACATTCAGATTCTGTGAAAACTACACTTTCTATTGAAAAAAAATATTTTGATTGTTAGTTTTTCATCTGCTCTGCTTTTTTAAGGATGATTCAAAAACATAAAGGCAAAAATCTCCACTTCCTATGTCTAATGTATCAACTTTTTTTTTTTTTATCATGACTTCAATTCCATCTCCTTAGCGAGGAGGCTAGAAAAATTATTCAGCTTAAGGAAAAGCATTTTATCAGTTATAAAGTTGTGGAAATTTAAAATGGGTATCTTAGTGCAAGTATTGGATTTGCAGCTCGCCTTTCTTCCTATCTGGGTCGAGGATGCCAGACTTAAAAACCTGGTGTTAACTTAGTAAAAAGTCTCTCTGGTAGGAGGCTTTTGGTTTGTGTTTTCCTTTCCTTTTTTTTNAGGACTGCAAGACAAAAAATTACCTCTAGGATCTGGGAAACCTCCATTCACGGTGATTCTGAAAGAGCGATTCCAGGGTCGAATTTATCATTTACAGAAGGGTTGTGGTTTAATACATACTTTTCCTCACAACTTTCAAACTTAAAGGTTGCTTTCCTTAGACAACCTTTCTTTTCTTAAAAAGCTAGGATAACCAAATACTAGGCTTAACTAATTAGATCTTCAAAACTTAGCAAGTTCCAGTCCAAGGAATAATGTCATTACAAACTTAATACAAGCTTATTGTGCAGAAGCTTCTCTATTCCCTTTTCTACCCCATTGTGATGGAGCAATTCCTTGAATGTTCAGAGGTTCTCTCCGCAACCAGGTACAAATTTGGTACTTTCAGACATGCACATGCATGTAAAAAATTGGTGTAGACTATACACTGAGTAGAAGAAAAAAATCCTTTCATGCAAAATGCATTCAAAATAGCTAATTTGCAAAATGCCCAGAATGCATCACGGGGGATGACTTGATTTGAAACATTAGAATAGGTGAAAAGAAGTCATGCTGTAGAAGCATTTATATATTTTTCAAATGATTCGCACTTAAAGGGAAAAAAAGTCTTTATAATTAACACGACAGATAAGAGCAACTGTGACACTTTAAATAAATGCAATGGATTTGATTTTGAAGTAGAGTTTAAGATCCTGGGGATGTGTTCAAGAGAGAAAAAAAATATGTGCTCTGAGTTGAAAATGAAGACATACTAGAGATCATCTTTAAAAACTAAGCAGCCTCACAGAACTCCCCTGTTCCTGCTGGCCTTCAGCACAGAGCCTCCTAGGGAATGGGAGTGGGATTCATTGAAAGAGCTGTAAAAAAGGAGGCCCTACAAGGAAAGGTTTAGGGCTTCTTTTCCATGCTAATAGCCATCCAAGGAGAAGACATCCAAAGATCTAGTCATGGTGGAAATAAGTCTTGAGGAATGCTGCCTCTTTACAGATTTTAGAATAAAATGGAGGGCAAATGATGGCTTACATGTTAGATATAATGGACATTGTGTTGGTCATTGGATAGAGGTTTGGCAGCCAGTTTAGTGAATAGTTTCACTTAGTTTTTTGATGTGTGATCCTAAGTCATGGGCTGGGCTGGGTTCTTGTGGCTCCTTCAAAGACATGTGGGCAGGAGGCAGAGTGAGACCACTGTTCAACAGAAAGGAGGAATAGGTATTTCCCACCAGCACTTTTATCTGCAAAGACCAAGATGAATTAAAAATTACTGATTTCTGCAACAATGTCTTCTCATTTCTTAGTTGTTGCTCCGGCAAAGCTGTTATTAATTCAGGAGGAGTCTGCCTGAGCAAGAACTCTCCAGAGTCCAAAATATTTTGCAAAGAGTAAATATGAGAATTATTCACCTACCACAGAACAGCATCAGCCCCTGGGTGGAATGCAGGAGCTGTTTAACAGTGCACAGAAACGTTTCCCTGAAGGTTTGGACAGAAGTCGAAGGTTTCTCTACGTCCAATTGAAACGACGACTGAAAGCAGTAAGTGACACGAGCCCCCTCCCTTGCCTTGGTACTGAATGGGTTCAGGGGGGTGAGCAGCACCTACCTGAGTACCACACCACTTCCTCTAGGACACTTAGAGATTTTTCTGGAGCTCGTCCATCTGATCCAGTCCTCCCCATGAGATCTGGCAAGATAATCACTCCAAGTGCCTGGGTAAGTACTGTAAAATGCTTCAAATAAGTGAATAGAAATCATCTGCTTCATAAATGCCAAGGGCTTTCAACATGTCATTTCTTGGTAAACAAAGAATTTCAGCACGACAATATCTTAGGATGTTCTTTGCCATATTTGTTCCCTCGTGCGTATTGAAGCCAATGTGAACAGAGCTGCAGAGCTATCCCTTACGTCCTCATTCAGCTCAGAGCTTTCCTCCCTGCTGCACTGGAAATGAGGGGGCTGCTCTGACTACCCCTGGACAGACTGATCTCCCCTCAGCCCCCAAAATTCCAGTTTCTGTGGTGGTAAAGGACAGGTGGAAGTTCTGCTCATGCTTGATTCTGCACAAAGTGTCACATGTCATGATTAGAAAAAAAACCTAAACAAATCAAAACACATGCCTTTTTTTTTTCAGACATTAGAATGCAATAAAAATATGTGTGTGCTTCCCCCTTCACTCCCCAGCTAAATTGATTGCATCTGGTGGCATGAAAAAAAAATAGCCAAAATATCAGACTGAGTCACACAGCCCCCATGGGTGGTTATATTTATTTCAGGGTTGGAGCACTCACTAAAACAATTTATCCTTGGCTCTCCCCCTCAGCCTTCCCATCTCTGTGCTTACAAACTCTTCTCTGTTCCCTAACACTTGTATTTGGCCCCAAGTCCCCTCCTTCCACCAGTCTTTCCTTTCTCCATCTTTTTTTTTTTTCTCTGGCCTGGCTCAGTCCCTCTCCTTCCTCTTTGCTTACATCAACCCCAGCAAACCCTGTAATTTGCAGTTTTCCACTGGGGATAGTGGGGA
This sequence comes from Grallaria varia, assembly GCA_013396735.1. Lineage (NCBI taxonomy): Eukaryota > Metazoa > Chordata > Aves > Passeriformes > Formicariidae > Grallaria > Grallaria varia. Next base: position 2,175,366 of record VWZG01006450.1, read on the forward strand.
AAGCTGGAGCACAGGCAAGGCTTGGTGTTTCTAATGCTATGCTATCTATTTAATGTCTTGTTTCTTGGGGTGAAGGGATGTGACAAAATGTGAGTGAGCTCCCTACTGTGGTTTCCATCATCACTGTGACTGGTGGAACAGGTGGAGTGAGACTGTGCCTGCTGGGATGGACACAACTCTATCTCCAGCCTTGCCTGGTGTGCCTTGGCTGCCCTGACCTGCTGCAGTGGAGGAGGTGCATCTGCAGGCTCTCTTCTGATGAATTATTCTTCGGGCTTGGTTCACCTTTGTCCCCTGTTTTCTCTCTGACAAGGAGCAGCACCAGAAGCATCTGTTTGGTGAGGAAAGTGTGTGCTGCAGTGGGTGGGGCCAACCTCATCTCCAAGAAACCAAACTTCTCTTCCCAAACCTCATTCTGCCCAAATCACAAGGAGAATGGCCACCTCCTGTCTGCAGCCATGGGGACACACTGTTGTACACCTTGGTCTATAAATCCTGTTGCAATTTGCTGTCAGGTTCTGCCTGCTCTTGTGTCTTATGACAACCACAGTTGCAGAAGTTCAAGTGCTCCAGGACCCTCATGGAAGGAAATGGCTGTAAAAATTGCATTTTTCTGGTTTTACTCTATTATGATGAAAGGGCCTGGTCTGGCAGGAGCAGGGACTGAAGGTCTTACTTGCTCTTTCTCTTGGGCTGGAGGAATGCCCTGCGCAGATCTATGCCTTTGCTTTCTTTATTACTTCTACAGGAATCAATGACATGAAGACAGGGATACCCTCCACTGTCTTGGCTGGGAGAGGACTCAAGAAGCTCTTGGCATCACTGCCTCTGAGCTTAATTGTCTCTGTCCCACCCATTGCGTCTCCTGCTCCCAACATGGACAGTAGGCTCCTGTAGTACAGAGCACTACATTTTTCTCCTGTGGTAAATCAGAGCCCCCTGGGATCTGGTATTGTGCTGCCTTTTTTTTTTTCCCCCAGGTATTTTTGTCTGTGAACCACAGAAAACTGAATAGCAGGAAATGAAGTGCAGATTGAGAACATGGTTGAGTGCACTTGCTAAAATAAAACATTGAGGGGGGAGGGAAAGATTCTTTTATAATAGAAAATGAAGTGTGTTTACTTTTTATTGATGAAGTATTTAATTGTGCTGAGGGTTTGAGAGATGTTCTTAGAAGCATCTCAGAATGCGCATGGACTAGAAATGCCAGTTGGTCTTTGGTACCAATACCTTGCTAGGCTGAACTCACCTGTGTTGTGGCTGGGAAGGGCAAGGGGATGCCTGGGGTTTTTGGTGGTCTCTGACCAGTTGTGCCAGGAGGGCCAGAGAACTCCACTGGTATCTTCTCAAACTGGGCTAGATGCTAAGATGACCCAAAGGCTTGTTGAGTGGATGCATTTTGACAACAGAAGAGAAAGCCTCTGCCCATTACCTCTGGCCAGTGTACTTTATCATTGACTGGACAGTGAAGATTTTGGGTTCTGTGATGAGTTCAGCCTTTAGTCTCCCCACAGAGTCTGCCAGAAAAGCAGGTCATACTGGAGAGCATCTGTGGAGCTGGTGCAGCATGTACAGGTACCTGAGGTAGTGCTGAAGTGGCCGTGCTGCAGAAGGTTGGTTAGCTTCTGCCACACAGCTGCTAACCGGGAGGAAAGCTGAAGCCCAAGAGAGAGAACCTCCTCCCCGTCACCTATCTTTTATACACCTGATTACGTGAGGGAATAGGATGGAATACTTCCTTAGTTTTTGACCCCAGTTGTTAAGGAAGGCCTAAAGAACAACAAACCTCACCAAAGCCTAAAATTTAAACTACCACACCTGTTCTCCCTCTGTTTCTGAACTGCTGTCTGAAAGATTGTAAAAGTTTGTTTGATCCAGTGAAGGATCATAAGACTTCAAAAGCAGAGGAGACCAAGTTGCTTAGAGTCTCCATGGTAGGTCTGTTACACCTTTGCTAGAAGCTTGGGTGCAACCAAGAAGTGTGTTCATAATGAATTAAACGGGGCTGCTTTTGTTTGGTCTTAGCTATGTAAAGTACCCATGGAAGCTTTTAAGCACCTGCCAAAGTCAGTGAGAGCTAACCACCTTTATTAAACTTTGATTGGATCAGCATACAGAAGTTGGACACATTGGTTGCTTTTCAGAGCCATGAGGTCTGATGGTGCTGCATGCCACTGCCTCTGTTTCCAGGCCAGATGGGAGCTGGGGATCTGCTGGAAAAGCTCTTCCACCTGTCTGGAAGGCCATGCAGTAGAGCATGACCTCTTCATCTTGTCCATCTTGCCAATTTACCCCAAGTTACTAATTCTAAAAATCTTGCCTTGACAATGCCTCAGCAAGGAAAAATGTCCAGTTATGCAGCCTTCAGATGAAACAGCAACCAGCCCAAGAGAGACCTCAGCTGCAAGGGAATGGCAACTTCATTTGCCTTCCTTGGGCACAAAAGCCTCTCGGCATCTCACGAGCTCCCACAAGAAGAGCTGAATGCCATCACGTGGGGGTGGGCAGTCCCTGTGCTGACCAGTGTGACAGCAGAAAGTGGAAGGGGGATTCAGGCAGAGAAGAAATTCTGGAGGAGTGAATAGATGCAAGGAAATTCCTAGGAATGTTACAGAAATCAACATCCCCCCTCTGCTCCTTCCAAACCAGCCCACCTAAAAAATGCCGTTTTGTGGGCTATTTTGGAAAGGAGTCCATGCCTGGGGAATTTTTGGCTGATGCTTATGGCTTTTTTAGAAGTTTCTGGGAGATCAGACGAATAGAAACAGGAACCAGATGGGACTTCTAGCTGCTGGAAAGAAAGGAAGAAGAAAAAAAAGGGGGTGGGTGGAAATCTATCCCTTATTTAAGATGTGAAGAGCACTTGTTCACTTTTGGGGAGTTTCCCCTTCACTCTGGATTTCTTATTTTAAAATAATTTACTCCAGTTCTATGACATTCTCTTAGGACATTTATCACTCTCCTTGTTGTTGCTAGGAATTGTTCTTTCTTTTGTAACAAAAACCAGTTTATTCTTAGGCGAATTTAAGCCTCTGCTTTACTAGATAAAAAGAGTCAGTAGTTGGTTTTGTTCTCGCAGCAGCCTCGACATCCTTCGGTCATTTACTTACTGAGTTTATCTCCGAGGCTGTAAAATGTGAAAAAAAGGCAGTGGTAGCAGAGAGTTGATAAAAGGTGCTTTGACGTCCCAAAACTGGTGCTAATTGAGGTAAGCAGCCATCAAAGGGAAAGGTGTACCATACTGGAACATATGATAGACCCAAACGTGGACCTCATATGCATTGTGCCCGCAGTGACCCAACTTGTCAAGCATCACGTTGGATTTGTGGTGTCTTGGCTGCTGGGTTTGGGGGTCGTAAATACAAAAAACAGGCCTGGTCTAGCCCCAGGTTCCATTTTATCAGACCTTGGCTCTGCAGCTGGTTCAGTTTTGGAAAACATCCCAGAGGTGGAATAGGGGCCAGGGAGCATTTTCCAGCTCCTGGATCCAAGCTGGACTCTGCCTGGGAGTCACAGTCCAGCCATGGTCAGATGCCGTGCTGGGACTGGGCTCAGTTGTGCTTCATCTTTGCAGCCTTTTTTTTCCAGGCTGGTGAGCAACAGGGGAAGTGGGATGTGTGACAGTGACCCTGCTCCATTCAGGGGAGCCATGGAGTCTTCCTCCCCAGCTGGTAGGAAGGAAGCAAAGTAGGTACCTCCTCGTAGACAGAGATACTAACTGGATAAGACCTACTTGTGAGCTTTGTCACTAATCTTCTTTTAAGGGTCTGCATTTGAGGAATTCTTTTAATAGTTAATTAAAGAGGGTATTTACCTTTTATCTTTGCAGTTATTTACCATTTCCTGGGGGGAAAAAGCACTTTTCCAAGGTTCCTATCTTGTTGTATTGTCTTCCTTTTCTTGATAATCATTTCATATTATTTCTCCTCGTGCCCTCTGAACTGCAGCTGTTCCCAAGATAGGGTCACTAGCACAAGGCAATGGCCCTTGATAAATCTTCACCCATGGTTTTTAAGTTGGTAGGAGAGGAATTCCATCCCTAGGACTTCATGTATAAACTGTATTTCTAGGGAACTGATTGGAAGCCCCACAAAAAAAACATTAGAACTATACTGTGTGCTGTGATACTTGTTAGTGGTGATGCATGAAGTCAACTGTAGATATTTTAAGACACAAGAGTCGATCATTTATTTGTGTTTCCAAGTGTGTGTGTGTTTGAACACATGGCTTTGGTTCGAAGGTTCGTCACAGATGGACCTAACTGAGCCAGCTGCTTGAAGCCTCTATTATGGTGACCAATTGATTACATTAGTTTAAATGAAAAAAAAATGTCCCCAAATGTAAGGCTTTAGATTTGAGTGTCCAATTTGAGTTCTAAAGTTTGAGGCTTTATTTTTCCCTTTGGCTCGGGCTGGTCCAGCAGGATGTCCCATATTAGAATGCTGCTTGGTTGTTGTTGTTTTTTGTGGTTCCAATGAGCTGTTTTTTCAGAAATGTCTGGAAGGAAAGAGGCATAGGGGACTTGGTTCACAGGGTTTGTACAAAAGCTTTTATTTTTCCTTGTTTTTTCCCCTCCTTGTTTTTGCTTCTCATGGATCTGATATACAAGGGATCTCAGGAGTGACATGCCGAAATTTGTAAAGCAAAGTGCTTATCACATGACTCAGGTTTCTGCTGTCACAATCAAAGCAGTATCATCCCAGAAATTTTGTTTGAATTTAGCTTCCAGCTCAAACAAAAGTCATCTGAGTAGGCAAGCTTTTACTGGTTTCACTTTGGCTCCCCACATCGGTTTAATTTGGCCCATGTTTGCTCAAAATGTCTCCAGCTGTCTACAAACTCATTCCTAACTTGCTGGAACATTCACAACCCTTTTGGCCAGTGTGACCTTAGTTATAAAGGCTGGCTGTTGTTTATTTCAGATAGTTTTTACTAGCTCTATTATATATAAGGCAGTTCACATAATTGAAAGAGACACTCGTTGGGTGCTGTCCTTGCATTTGCAGGTTATAAGTTACTGCTGTCCACAATGCTCAGGCATGAGATCTGCCAGAGAACACCACCTCATTTTGTTCCCTGGGAGCTTTGGCTAATATTTTCTTTTAGATTATCACTCATTTTGTTTCTCTGTTGGGCAGTTTCCATGTGTTTCACACTGAGGACCAAAGTGTCAGAAGATTAAAGGACCGTCTTTTTGCCCAGCTAATATGAATTGGATGCTAAAGTGTGCACTACTCAGAAAATTATATGCCTTCTAAAGAAGTAAGTGGCTGGGAGGAGGCAGTGAAAATCCATCAGATTTGCATGACTAATTAGCTCATCCATTAGTTATTATCCTTGTGTTTACTTGTAATGAGAATCTTCAAAGATTATTCTGTATTGGACATGCAGATAATTTTTTGCTTATGTAATTTTTTCCATACTGTGATACTACTGTGGGGTGTTCTCTACCTTGACATACATAATTCTCTCTTTGCTCAGTAGTCTGTCTGCTAGAGGATGTTGAGCCTGCATCCATCAGTGAGGGATGGACTAAGTGACCACACGGCCCAGACTGTATGAAACGTTTTCTCTTTGCCCTGTAAGGGGGTCTGAATTTCTGAATTTCTTGGCAACCAGAGCCCAGCCTCATTTCACGAGACGCAAACATTTGTGAGTGTCACATTCTGGTTTTCAGTTAGTTATTCAGCTTCGCAGTTCTGAAACAACAGGTCTTTTTGTGGAATTCATTAATGTAGGGAGAAATTCTCTCTACATGTCTTCTCAGTGTATGGTATGATTTCATAAGAGAAATGTGACTTCTGTAGTTGTTATTTTCAGATCTTCCTTACTCAAAAAGATTGAGAGGATAGAGTTGTTGTCTTTGATAAAGTTCACTTTTAACTAGCTTTGTAAGTTTCTATATGTCCTACAAATATTTAGATTTATTCATTTGGGGTGGGACGCGGGAATGTCCGTACGCCCAAAGCACGACACAGGTAGCCTGTTACCTTTGGATTTGGAATCACCGGAGCTTAAAAATGTGATTCTGAGGCTTTTGTTTTGAAATCCCTGCCATGTCATTCTCTTAGAAGGGTTAGTAGAATTGAAAACAAGGATGGATGTATTAAACCTGACTTTTGTCAGACTTTCCCAAAGAGGTGGATTTTGTACTGTTCTCTGCCTGCGCCACTCAACCATTTCCTGTTTTCTGTCATTCACAAGCTTCCACTGGACAGACCAAATTTTACATTTACCGCAAAAAGTCACCAAACTGAAAAAGAAAAAGAGAGAGGAAAACAGAAAAAAAAGTTTTTTGAATCTGATTTTTTTTCCTCTACAAGGAAACAAATAAAACCTTTATTTGTGACCTAACTTGTCAGTTTTTGGAAAACTTATGCCTGAGCCTGATATTATTGTGGAAGTTGATTTTGCCAGCTCAGTGATATTTTTCCTTTGCCAACAACCTGCAGGGATGTGCTGGATGCGTTTTGTCTGGAAGCAAAGTTCCCGATAAATTTGGGGCTTTTATCATCACCTATTTCAGACTGGATGAAAGGTGGAAACTGCTGGCCTCTCCAAGCACTTGTCCATCGTTTCTGTAAGTTTGCTCCAGAGCTTATAGATAATGTTATCTCTGCGTTGCCTGGAGCCTGTTCAGAGTATCTGCCGTCTGGACAGTGAAAGCGGTGACATTATTGCCTTTGAAACATACCTTAATTTCTCTGCTGCTGCTCTCTGCCTTGGTCCTTGCAGGTTCCCTGAGCTGCACTTGAACTGAGCTGAACAAGAACTCCGTGGGCGCGTTCTCCGCAAGGGAGATGGAGAAAAGAACAGCTGCGGGATGACCGCAAGCCCAGCCTTGCTCCGGGAAAGGCTGACCGGCCGTGACTGAGCGAAGCCCACCCGCGGCTCCGCTGCGAGCGCCGGCCGTGGCCGGGAGGAGCCGCGTCCCCGCATCCCGCCGCTGAGCGCTCCGCTGGGCGCGGGCGCCGCTCCCGCCCGCCCCGTCGGTGGCGCCGCACCGTGGAGTCAGCCCTGGGCTCGCACTGGAGCGCGTTACGAAATCCTGGCCTTGACAGAGAGCAGATGCATTATTGGGAAGCCCTCGGGTCATGAGAGGGCTAATAGTCACATTCCTGGCTGGGATGGCGAAAGATTTACGCCGGGCGCTCGCTCGCCTCGCCCTGCACCAGGCCAGCTCCCTACTTCACCGGCCCCCTCGGCTTTAATTGTTGTGTTAATGGCCCTTTTATTTGAAGCAGATCCCCTGGCTTACAGAGGAGAATGTCATTATGTCGTATTTTAGATGTATTTACATTCTCCTTGCCACAGGGATAACGTTCTAATTATTTTCTATAGCTGACAGCACCAGCGTCTCTGGTATTAGGGACCCCTTAGACCTGATTACATGGTCTGCTTTTCCTCAAGTCACCCACAAATGACAGTGGGGGGCAGGTTTATTATCAATTGGCGTACCTTTGCTTAGCGCAACTCGCTCCCGAAATGCATGTCCTGCAAAGATAATGCATGTTCAGAGCGTGTGTCTTCACTTGCGCGGGGGCAGATGGGCTTAGGAGGTCACTCCGGCCACTGACCCCCCTGACTGTGCCGCACGCCCCGCACGGGAGGCAGGGCAGGGACGTGGAGCCTTCCCCACGCAAACCGTCCCCAAAGGCCGTGGAAAAGGACCCGTGTGGGTTTTACAGCCACTGCATCAAGCGGTGGAGAACAGCAGCGTGGGAGAAGGGCTGAGGGTGCAGCGGGAAGAGGGGAGAAGCGGAGGACATGAGCTTGGCTCTGCAATGAGCTGTAGAGAGGTGCCAGAGTCTGGTCTAGGTGGTGGGGCTGTGCGTGTGCGAGAAGTTGATTTTAGGAGAGAAGAGGAGCCAGGATTCCTCAACAGTGAGAGCTGGGCAGCACGAGGCAGGCTCGATGGACAGCGTAGTGAGAGGAGACGCCCAACAGCCTCGTGTGTAGGGCTGGTAGACAGAGGTTGGGGACTGCGTGGAGAAAAGATTTCCTCAAATTCTAGCATGTAAAGCTTCGATAGAAAACAAGGCAGGAGAAGCCTGAGAGCTTCATGAAGGGAGGTGGAAAAGGGGCCATTGCAGAGCTGGAGACAAGTGCAGTGACTTCAGAGCAAGGGGCGATGCTCAGGAGATGGCCGGGGAGGTGCAGGAGCACACAGAAGTAGGGACAGCAACTGAGATAAGAAAGAGTGAGAGACACAGTTATTAGACCAGAATGATTTGATTTATCCCAAGTCATTTATCCACCAAATTTTCCCCTTGAGATTTTAAACAGACTGAAATGGTTTCAAATGCTGTCATTATTTAGAACAATTCAACAAAATGTTTGTTGCTTTGAAAAAAAAAAAAAAGGGAGGGGGGAGAGATGGAGAAAAGAAAGGAAAAATAAAAAGCCTGGATGGTCTGCTTGGCCACATTTGAATTTTATTGCCGAATTGGGATGGGTGAAGAAAAATCACTCTGTCCTCTGAGCGGGAATTTCACTTACAAAGCTGCTCTGATGTGAACACTTACCCAAGCTCAGATGCCGTCTTCATGTGTATTCAAACATGAAATAAGAAAAAGCAAGTATTTGTGCTGGTGAAATCCTGTCGAGGAAATTTTTCTGCACCAGGATATCTCAACACAGCTGCAATTTCATTACAAAATTCAGGCGTGTCTTCATGGAGACTTTTCTCCTTGCAGTTCTAGAGATTATTTTATATTTGAAGCTGTTGGGCACACAGGGCATTTTAAAAGCAAATAGAAAGGCAGACAGTGCCCCAAGGGGGTTACAATTTAAGCCAGAACAAAGCAGAGTGAAAATACTGGCCACATGGTATTAAAAAACAAAAAGTGGGCACTTTTATTTAGAAAGCCAAAGATTTCACTAAGTTATTTAACTTTTCTTGTGTGCGTGTGTGGCTTCTGGAGTAATTTTTAGCCTTGTCTTAAAAGAAATAGGTCTCCCTCCTTCCCTCGATAACAGTGGAGTCTATCTGCGAGGTTCAGTGAAACTTGGCAGGAGGGTAGAGGTCTCAAAGGTACTGTGTTTCTGTTTTGTTGTGTGAAAATAAAACACTAGAAGGAGAGGCAATCAAACCATTATTTCAACTGAAAGAAAAGCTTTTTCACATGCAGAAGCAGTATGACCAGTCTCAAAGAATCTGAGAAAGAGGAAAAGTACTTTCTTGCAGCCATTGTGGCTGCAGGCACTGGAGATGTTTCCATCACAACACACACGTGAGATTTTTACCTCGTAAGACACAGGATAATTCAGTCATGGGAACATGAAGCCCAGGGGCACAGGATCCTTATTTCCACCTCCCTTGAAGTTCGCTGTTTGGTTTGAATTCACTTGTGTGACTGGGTGGATGGCAGTTTGGGGATGCTTCTTTCGGCTCAAAGTACAGTGAATGAGCACATCATCTCCTGCCTCTCTTGGAGAACGTTTTGGGGGCAGAGGTGTTCATGGGCCATCGTCCAGTTGGCCACAGTGAAAACAAGAGCTAGAGAGAGAGGATGAGTTAGGATTTGCTTACTGCTATATTTCTGTTGGACTGAGTCATAGCACTGAGTATCTGCTACCTGGTTTGGTCTGTTTGATCAATCTGTCGACAAAATGTGGCTCTGGTTCTGTACCCATGTCCGTTTGTGCAGTTTCACTTGAGAATATTCAAGTGTGTGTGTTCTGTGCAAATTTGCTGCTCTGTGAATGTGCTGTAATGGGGTGAATGCTACTGGAAAGTAAAGGTTTAATTAGCTCTGCTGTTTCAATACTTTCCTGAAGTGCATTTCAAATCATATGCTTCGTTGTGAAATCAGTCATCGATGCTGTGTTTGATGGTTACAGAAGTTCTATGGTTTTCTTTATCTTTTTTCCTGAGGAGCCCCTGATCAGATGACTTAATTTTCAGAACACAGCACAAAAGAATAAATTGCAAGTACTCTGTGAATTATTAAAGGAGAATATTATTAATAACTTCAAAGCGGAAATATGTGCTAGAATTTTGTGTCATGTTGGCTAATTGTCCAGTAGCTGAAAGGAGAAGAAAGGCTAAATCGGTTAGTTCAGGCTGTTTAATAAAAGGTTTTTGCCGGTAACTTTTGGGTAGTTGTGCTTGGCATACCGAATATTTGTGTGAAGATCATACCAGAGATTTGGGAGTTTGGTTTATTTTTTGAAATAAAAATTATAGTAGCACACCACTGATTGATAGAAATGTAATATGGTCCTGTAGGGCTTTTCTCTGAGTGAGTCACAAACTGTGCTGATACAGAGCTCCTCTGAAGGGGTCGATATGTAGCATAACAGAAAGATAAGAGGGGTCATGGTTTTGCCAGAAGCACTGCAAGATGTTGGACACACACATCAAGACATGCAGGAGCAAAATTCTAGAAAACTTTAGGATTCATAAATCACTTCTGGCAGAGCTCAGGAGTGGAAGCACCAGCAGGAGCGGTGGTGTGGGCAGACCTGTGACGCTACACCTTCACCACATAAGGAATCCCCTCCTATGCCGTGGACACCATCGTTATCTCCGCCCCAGTGGGGTCTTGGCCGGTGGAGACTCACAAGTCACACTTCAGCATGGAGCTCACTTTATCTTCGTGGGGAGGTGGAGGGCTGAGTCAGCCCTGCTTAGATTTGCACCAGTGGTTCCAGGAAGTCTGGGCATTTCAAACCTTAGGCTTAGACCTCTAATCATCCCCTTATCTAAACTGCCTAACATCTGAGTCTGCAAAATTGGGTTGGAAATCTCACACAAACATGCCTTCCCCGGCGGCCTTTCTGCATTTGTTTGCCAGTGGAGCCCAGGACTACAGAAGGGCACAGAAGATTCAGCTTTGAAACCAAAGGTTTAATCAAAGTTGTTGTGTGAAGACCTAGCTCTTCCTTGATTGATGGCTTGCTTACTGCTTGCTGACAGCTAGAGAGGTTCAACCTTTGGGGCCGAAACACAGAGTTAACACTCATGTAAGCATTGACCCTCTTGGGCCATAAGTTTAGAGGAACTCAACTCTTTTATACTTATTTTTGCATCTGCTGGGGATGGAGGGAAGGTGTTTATTGCTTTTTTGTAACTTATAATGAAATTGTCTCATTCTAAAAGCCTACAGCTCAATAAGTGCAGAAATTGTTTAAATTACCCAAGGTGGTTTTTTTGACCCAAGAACTCAAAGACAAAAGGTGTGAGGTCCTACATCAGGCCAGCATCTCTCAATCCCTCCCCAGGTGAGTTCTTCAAACTCAATTGGCCGCAAAGCCTAAAGAGCTCAGGGATGCAAAATTCTTACAGGCTTCATGAGAACAGCTGGTCAAATGGGGATGACAGACTAAATTAGCACCCCTATTAGAAAGGAGTTGCAGTGTTAATTCCCTCCTAATCATACAGCAGAAGATCCTGAGCAGAGCATGGGTAGAGGGGAGAAAAAGGGCTCTCTGGTGTCTCCCAGCTGTGGAAAAGCTCCAGTCAAAAAACACTTTATCAACCATCTCCTTGTGCAGTGGCACCTTAAAGGACAAGCAAGCCAGATTTATTTACTCCCCGTCTCTCAGAGCTGCTTGCTTATATGGCATTTTCATTGATAACGTATGGCAATGTGGAAGTTCTTTATCTTCACCTTAGTCTTCTCACTGAAGGGAGAGGAGCATCCTATGGCTCAATGCTACATGAATGAGGTGATACAACAGAAAAGAAGCTTTCCAGTTTTGGCCTCCGGTCAAGAAAGAGCACTTGTGTAAGTAGTTCCTCAGAAATTAGTGCTTTGATATATTTGGCCTTTTTTCAGAGTATCTGTGAGCAGATGCGTGCTAAATTTCTTATTTTAACCAATGTTAGCAAATCTCTGGAGAAACTGACTGCTGTTTGCTGCCCATCTATAGTAGTTAAGCCAGATTCCTCTGTTCTGATTTATCAGATAGAATGACTGATGATGTTTGTAAATGTAAATTTTAAGTTTCCTCAAATTCTAGTGTGTAAAACTTCAAAACAGTCATTTTCTATAAACACTGTTGCTTGAAAAAGTCCTGCAACTTGAATATCTGGTGAAGATGAATGCACATTGCATGTGGTGTTGGCAAAGAGGCAACCATCTATAAACATACAGTTACTATTCATGGAGATTTCTTTTATAATCTTTCCAGTTGTACAAACACACCACCACCACCACCCCCGGCAATATTGCATTGTAAATTACCTTCCTTTTAAAAGCCCTCTCCCCTTAGTGCTTTTCATGCAGGAGATGGGAGACAGCCTTGGGCTTCTTGTCTTCAGATCAAATACAAGCTGCAGACTCAGGGTATTCACCTGAATTATATGAAGCTCTGTGCTGCAGCTATTTACTTGTTGTGATACATTTCCTTTTCTTGATTAACAAAGCCCTGAAAAGACACATCTGTTTCAGCATTGCCCCCTCAAGGCAGTCCATCAGCCCTCTGTTCTGTAGCATCTTTCTCTCTCCCCTTTTCCTCGCCTTACCCTCTATGGTCTGCAGCATTTTTTGTCGCTCATTCATGAATTTGTGTTGAACTCCTGGGGCAAGAACTGTGCTCTGGTGGTTGCCTGTGAAAAGCCATCTCTCCTGCCACGGATATGAGAATCATCTGGGGACATGCAAGAGCTACGGCTCATTTTGTGGCCGAAGCCCAAAAGCTTGAGCTGGTGGCTGCTTCTCATTAGTTACACAGCACCTATCTATTGCATCCTACCATGCTCACAGGTCTGGGTACCCTCAGTTTCTTATTAACTTTACTGATGTTCAGCATCCTCAGAGGCAGGTCTGGTCCCCACTAATGTTCCACTAATGTTCCAGGATCCTTTAGCATTTTTAATATATGCACTGAATGGTACTTTTATTAGAAACTGAACAGGACTGTGATTTGCAGTTAAAATAAATACAAGATAATTTATTTGAATATGCTATTGGAGTCAGCCTCCACAGGGTATCTTTCTCTATTATTCTATCCAAGTGCTGAAGGAGTTTATTGCATGGTTTACTATGTGGCTCTATAAATAGCTGTTGATTTGGATTTGCACCTAGTAATCATTTTAGGGAGCAAGGAGAGCTAGGCTGATTCTTTGATCCCGGGGACCCTTAGGAACACTGGGGCTTCCCTGGCACCCTGGGCTGGAGCTGGAACCTCTGCACAGCCCTCGCCATGGCCTGTGCCCCGTGGTCCTCTCCGCAGCAAGGGCAGCGAGGTTCCCCCGGCGGTGGTGGCGTCTGTCGCTGTATTCTGCTCTCAGGCCTCTCTTGCCCTTTGAAGATTCCCCATTGTTTGGGCTATTAACATACTTTCGGGGTGGATGTTTATCTTTTTTGAAACTTTTACAGCGGGCGCATTGTTAAAGCAGACCCCGAGCAGCTCTTTGCAAGAAAGCTCCACCGCAGCCCTTTGGTGAGCGCAGTGCAACTCTGAGCAGCTCTTCCCTTTATTTGATCAGCTTCTAAAACCTAACAGTTCTGTGAGTAAACATTTATAGATCAAATCAAAAGCTCGCAAAAGGAAGCACTCTCGATAGATTAGAAGCTAAACTGATCTAAATTAGAACAGATGCAGAGATAACCTTGCCTGGCTAAAAAGCATATACTATCGGTTGCACGCAGATAATTAAATGAATGAGCCCTTTTCTATTGAACAACTGATGTGCAATTGATAAACTTAATTAATAATTAACTTTTTAATTAAATATCAATTTAAAACAAGTGTGGTAATGTGCCACTCGCATTTAATTTTCCTGCCTTTTCTTCTTTACAGAATCGTCATTAGGGTTACAGGTATCTGTTTAAGATGCCTCCATGCATGGCAGAGGGAATAAATGTGTCCGCTGGGCACTTGCCAGTGAGGAGGTGGTGATAAACAGCAGCAACTGGAGACAAAGCCAGCGAGAAGGAACCACAGATAAATGGCACAGGCCTGGATGCAGCCTCCTTAGCAGCAGAAGGCCTCCCTGGCTTTATGCCCTTGTTCACTATTGAAAGAAGTGGCAACAGGTACAAGAGAGGTGAGCCCTCCTTGTGACAGCTCTTTGGGAAGAAGGTTCTTCCCAGCTTTATGAATGAAGGGTCTGGACGAGGCCAACACTGAACATCTAAACGCTGGACTGTATTGAGGGAAGAGAGGTCCATCAGTGATTGCCTTGTTTTAGCAAAACAATCCTGAATGAGTGAGGGAAACCTGCAATCTTCTTGCATGTGTCTTCTCACATGATGCCTTAGTGCAATTCCTATTAGTGCTAATGGGGTAATTGGCTCCCCTCAATGTGAACTCCCTATAATGCATCCATGTAACTCGATTTGAGAGTGTAAATCCCATTAGCCTGAATGGCGATCTTTTCTGGCCTCTAATTTACCCATTTGATCCTGCAAGCACTAACAGCGGATCTCGTCTCTCCGTGAAAGCGATAAATAGGCATCTGACTTCCGCTAAATGGTGTTTGCAAACATTCCCGGTGGTATCGCACCTCGGGGATGGTGCCCCACTCTGTGCCCCCCAAACATCTGCACACAGGGGATGTCACCGCTGGGTCACCAGCGAGCGCCTGCTTTTCGTCCTGTTCCCTGGGGCAGGCTCAGCTCTCAGCCACGGGTGGCGGCTGCGTGGCTGTGTCCCCGCAGCCTGGGACAGCAGCAGGGCTCCCTGGGGCCTGGGGGCTTTCTGGGGGTGCATGCCACCAGGTGTTGTGGAGCTGGAGTCAGAGCAGCAGCTTGGTCCATCGGCTGCTGCTCCGGTTGGGTACTGCACGTTTGGAGGTTATGGATGAACACACTGCGTCAAATGAGGATAATAAGGGAGGTGATGTCTTCCTTGCTGCTCGCTGTCCCTTCCACCGAGTCCATACCTCATCCTAACTGTGCTCCCTTGTTTTTCCCCTCTGATCAAAAAAGCCACCCAAAAAAATCACTCAGCTGTGATTGATGTACCTCAACACAACAAAAGAGACTTGAAGCAAACAGGTCCTGGAGTTTGGGTTGGTTCCTCCCACCTACCTATTAAGCACTCACGAGGAGCAAAGAAATATGTAAAAGGCAGGAAATTAGGTTTGCAAATTGGGAAAAAAGAGGTGAAAGGCTGCCAGAAACATTTCCACCAACCCTGAGCCTGGTAGCAACAAGGAGAAATATTTGAGCATCTCACTGAGGATGTAAGAAAACCTTTCCGCTGCAGTGGAGGATCTGAATGAAGATTAAGGGTTGCTTTTTTTTTTTTTTTATTTGGCTGTTAATGTCTTGATTCATTTCCAACTGAAATAAGTAGGGTAGAGGATAAACCAATGGGCTCTTGATTGTCCTTCTGCAATGCGGGGCTTGAAGCCAATTGGAAATGACTCCTCAGAAGGTACCATCGTGGACACGGCACCAGACACCTATCCGGTCGGACAGAATACACTGCCAATGAAAGGGTGATTTCTTTTCCGGCTCTGCCTCATAAGAGGATATTCTCGCTTCTCCACATGTGAAGGGAAGATGGGTCCCTCCCGTGGGGAATGTTACTGCTGGCCACCACTTCCTCTCTGAAAGCCCCATTTGAAAAGGAGGAAATAGTTGGTGGAGGAAGTTCCTGAAAAGGAATCTTTCAAATCCTTATTTTTGTCAGGTTTTTTTCAGGGGACACCCAATATGATGGAAATAATTGGTGGGGGCTGCCTCAAGTGATGGAAAAATTGCAGAAAACTGCAAAAAGTGTGACAGCAAGAAAACCGGCTTATTCTCCATTTATTGTACAATATTTATCATCAACCCGTTTTGTATATTTTGCTTTCTTTTGTGTAATCTTATCATCACTGGGGTTGAAAACGATGTAATTTTTGCTCCTTTGAGTAGTTGCCAAAAAAGCACTTACGTCGGAGTATTAGTGTATCATTTGGCTAGCACATCACATAATGGTTTTTTTACAGCAAGTATTTAACCGTGTTTTCATCCTGTGGGAAAGAATGATGGGTCTGTTTTGTAAAAATAAGACCTTGTGGCAATGTGGACATGCAAGAGATAGAAACATAATGCAACAAATTAGTTTCAACACAGAGAAATGAAATAGTCCAGGCTCCATATGCATTCAGCGGTACTGGTTTTTTTCTCTCTCTTTTGTCTCTCCTATTTTTTCTTATTCCGAAATGTATTGTTGGATTTTATGGGAAAACTTTACAAACAGAAACTGTTAGAATTCAATGAGTCGCCTACTTGGTTTGGGAATGAAGGAGGTGTTATACCTGTATACATACATATGTTTATGGAATGTATGCACACATATAGGTAAAAATAGTATTTACGAGTGCATCTGAGAGAGAGTAGCTGTTGGTCCCAAGCAGGTATGATAAAATGCATCCATTTTTTTGACTCAGTGCAAGTTCATGGTGTTGTAGCAAGACCTAAATTATGTTTATTATAGCCTGAACATACACTTTTGGTTTTAGCAATGGAAACAATACTGTGAAACCAAAGAAATCTGATCATTCAAATTTCATCGCAGAAAATGAAGACCTGGAGCAAAAAATAATTTCTCTTTTGGTGCTTTGGAAATAACCAAGCAGTTAATCATTGCAGTTTGAGGTGCAATATCCCTCCCAAATAGTGGTTAAGTGAATCTCTATTACAACCTGAAACCCACCATTAACTTGAAGACCATTCATGCTGTGATTCACATCTTTCCAATCTGTGTGTTTTACAACTTGCTCCTAACAATGGTCACTCACCTCTGCCAGAAAAACATTAGAGTTGCTGGTTTGAAGTTCTCCCCTTCGTAAACTTTATTCTATGTATTAAAATGGCCCAGTAAGCTGTGCCTTTCTTTGTATGTAAAAATTCACCAGGGTATCTCTCAGCATTTGCTGTGTAACCTGTTTGATGTTCACCTTCCTTTTTTCCAGCAGTCACTTGCCCATTTGTGCAGTTACATGCACATTTGTATTTTGTCATGTCTGAATTCAGCCCCAGAGCCTGGAGATGCCAAGTACGTGCCTAACTTATGCCAGAAGGAGTGGAGTTGAGCATATGGCTACACGGTTCCTGCGTAAAATAAAATATGCCATTTGGCAAATTTATTAGGGCTTTATAGTGAGTTATCATCAGTAGTTGCACTGAGTTACAACTCAGAAAAAAGACTCCATAGCAGAGACTTCTTGATGGAATAGGCTTTTTGCATGTCTTGTCTTTGCTAATTTACAGCATTCCATAACTTCCCAAAGCATCTATGAATTGTTCTCTGAAAGCCTTTCATCCTGAAGGGTCCTGGGAAACCACACTGCTCATTGGCTGAGTCAGGGTGCTCAAATCCTGCCCTTTGGGTGCCCAGGTCCTTTCTTTGAATTAAGGGCTTTTATCGTAACAAAAACATACTTAGGGAGGGTTTCTCCAGACTGCCTTAGTACTTTGGAACTAGTCTGCTTTGAAAAACTGGAAAGCCCCTGTTGCGCTACCATAAATGAGTCATTAGGAGAATGAGATGGGAGAGGGGGGGATGAAGACTGTCCTAGGCATCTGCAGTCCCTGTAAGGAGGATGCCTGAGCTATGGCTTGCAGGAGAAAGACGCGTCCAGTGTTTTCCAAACATTTGGTTTCCTAACCGATCTTGCTCAAGATGTGAGCAGAGCTTCACCTCTCCTGTGCTGTAAGAAGAATGACGGAAAGCAAAGGAGAGAAGGTGAGTCAACAGTGACTAAAGAGCTTGCATAAATTCCTGATGAATGGCTGGGAGGGGAGATGCACAGCAGAAACATGAAGCAGCCTGGTTTTACTTTGAGCAACACTATCTTCGCTGAGACATCATCACTGTGTTGTATCATTTCCTCCCCAGGTATGGCCACGGAAGAACAAGACTTTCCCACAATGGGACAGCATAAGCACCTGGGATATTTTTCGTGATTGCCTTGGGAGTGCCACCAGCCATAGCAGAGCAAAGACTCGGGGCAGGAGGTGTAATGCAGGAAGAAGAGCTAATAAATGACCTTTGCAATAATGTGATCGAGACAAGCCCACCAAAAAATGATAGGTGAGCTAAGAGTTGGTTCAGGAGCTGTGTGCTGCCTGAAGGACATAACCAGGCAGTCAGGTAGATGGGAGCAAACTTGCCACGCTGGATTTTTTTTGAAAGCTTGTGTTACCCTTGATAAAAATCTCATTGGTATTTGGGGCAGAACGGCTCTGAGGGACACTTAGCCTGGCTCTCCCTATGCTCTTCCATTACTGCTTTGCCAAAATTCTAGCACTGAATTATTCTTGCTCAAAAAAAAAAAAAAAAAAAAAATCCNAAAAGCTCTGGCTTGGACACATGTCCCAAATTTTTAGGCATTTTTTTCAATACCTATGCAGAAATTACTCTACTCCTAGTGAAGCTGAGCTTCTCCAGGGTCCCACATCCTTGCGGTGCCAGCCATGTATAAGGTGCTGCTAAGCCCTGTTCCCTGCTGAGCCCCCGCCGTGTGAGTGCCAACCCCAAATGTGTGCAGTCTGAACACAGCAATGATTGTCACATCTCGGGCTGTCTGTAAAACTTTCTGGAAGAGATATCTTGTGCAGAAAGAGGATTAAATAAAATTTAAGCTTTTAGGTTTCTAGAGGCAGCCCTTTTTTGTTTCCCCCCCCTCTTTTACTGGAGAAACACCTCCTTACTCCCAGTGAATTCATACTGATTTTTAGAAAAATGTGTTCTTTTCTAGGACCTCGTAAGATGGCAGGAGTCAAAGGACTGTGCGGAGCCTTGTGTTGTAGTCAGAGTTCAAAAAGGTGAGTTCCCCTGAGAGGGAAAGATTGGTTTCCTTGTTTAATGCTGTCTCTTGTTTAAACTTAGAGATTTGAATGGCCCATTTCTCTGTCCTTTTTTTTTTTTTTTTTTCTGAATATGTTTGTCATCATGTCTGAAATATTTTGTGAACTTTGCTTTTCCATCCCTGTAAAGGGTATCTCTTATCTAAGTTCTTGTTTCTTGCATTTTCCATCTATAATTGCAGGGATGTAAGAGAAAGAACATTTTTATAGAGCAGTTGTTTGACATGAAGTTATGGTAAATGTATTTGCTCTGCCTGTTTCCTCTTTATATTGCCTTTCCATTAATATCCTGGCATACACACACATATATATGAATATGACTGGCAACAGATAAAATAGGCTAATGGTAGAGAATGTCGAGGGGTGAGGGGCAGCTTTAAACTCTTTTTAATGTGTTTTTCTAAACTTTTTGACCACCTAAATGGGTATAAATGAGCATGTGACAGGTATGTTCACTCGGAGCCAGATGAAGGATTTGAATTTCAGTTTTCTGATGACAAATGCTGTAATGAGTGATGCAAGTGATGAAAATTAGTTGCAGAAAATTAAAAAAAAAATGTATCCCAAACTATAGCAGACTCTTTACATATTGTTTACAGGGAGAAAGCAAAATTCATTAAATGAATAATTCGATCCAAATGATTTGTCCAGTTGCTGAAGGAGCCAGCAGGATGTCAGGACTCGTGTATTAGTTTGGTTACAGCTATAGAGATGAGGAATGCAATGCAGAAACGCTAGGGTGTTGGTTTTTTTTTTTTTTAGAAGGAAGCACAAGCAATTCCTGAGATGCTACACTGTTTTCTTTATGTTTCTGAATGAGTGTTGCTGAACATTGGAAATGGTGCACTCAGCAGAGAGCAAACGAGGCTGATCACCACAGTGGACAAGGCATGCGCAGACCCTGTGAGAGGGTGTCAGGAGAGCTTCTTGTGGTCCTCTCTGCTGCAATACAGAAAGTCTCTCTCATCCCTTTCCGCCATGAGAGGGGAAAGGGATGGCGGAGGGTTGTTGGTGCTGCCTCTAAGGGGACGGCTGGCCGTGGGGCTGTTGGCGCCGCTGATGCTCTGTGTGCTCCAGCCTCGCCACCTGCGTCGGTAAGAAAAGGCTTTTCCAGTCTAAAAATAAGCAGCTGGTGTCTGGAGTCTGTTTGTGGGAGCGTGTGTCTGATATGTAATTTGAACTTGATTGCAAGGGCCCTGTAACCTCTCCTGGAGCCGGCGCTGCCCCCCCAGAGCAGCTCCCCTCTTCCCCAGGTGACCAAGCTGTTTGTGGAGCTGGGCTCCTTGGTCCAGGTATGCTCCAGCTTCCCACTCTGCCATCCAGGGAGTTACTGAGCACAGAAGACTTCATGGCGCAATATTCTGTTTTAAATCCTCTCCCAGTGCTTTACATTGAGCTACTGAAACCCATTTGTTTGACAGCCACTGAAACTTGAAACTGATGAGGATGAGCAAGGGAAGGGAGAGACCTGTAATTTCCAAGGGTGAATCTTAACTGCAAAAGCTCGATGTTTGCTGCAGAGCACTTTGGGAAGGCTGTTGATGACCTGGGATGTCATGCTGTTATGCACGGGGCCAACACGGAAATTAATGTCTGGATCTTATCTTCCTTGCTTGGAAACTTTTGGATCTGCAGTGCTTGACCAGAAAATCACAAGGAGAAACTTTTCCTTGTGCATTGCTTCTGTGTGCTGGGTGGGACCTTTCCTGGTCCAGACTTTTAATGCTGCTATTTAGTTAGAAGAAGAAAAGTGGTACTAACAGGGGGATGAACTGGTGAGTTTTCATGTTGATCCCATCACCAAAATGCTGATGCACAAGGCAGACTGTAACCCCGCTCATGGGACTGACTGAGGAGGGTTTCCATGCAGCTTGGATAAAATATGTCCATCTTGGTCCTATTTCATAGCATGGAAATCAGAGTGGTTTTGGAATACATAGCTGGAAAACCAGGTGCAGCATTGATTCAATCTCCATTTTATCCAAATAACCAGAACTTAGAGAGGGGTTCAACGGAAATGGGTTTGGCAGGCAAAGAGAAGAGGTCCAGTCAAACTTCTCCAGTACCAACAACTTCCCTGGCCTTCCATATTATTTCAGAATCATCTCTCCAACTCAGGGACCCCCTTGGCTATGGGTTTTCTGTGTCACAAAGGCTGGCTCTGACAAACATTTTTAGAATCACCATCTGTCAGCTTTTCCTTCAGGGATCCCCATTTACAATAGCTTGTATCCAGGCCATGTGCAAATCCCACTGGGCTGAAACTTGGCCCTGCGCAAGGTTGGCCTGGATGCAATTAACAAACACAAAATTTATTCAATTTAGTTTGGCCAAAAATATAAGATTCTTTTGTTTGCAGATGCTGAAGTTTAAATGCCTTTCCAAACTTATCAAGAGCAAGGGAACTACTTTGGAGAAAGTAACAGCCAACCCCAAAGTCATCCTAGAATTCAAACTGAACTGCAAACCTACACACCAAGTTGTTTGTGAAGCTTAGAAATGGAGTCTATTTTTCCCGATTAATTTTTGCTGCTGTCTCTGAACTTCATTGTTCTAACTGGGCTCTAGATAGAAACACTGAAACATCAGAAGAAGAAAACCAGTCTTTGCAGCATCTAGAGGGGTACAACAGAAAGTACCAGAAATCTCCTGGGAATTTTTCAGTTCCAGGAGGTTTGGAGAAATGTCCAACCCAAATTCCAGAGTCTGCAGGTTAGCACTGTCACGTGAATGTGTCTAAATTGCCCTGGTCTGGAGATCAGGATCTGTCTTCCTTGATTGTCCATCCAGGCTCTTCATTTTTAAGGTCTTATCTGCCGGGCTCAAGCATGATAAACCTCATGGTGCTTGATTTAACTGTGTCAGAAAGTCCAAGGGCTGAGTCAGCCCTGCATTCACATCTTTGTTTCCCAGTTCTCACCAAAGTGCCAGACCACTTAATTTATTCCCATCCTCCAAGCAGGTCCCCTGCAGGATTCCTGTCTAGGAATGTGTGCTTCCTTCAAGCACTTCTAACTCCAGCCTGCCCCACTGACCCCTGGTCAAGGAGGTTGCAGTGCCTGAGCTGTGGGGTGGGATGAGGCTGAAGGAGAGGTACTCTGCATGTACCCACCATCGAGGAGGCCTGGGACAAACAGCTAATGCAGTGCAAGGATCAGCACAGCATTAAATACTTGCATATACGCATTCCCCAGACTGTGTTACTCCCGGAGAGGTAACACTGGAGCCTTTAGTAAAGATGATTTTTACTAGTTAAAGGGAAGCTGCCCCAGCCATCTCCAATGAAGTAAACACCCAGAGGTGCTGGGGATGATCGGACACCCCTTCTTTAGACCTCCCAAACCTCCCTGCCAATAGAGGAGTGGAAGCAGATCAGGTGTGATAAACCCACCCAGTGCCCCGCAGCAGCCAGGCCCGTCAGAGTAGTTAGTATGCTGTTAGTATGCTGGGGCTGTGCAGTTCCTCTGCCATCTTCATTCACCTTAGAAATGTGAAGTTTGAATGGTTTATCTCTATTAATCACCAACTCAAAAAGCTTTGTGCACCAAGGGCCGCAGATAATTAACTTCACTATACTGCTTGTCTTATCAGTATCAACCTCTTGTCCTCCTGTGAAATAGTTAAAACCATCAGCCCCTTTTTACTTTTCCATTTAACTCTAATGCTTTAACACTGATGTTCTAAATGGCCCTGTGATTCATACTTATTAGACAAACCTTTCTTTCTGCATCTCTTATATTTTTGATAATTGGCCATGTATGTTTCTAAGGGGCTCAACAGCTTTTCATGCCACTATACTAATAATTAAAGGTTTCTCACAGCCTTTCAAATTTCTCTTTACCTTCTTTTCTTTGATAAGTATAATTTGCTGTTTAATTGGGGAGGAAGGGGGGGAGAAAAGTGGTAGTAGCAATAGGCTGACTGCATAGGAAAAGGTTTTGTTTAACAAAATTCTCTATTAAAAAAATAAAATCTGTGTTGTTTCCCCCTTCTTTATCCCTTGTCTTGCTGGAGATACCATTCCTCCCACACTGTAGTATGTTGTAACAGTCCAGTGAGAGGAAAGGGGGAGGCAGGCCAGAGAAGCCCCAAGGGGCTCCCTAAAGTCACCATACGACATCTGTAGAGGATAAAGAGGATTTTAGATGACCTGTTGGACCTTTTCTCAGCTCCAGCCATGAGTGAGTTCCACTGTACCAACAGACAGAGGGTGCTGGGTCTGGAAGAGCCCCATTACTTCCATGGCCATCTCTACTTCCTTAGATGTTGCTTGACTTGGGAAAGGTGTTTTGGGAGTCTTGAGGTAGATTATGGGGGAAGGATAGGATGTAGAGTATGGAAACTCTGCTGCTCTGACAGCCCATCTGGCTTCATTTGCACAGGTCAGGCCGTTTGAGCTTGGATGATCCAATGCCTTCAGTCTTCACTAATGATACTCTGAAAACTATTGCTTAGTAACTCCCATTCTAATTTTTTAATTAATTCACTCTTTCCATGTACATAGATGTTACTGGCATTAATGCTCTTGTGGGATATATGCTAGTGTACACTTCTAAACCACAGCTCCCAGAGTTGTGTAATGGAAGGCTCTTTAGCTTACCTTCAAATCAAAACATTTATGCAGTTGAGCAGTGAAGGATGGAAGTGCGACCCCAGTGCTCTGAAATGATTATACAGAAAAAAACATCCAATGCTGTGTTTTAAGATTTGTGATTTTTACTTGTGATTTCTTTATTCTTAATGTGGGGAGGACGTGGAACTGAAGGGAAGAGAGAAGAGCTGACCCAAAGTTTTTGACTGTTGGATATGGGCAACATGATGTTATGCTCCTCTAGTCATTGTGCAGCAATCATTTCATATCAATGCTAGTACTGAATTGCAAAACAAGTTCATGCAGAAGTCATAAACTTATTTTTTAAGTGAAGAATCCATACAACCTGTGATCTATTCCAGGATTATTCTCCAACAGGGAAGGAGGAAGAAAAAGGCTGGTGGTGCCTCTGCTGTGAATAATTCATCCCATGCTACTAGCCCGGGTGCTTGGTGACCCCTTTTCTTAGCTCCCACTAGGGCTGGGAAGGAGTACGGGATGCCTCCCATATCTCCCTTAGCTGCTGGGGGTTAATAGGGGCACTCAACACACACAAGCACACTCTAAGCAGGGTCAGAGGGCAGCCAGCACATTGTGACCTAAAATTTGACAGCTTTTATTCATTTCATGTTAGGGGACCTCATTTCTCTTTGGGCAACTGTCTTGCCCAATGCCTGTGCCTGGGGTGCACAGAGCTGTGGGAGCCTGGCTAGTCCCCTCTGAGCATGGGGGACAACAATGACCCCCTGCACAGATGCACTCTTCACCCTTATATTCCATATCCTGAATTGCCAGTATCGCAAATATCCAGTATCACAAGGGGAAATGAAAAGCAACAGAGGATGTTGAGTAACCAGTGCCTGTCCCACTGCCGTCTCAAGATGCTTGAAGATGCTTAATTTCAGATAATTTGTATTTTATGCCACCAGATCCTGGTGCCGTGTTGCAGCACGACAAACATTTCCAGCTCACCACTGGGCCGTGACAGTATCCAGGCTGCTGAAACACCAGGAACCCGACCCTGGTCATTCCCATGTGTTATCATTCGTCTCACCCAGGGATCTATTTTTGGTAACTGCAGTGTGAATAGTGGTAAGATCTCTTCTTGAGCTCCAACCAAACAGCCCTGAGAATCCTCACTGATGCTTCAGTTTTCTCTCCTTCCCTCGAGACAAGGCTCTGAGGGCAATTCTCTTATCTCCACTTGTTTTGTTTTTGTATATTATGCAGCAGAGTGTCTCGAGGTGTCTCTCGTCTTTCCTCTTTTCCAGTTGTCTGTCTCCCTCCATCACTTTGTCATCCTCAGCTGCTTGTTAGTCTCTCTGTTTTCCTCCTTGTCCCTGGTTGGTCCATTTGTCATTTTTCCTCAGCAGTCCATGCTCTTTTCTCTCCCACTTCTTCTCTGCCTCTTGTTTCTCTTTCGTTTTTTCCCCCCTAGTGTCGGAACTTCTTTCTTTGATTCCCCCCCCTCCACCTCCCACCCTTTATAGTGCTGTTATCTGTGATTTTGGCAAAGAGCACATTTATTGGGGAGGAATATCCCCATGGCAACGCAGCAGATGGTGACTTTTGATTAACTTGGCTTTTTTTTTTTTTTCCCCCGACTGCCAAATCACAATCCGTCTTTGAAATTAAATCAGGCTGTGATAGCATCAGTTGTTCTGGAGAGGGGACGAGAGAGAAACAAGACTGAAGTATTACAGCGGGAGCCAGGATGTAATGCAAATTCGTGTTTTTTAACCCCAGCAATAAAAACCCCTGTTCATTCCAAGAGCAGGAGGAACCACAAGAGAGGGAATAACAAAATAAAAAAATAAGATTAAGAAAATGTTATAACCCCACATGGGCTCCTCACTCTGACCACGCTGGAACGTGTGTCTCTGTAACACTGATGTCACTCCTTGCCAAGTCACTTGGTGCAGCTGGGCCTCGTTCTGCAGCTACTTAAACACGACTGAGTGTTTTCCTCATGCCATAGGTGGTGGGAAAAGGCCAGGCTCTTAGCTGAGCAGTTCGGGCAACCGTTTATTAACAGGGGTACGGTGTCCAAAGTGGTAAGGAAAGCATTTGCAAGCAGCGGGAGGAAGGCAAGAAAGCAGCTCCTGGGAGGTATTGGAGGGAAGTGAGAGGAATTCAGGGTAAAGTGAGGAAGTGGAAGAGCTGGAAAGGGTGAATGGCATCACTGAGCCAAGATGCTGAGTGATCAAGGGCATGGGAAAGTGAGGAGCTGCCTGTTGTGGCACCAGGGAGGTCTGAGCCTGGGGAAAGAAGGGCACAAAGTTCTGCCAGCCACGAAGAGAGAGTTACAGGGCATAGCCCCATGGAAGATGGGAAAGCAGATACTGAAGTCAAACAGTAAAGAACTTTCTTGACTGCTTCAGAAGTGGGCGGTATTCAAGTTCCATGAGCTCCTTTGCCTGGTGCTTTTTGGAGGGTGACCAAAGGTGAATGCAACTGAGTGCTAATCATAGCCTGAGATAAAGAAGAGCTTGAAAATAAAAGCTGCAGCAAGGAGATGACTAACAACCCAGCAATTTCATGGGAACTGATGGGTTGTCTCAGGCTGTGAGGCTGCTGGACAGCTATCTCCAATTACTAATGTTCCACATACAGCAGGTTAGAAAGTGATTGTCTGGCCTCAGCACCGAGTCCTTTGGCTGCAGTGGGTTTAGCAGTTATGGCTAAAGGCAAATAAGGAGTCGCATTCAGTCTTGGTGAGGTTCAAATGAGATGGTGGAGTTTTATCATAGAGTCACAGAATCATAAAGTGTGTTGATTTGGAAGGGACCCATCAAGATTATTGAGTCCAACTCCTGGCATGGGGCAGGACACACCAAGAATCACACCATGTGCTTGAAACCAAAGTCAGAAACAAAGTGCCTCAAGGGTTAGTTAATACCTGTCTGTGGTTGTAGCATGGCACTTTCTGGTACTGTGGAGAGCAAGCGAATATGAGCACTTGGTACGCCTCACATCAGCCACTAGGCCCTCTTCTGCCTTTGCAAAGACGAGCTAACTTTTTGTAACACAGGCGATAAAAATGCTTCTCCTGAAAGAGCTCTTTTCTCAATGTAAGATTCTAACCTGACCCCTTCTGTAAAAACTTTAAAGGTATGGGGTTATCCTGTCCCTTATGTTAAAAGAAATAATAGAGGAGCTCCCACTACACTTTCTGAGGAGCAGACCATATTTTTTTCCTCAGTTGAAACTCTAGGCCACCACCATGTCTCTCCCGCTGCTTTTATAGTCAAACTCGTGTTTTTTCCTTCTCTGCTCCAGGAGACTCTGCAGGCTGTCTTAAGTTCTTCCAGGATAAGCTCTCTGTCCAACAGATAAAATTTTGCTGCAGATGTTGTTGCTTCAGTTGGAGATCTCAGTTCAGAAGTGTTTTGTGTCTGCTGTGTGTTAGATCTGATGTTTTTTGAGGAGAAGATAAGATTTGGGTGCAGGAGATGAATCGGGTAACCACTGGAGCTTAATTGGCAAGAGATATCTCGGGGCCTGATTCTTCACTGCGAGACACAGGCACAAGGGAGATCTCTAGTTTGCAGGGGTTCATGTGTTATTGGAAAGCATCAGAGGAACATTTCATGAATACAGTGGGATCTAGACCCCTGTTTGAATCTCAGATTGCTAGTCAAGGGGGGTCTAACCCATGGCTCATTTTGTTTTGATGGTAATCCTAGTTTAGACAAGCATTTGTATCTGCTGGTTGCTGCTTCTGCCCAATTTGGTCAGATTGCCATTTGGTTTCTTGCCCCAGGCACCTTGCCAGTGTCTCTCTGTCCCCAAATCTCTCTCTTCCTTGCATCTCCCCTTGCCCTTTCATGAGTGCCTTGCAGCTATGCCCTTCTCTTCCCTCGTGTGCAGCTCCCAGGGTGGTTGGCACCCTCTGTGCCTTGGTGTAGGAACCACACGCCATGCCTGTGTGCTTGCTCTGCCCGCTGGTACCATTGTGCCCCAGTTGGTAACATCCTACGGGCTGTGGGAGCTGCTGATGGATGAAAACCAGACCTGCCCTGCGTCCTTGCCCCCCCAGCTCGTCCCCTTGGCACAGCGTTTGTGCCCCGAGCGTTCCCAGCAGGGCGAGCGTGGCATTCGCAGGGCTGCGATCCAGCCCGTGGAGCTGCACAAAACCAACCGGCTGTGACACCACGACACCGCGCCCGGGCCTCTCCGGCTCGACACCACGTCGTTATATATTGATGCCATGACACCGGCGCTCAAAATAGAATCAGGACAATTTGATTTCCTGCAGATCTCAGGATGGGGTCATAAAAACGGAGACTGTTCTGGAGAAATGGGATAGGGTGGAAATGTTCGTAGTGACATCACAGCCACTTCCATGCCAATGGCCTCCTACTGCTGCAAACATGTGATTGTGATTTTGCTGCACGCTCCATCAGAAAAGTGCCAGACTGGTTGGGGAGGGAGGGAGGGAGGAGAAGGGGCGGAAATATTCATTCTTGTATCTCAATTCAAATATCTGACAATAGCCTTGCAGCCCAGGGTGCTGAGTGATCAGGAGTGGGACCATGCTGCTGAGGCTGCTGCCAGAGCAGCAGAGTTCAGGGGGTGGCAACAACCTAACTGAGGGCTGAATAAGGACCTTTGATTATGTGGTGGAGGGTCTTGGTCTGCATTGGTGTGTTTTATTGGAGAATTGGGTGGTCTTGTTGTGCTCACTCTTCCTCACTAGTCCCATTTGCTTCTAACGTCACTTTTCTTGGCAAGACAAAAGTACAGGCCTGGAATATGGCTACAAAAGGAACTGTGGAGTTGTTGTCTTTTAGGGGTTCCCATTACAGAGAGGAACAGATCTCAGAGTTGGAGTTTTACCCATGAAGCTGGCAGCTGCAGGAGGGGATTTAAATAGCTGGGGATAGAGGCAGAAGGAAAGTAAGAAAAGAGAGGAAAGGAAAGGAAGTCAACACAGAAAATAAAACTAACTTGTGTCTGAGGATATTGCAGGAAAAAAATCTCATGTTGGTTGCTCCAAAATAGCACTAGTGGCTGCAAAGCCCATCCAGTGGAGATCAGCCCTGGCTGTGTCCAGTACATGTAACCTTGAGGGGCTGCAGAGGGGAGGATTATTTGCCAGGGGGACGGGAGAGCAAAGGGATCCAGCTGATGCACCCATCTATCAGATTAGGCTGTCAAAAACCAAACCACTTCCATCACTGTCCAAGAAGAGACTCTCACTCCCTGCTTAATGGGATATTGGTCCTGTTGTTGTCACTCCAGGGAGAGGGGCTGCTGCCACCACAGTGTGCAGCAGGCTGTGAGTTTAAAATCCTATTAGACAGGGACTAACAGTTGCAAAAAGAAAGCAGGTATCCCCTAGTGGGGATTTAAAGATGTTTAGATGTAATTTGATTTTCCAAGCAGATGTCATTATTGTTAAACAGTTGCCCACTTGATATGTTCAAGTTGTTGGCTGTAATTGCTAAAATTAGCAGGTCTGCATAGAGCAAAGGTCAGTCGGTTAATATCGTGATTTAGTATTTTATGAAGTAATTCCAAATGCTTTTATGTATGTTTTTGTTTTTGCAGCCTAAGCCCACATTAAAGTAGTTGTGGGCCCTGCTAATAAAATAATGACTCAGCCTCTCAGTGCAGGCCACCAGCAGGCTCGGCAATGGTGCTCAAGCCACTTTGCTCCCTGCTCAGCCAGGGCCGCACGTTTGCGTTTGGAGCTGCAGTCAAGCAGGAGGCTTCCAACTGCTCCCCAGTGTGACATCTTAAAGCAGAGCTGGTCCTGGAAATGAGCCCGTCAAGGCCAGAAGTGACTGGAAGGATGAAGGGCTGGTTTCCATCCACAGCTGAGCACAAGGGTCTGCCTCTGGTACCTGTGGTCCTCCGAGGTGGATTGACTGCACGTGCAAGTGCGTGCAAGCAACTTCAGCCATGAACACACCCGAAAGACTCACCACTGACCAGGCAAGGCCTCAAAATACAGCTTTTTAGAGGGAAGATGCATTTTTTGAAGAGGAATGGAGATCTGGGCTTGGGTAAGGCAAAGAATCCCAGTTTGTGCTTTCGGTGGTTGGACATCTGGTGTTGCCTCCTCCAGCACTGCAGCTGCTAAATGGCATGAGAAAAAGCTGTGAAAAAACCCTTGAAGGTGTTGGGGTTTTGCTGGCAGGCTCAGTGTGAGTCTGATCCCATGTCCTGGGAGAGAAAAAGGTTCTTTTCCAAGGCAAGGTTTGCTGGGGTTCACTTACCTTTCTCTGTAACAGAGATACAACCCATTCCCAGGGGTGGTTTGGGCACACTTGGCAGATTTCTTGCTATTGCAGGAATGCAGGACTTTGCTAATGCAGTCTGACCTGCTCTCTTACCACCAGACCTTTATTACTGTTTTTCTGTCTCTCTCTCTTTTTTTTTTCCTTTTTTTTTTTTTTTTTTTTAATGTCAGTCATTTAGCTCACAGAAAAGGACCTGCAGTTCTTCTGGACTCTGAGTCCCTTCCCAATGTTCCCATGTTCCTTACAGCAGGTTTTGGTATGTTCAGCTACCAGAGCTGCCCCAGGAACACTCTGCTGCTGCAAGCAGCAACAGAGACATTCTGACCCAGGGATGGGAAAAGGAAGAACTTGCTCTTAGGTGCTACCTTAGACACCAACCCAAGAGAGGGAACTGGTGACCCCAGACAGGACAGGTCTAAGATGTGTGTAGATTTGCATATCTTGATCTCTGATCAAAAAATATTGATGTGCAGACATAAAAATATCCCATTAGAGACAAGACTGAAGAAAAGTTTTAGTGCTAGAAAGCTGGAAAGGTTGAAGCTGGGAAATCTACTCTGGTCTAGACTTCAAAACATGTTATTTTGATCAGAGACCATTTCAGTTTCCTATCCAAAATGTGTAGTTTGGTGTTTTGTTTTTCAGGTTATTTTTTGTTTTGAGTGGGTTTTTTTTTGGGGGGGGGGGGTTACCTTGGACTTCCTCTGAAGCAACATAATGTAAATTCAAGAAGCCGTCTCTCATGATCGTGGTGTCCACAGAGGGAGTACCCATAGAAACATTTACTTGCTCTGACCAAAATAATGTTTTTTATCAAGCCCCTTAAACCTTTGCAGTTCTCACAGTCCCCATGCCTGCAGGACCATGGCTCCCAAAGTGTAGAGGGGCAACAGACAGGCCTTGTCCCTGCACTGAGGTTTTCCCTGCTCCCATCACTGCTGGCCTCCCTCCATGAACCCGGCAGGCAGTTAAGCTTCTACTTGCCTCCAGTGCTGTCTTTTTTTCGCTGGGAGAGGGACTTAACAGTCCTTAACATAAAAAATACAGTTTTGGTCTGTTTTTCCAAGGTGGACATGGCATCAATCGCTAAGGAAGGTGATTTAAGCTACATTTGTTTTTTCAGAAATAGAAAACTTTGAATAAAGGGTTGGCAGTATTCTGGCTAATTTAACTTATTGCTTAATGGTCAGAGTCCTTCGCTAACAACACTACCTCACAGGCTCCTTCAAAGCATGAGAGTCTGTTATTCCCATTTTACAGCAGAGGAAACAGATGCAAAGACCTGCCCAAACACAGGCAGCAATTGCAATCTGGATTAGAGTGAAAATGTCCCTGAAAAGTAGTTCCAGTCTCCAGGGAGACATCAGTGGGTAGGGAAAGCTGGGAAACTCAAGGGGATGTAGCGTGGGACCGAAACTAAAAGGCGTGTAAGACTTTAAATGCCTAAGGTGATCTGGCCAAGCAAGAAACAAGGCTCAGCAGTTCGTGACAGCACCGGGGAGGGCGGAAACGTGGGGAGCGCGTTCCTTAGCTCAGTGGAGGACGAAAGCAGTGTGCTGGCAGGCGGTGCAAGAAATGCATTGTGAACTGGCTCTTGCAGCTGTGAGCGAGACAATAAGGATGGTAAAGCACCATCTAAGTCCCCGCATCCAGCTTTGCACAAAGAGGGAGCTAAAATCAGCCCCCTGGAATCTGTTGGCTCATGGTTTGAATTTAGCTTTTTGTGTTTGAACAACTCCAGGCAGAGGGGGAATATAGGGTGTCCCAGCTCAAGAGCCAAATTCACCTTTTCCCAGCTCACTTTCAACCCCTGAGCTACACAGTATTTCCATCAGGGTCTTTGGTCATAATTTGCAGGGCATTTTCAAGAAAGCCCCGATTTTATTTTACAGTCTGAGGAATGCCATTTTTTTCCTTCCTTTTGTTTTGCTATGCCATTCCCTCTCCTCTATGCTCTGCATTTTCCACTGAACCTCGCCTACCTTCTTGCCAGTACCTAAACCAAAGGTAGGACTATCTATCACCTTATAAAGACTTAGTAGTCCCACTCTTTAATTTAGCATAACCATATCTTTACCTGTGAAGTGCTTGTTCCCAACCATTGGTTGTGTCGTGAACTCAGCATTTATTAATACTGCTTGTAGTAGATCCCATCTGTTGAGCTATGAGAGCATGTCCCACAGCTTGCAGTTAATGCTTGTGCTGGTGACACTAAGAATTCAGGGTCTCTATCCCACTGATTTTCACAGACTTCAGCTGGCTGTCTTCTTCCATGTGCTCTCTCTCATGCCAATTCTCATAGATTAGCCGGGTGGTGATTGTCTTGCTGCTGATCACTTTAGTATAGCTTAACACTGTTCTGGGCCCATGTGGCCCAACTGTGGTTTCACTAAAGTGAACTCCCTGACACAAATGACTCCCTAGTGGAAGTACCTGGGCTGAAGCTTCCTCCTCTTCCTCTTATACTGTGCTGGTTTTCACCATTGATTCTGATGTTGAAGGGGTCCCGAGGTGGGCATGGATGTACAACAGGGCTGCCCCATGAACCCGGACACAGATAAGCTTAGCCTGAGGAGCTGAACTTTGATGATCAATTCTAGGATTATCCTGCATCTGTTTCTGTTCCCCGAAGTTGCCATTCCTGTGGGAAATACAATATCTTCCCAGAGAATCATTGCATGAAGAAGAGCTCCAAGGAAGCGCCAGTAATGAGAACTCATCTGTCTGTAACACAGTGTCATAAACACCTACTAAGAGCAGCATGTGTTGCAGATCACTGCCCTCTTTTCCATTATCCCACACTCTGGGAAGGAGTCAAGAGCTGGCCAGACCAAAGAGCATGTGTGCAGCGTATGAGATGGCTGCTGTCCTAACATACATCGTATGTGTGAGGCCATGAGGGAAAGGGGCATCATGTCAGCCTGAAGAAAGTAATGTGAGAGAGAGAGGAAGGCCATTGAGCTGACATGTTGGGGAAAGCCTTTGTATTGCTGGTGTTCTCACTGGTCAATGATGGGCCAGTAGCATGGAGGTACTTGTCATAGTTGGGTGGTAAAAGTTGCGTAGGGAAGCGCAGGTCTGGAGGCTGGAGCAGCAAAGAACTTGTCCTATGGGCTCACCTGGTTGGGGAGATCTCAGCTTTTGCCTCCTTTAGTACAGAAGAAACTTTCCTGGTTACAGGGTGGTTGTGCCACATGAATTATTTTTCTGCTGNTGGGCCAGTAGCATGGAGGTACTTGTCATAGTTGGGTGGTAAAAGTTGCGTAGGGAAGCGCAGGTCTGGAGGCTGGAGCAGCAAAGAACTTGTCCTATGGGCTCACCTGGTTGGGGAGATCTCAGCTTTTGCCTCCTTTAGTACAGAAGAAACTTTCCTGGTTACAGGGTGGTTGTGCCACATGAATTATTTTTCTGCTGGGTGTTGTTTGTTCTTTAGCAATGACAAACATAAACTGGGTCCAGCAGCAAGCTGCTGCTGCCCATTTCAACTCAGAGGGTTCTCTGTAATCCCAAGGCGTTCCAAAGTGCTCTTCTACACCGAAGGGGGAGTTAAGACTTCCTAGCTCACTCACACTGTAGTGCTGTGTTTAAAATCTTCACCAAAGGCATTCATTTACTTGGGCTAGTGTTTTTTTAGGTTGTCCATTGGTCTTGAGGGTCATCCAAGCTTACCACCCACAAGTCTCCAAAAGGTGCCAATAGCTCTTAGCCACTGCCAGCATGGTCCCTGTGCAGATGCTTGGCAGAAATTTCAAGAGGAATTGCTGTTCCTACTCTCTGTTACCCAGAATGGAAAATGGGACATCAGAAAAGTCTTTTGGAGAGGGTCCCAAGCCAGTTATCTACCGCAGGAATGGGACTGTGCATGGAAGGAAGGAGGTGACTCTGCTTTGTGCTGTGTCTTTGCAAAGCATCTCCTCCCCTACTTGCTTTTGATGATGAGAGCCCATCTCAGACTGGCTGGCGCACTGGGTTATCTGTCTTGGATTTAGTGCATCCTACCCATCTGAAAAGTAGGGAGTGTTTTTCTCCTGTCATCCCTGAATGAAGGACGCTCACTGCCTGTCTGTCTGCTGCCTGCAGCAGGCGTCAGAGATTAGCAGCCATTCAAGACAGGCCACTGCTGTGAGCAAAAAGGGTTTGCAAGGGAAAAAGAAAGGATTGAGGAGAGACAGGGAGAAAGGGAAATGAGACATACACACACCAAGTAACTAGAACCGAACTATCCTGGCAGTCCCATCCCTAGAAACCAAGGCTTTGAAATGAGAAATGTTTTTCGTATCTTAAATCTCAAGTACAAACAATAAAAACCAGCCCAGACTGTGTTCTTTGAAGAGAAAGTACGAGTGACCTGAACAGTGGTTATCAGCAGCGTCATTAAGATAAACCCTTAACATGATTTAAAGCATCCGAAACTGAAGGCAGCACTTTCAGATACTAACAAAATGTCTGACATTGGGGATGAAAATCAATAGTAATCTGATGTCACTAAAAATACTCAAAAGTGTCCCATGGCTGATGGAGGTGAGATTAGTGTAAATATTTGTATTCTAATCAGTGGCACGCGAGGGCTGGAGGCGGCCTTTCTGTCTATTTAATTAATGGAGTGGCTTTTTAAAAGGATCCTAATCATATGTGATTGTATCTGCTTATCAACATTTTTGCTAATTAGATGATATGGAGGCAGTCACTCTGCTAATTCCCTCATCCAAACAGCATATCCTGCACAGATAAAGTACAGTCTCTTTTTAATAAGAAACAATCATGAGACAGACTAACCTTAATGGTGCTTATTATCCGAGGATCTTTGGGATTTTCTTTTCTAGCCACCCCCTCCTTCCTTTTCCTTCATTCCCTGCTTCAGTCTGCCAGATGGATGCGGCTGCAGCAGTCCCTGTCCCCCTGGTTCCCAGCTCCAGGCGCTGCCATGGCCAGCCTGCTCTTCCCTCCCAGGCAAGCCTTGGGTCTGCAAGGGCAGTGGTTGCCGGTCAGGTCAGAATAGGGAGCAAAACACAAGACACCAAGCAGCAAAATGTCCCAAGCTTTTTGTCACCCAGACCACAGGTGACCCCAACTGTGCAGGCCCAAACCCTTACCTTACTCTTGGCACCCCAATTAGCCCTAGTCCAGAAAGGACTGAGTGCCTTTGAGTTGTGAAAATATTTTTCTACCATTATTTTTATTATTATTATTTATTACATTAGATATTAGGTAAAATTTCTTCACGGAAAGGACTGTAAATAATTGGAACGGACTGATGCCCATGGCAGTGTTCGAGTCACTATCCCTCGAGGTATTTAAAAGCCAGGTAGTTCTGGCACAGAGGGTCATGGGTTAGTGGTGGTCTTGGCAGCGCTGGGTTAACGGTTGTACTTGATGATTTTAAAGGTATTTTCCAACCTAAATAATTATTATTATTGTTGTGATCATTATGCTTACTTCTGTTTTAAAAGGGTCTGAGGGCAGAGGGTTCTACACGAGTGGTTTCTCACGAGCCCTGTTGGTTCTGTGACAAAGCTGAGGTCCTTTTATCTAAGCCAAACAAGTCANTAAACTGGGTCCAGCAGCAAGCTGCTGCTGCCCATTTCAACTCAGAGGGTTCTCTGTAATCCCAAGGCGTTCCAAAGTGCTCTTCTACACTGAAGGGGGAGTTAAGACTTCCTAGCTCACTCACACTGTAGTGCTGTGTTTAAAATCTTCACCAAAGGCATTCATTTACTTGGGCTAGTGTTTTTTTAGGTTGTCCATTGGTCTTGAGGGTCATCCAAGCTTACCACCCACAAGTCTCCAAAAGGTGCCAATAGCTCTTAGCCACTGCCAGCATGGTCCCTGTGCAGATGCTTGGCAGAAATTTCAAGAGGAATTGCTGTTCCTACTCTCTGTTACCCAGAATGGAAAATGGGACATCAGAAAAGTCTTTTGGAGAGGGTCCCAAGCCAGTTATCTACCGCAGGAATGGGACTGTGCATGGAAGGAAGGAGGTGACTCTGCTTTGTGCTGTGTCTTTGCAAAGCATCTCCTCCCCTACTTGCTTTTGATGATGAGAGCCCATCTCAGACTGGCTGGCGCACTGGGTTATCTGTCTTGGATTTAGTGCATCCTACCCATCTGAAAAGTAGGGAGTGTTTTTCTCCTGTCATCCCTGAATGAAGGACGCTCACTGCCTGTCTGTCTGCTGCCTGCAGCAGGCGTCAGAGATTAGCAGCCATTCAAGACAGGCCACTGCTGTGAGCAAAAAGGGTTTGCAAGGGAAAAAGAAAGGATTGAGGAGAGACAGGGAGAAAGGGAAATGAGACATACACACACCAAGTAACTAGAACCGAACTATCCTGGCAGTCCCATCCCTAGAAACCAAGGCTTTGAAATGAGAAATGTTTTTCGTATCTTAAATCTCAAGTACAAACAATAAAAACCAGCCCAGACTGTGTTCTTTGAAGAGAAAGTACGAGTGACCTGAACAGTGGTTATCAGCAGCGTCATTAAGATAAACCCTTAACATGATTTAAAGCATCCGAAACTGAAGGCAGCACTTTCAGATACTAACAAAATGTCTGACATTGGGGATGAAAATCAATAGTAATCTGATGTCACTAAAAATACTCAAAAGTGTCCCATGGCTGATGGAGGTGAGATTAGTGTAAATATTTGTATTCTAATCAGTGGCACGCGAGGGCTGGAGGCGGCCTTTCTGTCTATTTAATTAATGGAGTGGCTTTTTAAAAGGATCCTAATCATATGTGATTGTATCTGCTTATCAACATTTTTGCTAATTAGATGATATGGAGGCAGTCACTCTGCTAATTCCCTCATCCAAACAGCATATCCTGCACAGATAAAGTACAGTCTCTTTTTAATAAGAAACAATCATGAGACAGACTAACCTTAATGGTGCTTATTATCCGAGGATCTTTGGGATTTTCTTTTCTAGCCACCCCCTCCTTCCTTTTCCTTCATTCCCTGCTTCAGTCTGCCAGATGGATGCGGCTGCAGCAGTCCCTGTCCCCCTGGTTCCCAGCTCCAGGCGCTGCCATGGCCAGCCTGCTCTTCCCTCCCAGGCAAGCCTTGGGTCTGCAAGGGCAGTGGTTGCCGGTCAGGTCAGAATAGGGAGCAAAACACAAGACACCAAGCAGCAAAATGTCCCAAGCTTTTTGTCACCCAGACCACAGGTGACCCCAACTGTGCAGGCCCAAACCCTTACCTTACTCTTGGCACCCCAATTAGCCCTAGTCCAGAAAGGACTGAGTGCCTTTGAGTTGTGAAAATATTTTTCTACCATTATTTTTATTATTATTATTTATTACATTAGATATTAGGTAAAATTTCTTCACGGAAAGGACTGTAAATAATTGGAACGGACTGATGCCCATGGCAGTGTTCGAGTCACTATCCCTCGAGGTATTTAAAAGCCAGGTAGTTCTGGCACAGAGGGTCATGGGTTAGTGGTGGTCTTGGCAGCGCTGGGTTAACGGTTGTACTTGATGATTTTAAAGGTATTTTCCAACCTAAATAATTATTATTATTGTTGTGATCATTATGCTTACTTCTGTTTTAAAAGGGTCTGAGGGCAGAGGGTTCTACACGAGTGGTTTCTCACGAGCCCTGTTGGTTCTGTGACAAAGCTGAGGTCCTTTTATCTAAGCCAAACAAGTCAGAAACATTTGTTCCGAGTCCTTCAACTATCCAAACAAACACGAGTAGTGCTTTGCTCCACCAGTCAAACTGTCATCAGATGCCCCCCTGTGGGGCAGCCTTGTTGGAGGGGACGCCGTGTTCGCCCCTGGAATGGTGTTCCCCGGGAGCACAGTCAGGGATGAGCACACTGGGCTGACCTCCTGCTGGGGCGTAACAGGGGGACCTGCTTGACTTCAGAACAAGACTGAAATATAAATAGCAAACTTGCCCTGAAGAACGTCTCCTCACCTCTCAAAATACAAAGGCAGTGGCTAGATAAGGAGAACCTGTCATTGAACATGTGTAGCTGCCATCCCAAGAGTGGTGGGATGGAGCAGAGGAGAGAGGGGTAGATGTCTGGTGCTTAATTTTGGGAGGTTTGTCTGCTGTTTTCACAACTGTGAATGTTGAGCAGAAAAGGTTTAAACTGCATGGATTCCCCACTCCATGGACAGGAGGGAGGGTCAGCATGTCCTGTGCATTGATCCCATGTGTTGGAATCAGCACAAAGTTTGGTTGTGGATTGGGAGATGGAGTGGCCCTGTGGAGTGCTGGCTGGGAGGGAAGCCCAGAGACTGGGACACAGAGCTGAAAGAAGGTCCAGAGAGCTGGGTCTTTATCCAGATTTTCTGATGCTCAGGTTAGGGCTTCAGATTAAACCAAGGTTCAGACAAGAAGACAACCTGCTCTTCTGAGTGGTGGTGGGGAATGGCAGGAACCTCCTAAAACCACTCTTTTTGAGGCATAAAAGTCAAGGAGGAGGCCTTGTCCTACTTAGTGGAGTCAGTAGTGGGTCTGACATGTTTTTTAAGTTAGATCATGCCCCATGGCCTGGGTAAGACCTTGTTCGAGTCTGGGAAAGCTGAAATGCTGCTGTAACTTGTGTCCATGGACTCTGACCCCTGCAGAATTCAGAGCACTTTGGTTTCACTGACGGTCATCTCCACGTGCCATCTGCAGTATCCTCATCCAGACATGGTTACCCTGAAGCTGTACTCAGCAACACAGCTGGCTGGTCCTTCCACCATTCCTCCTCTTTGGCACGGTCCCTTGCGCACCATCCTCTCCATGCTGCACCCAGGAATTAATTCAACATTGACCACTTTCACAGAGCAGTTTCCCATTGCTAGTTCCATGACTGAGGGCTACATCTTGAAAAGAGGAGGGCCTTCTGGGCCAAGGATTTCATTGCAAGCCGTTGAGTCCTGGGGCTTAATGAGGCACAGCTTATCAGCAGAGCCTGCTTATCTGCCGACGGTGTACCTGCTCCAGTCCCATCATGAGCGAACATGTTTTACCACCCAGTTGCAGGGAGCCGGGAGCATGGTCAGATGGCACCGTTCAGCTGATGTGTGGTAACTCGTGAAGCCGCAGCAACTTTATCACTTCACAACATCCATACATAGCCACAGCCTTGAATCTTCTCAGGGGAAGAAAGGATGATGAGTTACTGTTCTGGGATTTTCTCTCTGTCTCCAGTCAGTGGGAAGTGGTATGTGGAGCATTCATTTAATAAACCAGAGGGGAAAAGCTGTAGATCAGCTTCTCATTATTTCAGTGCTGGCTCACGCCATCACTTGGGCTTGTGCCTGACAGTTCAGTGTGTTATTTGAGGCCACTCAAGCATTCTGCAGAAATGATGCCACTCTCTTCTGAAAGTGTGGTGTTCGTCCAAGTGGCGAGGGCCTGATTCCATTTGTAGGTTTCCAGTGCTAGTTTCATCTCAGTTTTAGGCATGTTTGTGAAAAAGGTATTCACTTTGGAGACTAGTTCCTGACAAGAGCCAGCACTCCAGCAGGAAAACTTCTGGAGACAGTTTTTCTGATGTGGACCTCTGAAGTAAAGCAACTGTGGGTGCATAAAATTGAACCAGTGGTGCTGGTTTGCAGTGGAACTAGGGAGTCCTAAGTGGTCCAAAACTTAGGTGAGGGTCCTGGTGATGTGCACATAGACCTGAAGCCCCGTGATTAAAGGAAGAAACCTCTTTCTCTAGAAGGTGTGGGACCATTGTAAGTGTTTGTCCCCCAGTGTTTGCTAGTGTGTTAGAACTACGTTCAAGAAGGGGGGCCTGGACAACCCAGGTAGCAGGTGGGGGACTGATCAATTACTGATTACTTTACTGGGCATAAAGAAGGGAGAGGAGCCCCTACTAAAGCTGTCAGGCAGCCTATTCGGGTCCTGTCTATGGGCACCTTGTATGTGGGCCTGCCAGGAACAGTGAAATTTCCACACTGCCTCAGCAAAGGTTTAGTCTGAGTTTATTGCTGAGCTTAAAAGACTGGAGAATGTAAATTGTAAATGTGATGACTTAAGAGCTCATAAATTCTGTACACAGCCCCATTCCAGAGAGCTTGCATGCCGTGCAGCCACACTGCCTTGGGCTCATGAGTTGTCCTTGGTCCCATTGCTCAAGTCCCGGCTCTCCAGAGAGCCCTTCTACCCCGCCTGGCTCCCAATGCATCAGGCTGGGGATGCCATCCTGCCTGTGCACCCTGAGAGTTTGCTGCTCCTGTACAGGCATGGACTCCCTGCCACTGCTTCAGCCCAGAAACCAGTGCTAGTTCTGGACCAGCTTATCCCACGTGTGTCCCTCACCCTCGAGCTGGGTGGCCCCTGTAAGCAGAAGGCTAAGAAGAGGTTTCTGGAGGACTGAATCTGTCAAGCTGATTCTGGTATGAGTTCTGATCAGTTTTCTACATCTGGGTCATGGCTGTCAATTAATTTGTCCAGGACAAAGTTCCTTAAATATAACGCCTAGGTGTTGTATGCATTTTTGGCATTATGTGCTTTTTCTTCTTTTCCTAGGATGATGGAGAGCTGGAAACCAGCCTGTTCCTGGGATTGGTCCAGCCCACGCCAAGGACATGGTTTTTGGTCTGGCAGCCCTAACTAAAGCCAATGAAGCACTCAGAGCCAGCCTGCTGACCTGCTGGGAGCAAAGCTTATGACACAGTTTGAGCAAGGAGAGCTGGGGACCAATCCTGGGAAGACACCAGAAGATGCCATGGGATGACTTTTTCCCCAGTCTTGTGGACTAAGCCCCCAGTACGCAGTGAGTGTGGAGGGGGTGAGTTTGGCAGCTGGTTGGTGCAGACCTCGTGACTCCCCATCCTTGTGCAAGTGTCCAGGGATCAGTGCCTGGGGCATTTTTGGATGGCTCAGAGTAAGCCCCAGACTGTGATGGCAAGTCAGTGGCAAGACTTCCTTTGGGCATCAGGGTTCACTTTCAGGATCCAGCACTCAGCTTCTCTGAGAGACTGGTGTGCTTTATTACAAGCACTGCTGTTGACAATAAAGCACACCAGTCTCTCAGAGAAGCCGAGTGCTCGAGTTCCTGCCATGTTTCTCTGAAGAAAGTGGTTTGGGCCTCCCAGATGGCATTGCTGGAGGCTTTCCATTTTCCCAAGGTTCAGACCTGAAGCAGGCAGTTTTGGCAATGTCTTGCCCCTGGGGGCAGCTGAGGGTGGTGTTGAGTATACCTGGTGTTTGCTCATTTCTCAGACCTTCTTTTACCAAATGAGCAACAGGAAAAGGGGACGCTACATTTTAAAAATCATTTTTAATCACTGTAAAATCTATATTCCTGCTGTTTTGTTTTTCAGTCTGACTTGTAGTAGATGTGGCATTGATGCCACAAGAGCACATGCAAATGCAGGACTGTGTGTGCAGGTTTACCACCTGGGAGCATGGTTGGGCAGAGGAATATGAGGGTGCACAGCTAGAGGCAGAGGTCCTGCCTGAGCAGACTCAGAAACACACTGAATATATTGGCCAAACCATTCTGCATTTTCCTACCCTTTCTGGAGTCTATCAGGCAGTTTCTGGTCTGACAGACTGTGTTCCCTCGCTTCCCTCCGCTCAGACCCTTGAAAACTGGAAATTCACCTGAAATGTTTGCCATTCCTCAGCGCCCCGTTTGTGTGACCCACGAGAACTGCCCTTTCCCGGGACTCTGTTCTGAATGCGGAGCAGAGATAACGTTTAACAGACAAGAGCAGATGAGGAGGAGATAAAGGAGTAAGGGGAGGGGGGGAAAGGAGGGAGGGGAGGAGGAATGCGGAGGTATGTGGCTGCATGTTGTACTGTGTTTATGCATAAACAGGCACGCTTATCGATATCCAGATGTAAGCATGTGCGCGGGGCAATATCTCCTGAAACAATAGGCGCTGATGGGCTCGGGGAGCGCCGCCGGAGCCTCCCCGGCAGATGCTGCCGTGTTATCAGGTTGCAGCAGGCGTTCCCATCTAATCGGGGATCTGAGCCCCGCGAGCCGCACCCGCGGGTTTCGAAGCCTCTCCTGCAGCCCTCAACCCACTCTGCTCTCCGAGGAGGGAGGGCACGAGGGGGCACCGAAGGGGTCAAGCGTGTCCGGAGGTGATACCCGTGTGTCTGCCCGCCCACCTTCACACCTTGGCAGGGATGTGGGGCGCTGGTGCTGCCACCACGTTTGGGTGGCAATGGCAGCGGGGGTGACACTGAGGACACGGCCAGCCCTTGCAAGGAGGGGAGAGCCTGGCCAGAGCTGCAGCAAAGTGCCCTCTTTGTTCAACACGGGGCAGGGACCAAACTGGCCCCTTCACCCCTGTCCGCTGTGCTGAGGCAGGACAGGAACCGGCCCTGGGGGCAGCGCTGGCAGTCCCGAATCTTTCCTCTTTTATTTTCTTCTGTGCTTTTAAGGAAGGCTTGAAGAGCAAAAAACAGCGTATAAAACCTTCTTCCCCCGCCGCTCCCTAGCACCAAAACGCAATGACCACTAATCTTACGTGGCTCATAACTGCAAATAGCTCTGGAACTAATTAATTTGACAGTGCGGCGGCTGTTTGCCTTTTCCACCAAAATCAATTAAGAAAACGCACATTTCCCCTTCTCCTCCCTCCCCTCCCCGCGCCGCTTCGCAGGCAGGCAGAGAGCAGGGGCAGTGGGGCCTGGGCGCCGCTTTCCCAGGGCTCCGGGGGGTCAGGGTGGGGAGCGCAGTGAAAGGGGATTAACAAGGTGGAGGGAGAGACGCCGCTGGTTCTCCACCCCGGGAGCGGGGCTGCTCCCTGGGGATGGGTGGCGGTGGGAAAGCTTGATTGCCACAGGCAGCCACGCCGTGCCGCGTTCCTCCCTCCCTCTGTCCCGGCTCCCTGAAGACCCCCGTGAATTGTCATTCCTCGCCGGTGCAGGGGGGGAATTGGCCATCGGGCTCTCGGAGCACTTTTTATTTGCATGGCTAATGAGCCACTCCAGAAGAGGCTGCATGGGAGAGGCAGGTGGGAATTTCGGCGCTGTTACCTCTGCCCTTGCTTGGCAAGCTTTGTCTTAAACAGGGTTCGGCGAGAAATATAGCGAAATGGATTTTGGCATTTTGCAGGAGGCAATGGTAGGAATTGGAGTGCGGTCTCATGCAATTTTTAAGGCTCCTAACCCTGGAGCTCCATGTCCAGGCGGGGAGAGTGCCAGAGGGGCTGCAGGTCCCTCTGCCCTGGGCTGGGTGTGGGCTGGGAGAGCCTGAGCTGGGGTGGTGTATCAGCATCACACTGCGTCCCAAGAAACGCAGCAAGAACAGGACCGCCCTCCCTGCTTG
This sequence comes from Grallaria varia, assembly GCA_013396735.1. Classification (NCBI taxonomy): domain Eukaryota; kingdom Metazoa; phylum Chordata; class Aves; order Passeriformes; family Formicariidae; genus Grallaria; species Grallaria varia. The sequence continues at coordinate 2,218,197 of VWZG01006450.1, forward strand.
TTCTTCTGGTTTCACTTCAAGACAGAAAAGAGAGCCAGGTATGGGGGAAACAGGTTGAGTGATGGCAGGGCTTCGTGAACATGTAGCTCCCCCAAACACCCTTTTTGGGCAATGGGAAACAACCGTTCTTAGGGACATGGTGTTGAGACACCTGACCAAGCTGGGTAAAACCACCTGAGCATTATTTCTGTAAATGCCTCCATTTGGTCCATATCACATCCTCCCATCTATACTGAAATGCCCTTCTATTAATAAATAACTCTATTCTCCATTACTCCAAATCCACAGCTCACGTTAAAGTAACTGGGAATTTGGGTTTGGTTTTTATAGACATTAGAAATAGATTTTATCTTTATTAAGGGCTCTGTCTCCACTGCCCCAACCTTTGCTCCATTCCACAGAGCACAGCAGTGGCTGGAGCAGAGAAAGCAGGTCCCTGGGCTGAGCTCAGGATGGGGAGAGAAAGGAGAACCTCTCCCTGCTTTTGGCCAGGGCAGAAGAGGTTTAAAAGGGCCAGGTTCTTCCCTATGCACTGGTGACCTGTGAGTACAACTCTATAGCATGATGTAAAGTGCTTAAGAAAACAAGGGAGAAAATTTGAATGAAGAATATTTAAGAAATTGTGGATCTGAAAGATTTACTTCTCAAGGCTTTGTTTGTATTTAGTTTGTGGTGTCTTGGGAAATACCGATCAGGAAACCTCCCTGAATGCAGTCATGGTGCTGAGCCACCACATGAATTTGAGGAAGATTTTCTTTTTCTAAATTGTGGGTTGCAAACAATCCCTGAAAAATATTTGAGTTTTGAAGTGCATCAGTTGATCGTGATTGGGCAGGGAAGTCACAGGGCGGCATTTTTATCCCCAGCTTGGACAGCAGCATGGTTTCTGGCATGGAAATCAGTGCATGTAAATTAGAACTGTGGTTTTGATGAATACTATCATATATGGATTGGAAGCTGATTTTCCAAGAGCAGTCATGCCAGGAAAACTTGTGCTCTCACATAGCCACAGGCAGCAAACACGAGTGACACAAACATGGTGAGGGTAAGTCCATTTACAACTGCGACTGTTCAAAAAGTATTTCTAAAATTTGCCTTCCCTGCTGTTTTTCCCCTGTCCCCCCTTCCTCCTCCCCTTCCAGCTATGCCAGAATGAGCTAGGAGGTTTGGTATCCAGCCTTACACAGTGGCTGGTGCTGGGCTGGCAGGGATCAGCGCCGCGGCCGTTGCGCACCTGGGCGCAGGTAAGTCTCCGGCAGGGTGGGGACTGGATTCCTTCCCGGCCCCTCTCAGCAAACAGCTCCTGCCCCGGAGCCCTGCGTTCCTCTGCCCTTATCTCCCTGCACAAGGCAAAGCTATAAATGTTATTGGCCATGAAGTTATTCATCCCCTCCAAAGGTACGCATATGCAAAACAGGCTCTCCTGCTGGAATGGGAGTCTTTGTACCAAGTGTGAGTGTTTAAAGGTTATTTTTTCAAAATAAAAATCTCTAAGAAAGAAGTGCATTAACATGTAACAACATTAATAGCACTGGATCTGTATAAACCTAATTATATATGTTACCGCAAGTAAATAACCACAATATTTCTTCTAAGGTAAATATACTCTAGGTCCAGGTGTAGCTACATTGAGGTGCAGAGCAACGGCCCAGCTGGTCCACGCAGTTGGCAATGAAGAAAATAAGGAGGAGCTTAAGCTGGGACATAGCTCCTGCCTTCATCACAGGCACTACTCAGCCCCTTGCTGTTCCTGTCCCAGGGTTGTGGCGCTGGTCTGGCCCCGACAGTGTTCTGCAGCCACGTTGGCACACAGCAGCCTCCATCACAGTTGGATGCAGTGATAGTCCTACCAGAGCAGCACACAGCAATAGAGGCTGTCAGCAGAGACTCTCAAACATCAGAAGACCCCACTGCCTTCTTCTGTGAGCTTATAAAATTCATTCAGGTTCATACCTGCTTTTGTTTTAAACTCATTCCTTTCTGAGGAATGACTCAGCTCAAGAACAAAAAGCAGTTATTTCACCTTTCTGATAACGAGGAGAATTCAATGATATATAAAGAGATGGAAGATCTGTTACATTCCTCTGACCTCTGAAGCTGGAAGAAGCCATTCCTCCATTTATGGCATGTCTCATATTTTATTAGGTTCATGCACAGGCTGTATCAGCTGTTCCCTGTTTTTCCCCCACTCTATCTGTTGATGGCTCAGACCAAGACCTCTGCAGTCCTTCAAGCCAGCTGAGCCAGGAAACCTCTGGATGATCCAGGCAGCACTTCTCAATCACTCTGTCCCATCCCCTTCCCATCTCTTGCTGCAGGACAGCTCTTTGCAGAGGGTGGCAGTGCCAGGGTGAAGCGATGTGGGATGGGGCTTTTCAGGGAAGCAAATGTGAGACTGTGAGACCCTGGACAGCTTGTGTCCCACATTTCAACAGCCGCAGCCCAACATGAAACATGTCACTGCAGCCTGAGCCCCCACGGGCCTGATGGAGGAGCAAAAAGAGAGGGCTGGAGGCAGCAGATCCTAATCTTTATTAAATAAGAACAAAGCTTATGCCGGCTAATGAGAAAAACAAACCGATGAAAGATCCGGCGAGCTCCTCAGAAGGACACAAAGAAATTCTCTCTGAACAAGAGCAGGCTAAAAATATTCCCGAATATTTATTTTGCAATGTCTTCACAGGCTCCAGATTCGATGCCGCCTCCTTGGGGATTGGCATGGCCATCACAGAGATTTCAGAGGGGGGTGCTCCAAATTCTGCATGATACCCAGAGTCACTGCAGAAACAGCCCTGCAGCCAAGGCACGAGAGCACGAACTGCCTCAGCAGTATGAGATGATGGCCAGTCCCTGCGCACCTCTGTTTCTCTGCAGGCAACAGGGTGTTTTAGAATCAGTTTATGTCCCTCACCATCTTGTTTGGAGTCAGTGTGTGAGAGCCAGAGGTGCTGCAGGCATTTTTGTCTGGTTTCATTCCCCTTCTCAACACAGGCCCCTATGAACGGGGTGCCGAGGCTGCTGTCACCAAGGCCTGCGCTGTTGCTGAGCATCCTCTGCATCATGACTTTAGAGACATCAGGGACAACAGGCAGGAAGCTGGAGACACTAGTGGTTTTACCCACCTTCCCCCTAAAGATCTCCATGACCTGCTGGGCCTTGCCAGCTCCAGGTCTCTTCCCTGCAGCAAGCCACAGCCTAAGCAGTCATCATCACCAAAGAGATGGGCATCATTTGCAAGCAATCCCAAAGCAACTGGGAGTTGCCTGGATTGCACACGTAGTGTTATGAACTCCGAAGTGCAGACCATGCCTGGGGAAACCATCAGGGCAGGGAGTATTTCAGAAGGCTGTGATCAGCCCAGTGTGGGCTATGAACCCCAGAGAGCAAACCTGCACCCACACAGGGGTTCACAGAGATTCGGTCAACCCAACTGTTTTGCATCTCCTGCTCTTCCCATGGGTCCCTACAACCCCTGTCCAGCCCATTATCTCCAGAAATGTTTATCAGGAGGCAATGCCATCACAGCGCTGTGTCAGACCACCCAGCCAGGACCAGCATCTGTGGGGTGCTGCTCAGAAATCAACTCCCAGCTTCACAGCTGGCCCCACTTTCCTATACAGGTTGAGCCCCAAACCTCAGCACTGAGTACCACTGAATTTGGCTAAAACCATTTCTTCTAAAGTCAAGAGCAATGCAGTGACAAGGCCTGCAGTTCTTTCTCCACTTCTGCCAACGCTGACCATGAAACTTCAGCCTCTGCTCTTATAATGTACTGTGGCTGAACTTGCTGCCAACAGGTCAAAGGGAACATAATTTACTCGGGCTTTGATGCATTTGATACAGTTTGGGGTGAAAAGGAAGAGGGGGAGGACAGGACACAAAGGGAATAAGCGGTGGCAGGGAAGGAAAGAGGTTGCCTCTTTGTATGGGAACTGGATTAGTATGAAGATGACAGAGCCATTTTCTAGCCAAGAGGGATTTAGCGATAACCAAGAGGGTTTTGACCAGAGTGGGGGCTCCATGTGCTCAGATTGGTGTGGTGGGTAGGAGGCAGCCAGACCTTTTTTCTGCAGGGCACTTTTTATATCTTTCCCTGATTAGGAGATTGGCAAGGGGAGGGAGGTGTTTGTATTCTGTATTGCCTGGAGAGTCCTTTTACTGCTCAGGCAGGATCATGAGAAGGTCACAGTTCCCTTTCTGGCTGCTAGCTTTCATCATGGTTGCATCTCCTTAATATCATCCTCATTTCAGACCCTTTACCAGCTTCATCATGAAGCCTCCCTGTCCGTTTTCCTGCTGGAAGGAAGCTGCAAGGCACGAAACAGGTAAATGAAGCCATGTGGCACCGCCAATTGGCCCCTGTGTTCAGAGCACAGGGAGCTCAGGGGCCCTGAGGATGGGTTGAAATCAGGAGAACACAGCCCTTCCCTCACGTTGATTCTGGCTATGCCTTTTTAACAGCAAGCTGGTCCAGCTTGACTCACCAGCCTTGCACCCACTGGTGCTGTGCAACCAAAATTCTGTAAAAACCCCCACCCTCTCCCCTCCTCATTCCTCTGGCCACCACCATCAGCCTTACAGAACTCAGGAGCCACCATGTGCCTCTCAGTGTAGGGCTTTCTGCAGATACCTGGGCTGGATCTTGGCTCTGGGCTTCAGGGCAGGACTGAACTAAAAGCAGGAGCCAGCAGATTTGCAGAGAGCCCTCCTGATAGCAACGCTTCTGGGGCACCTCATTGGGTTGCGAGCGCTTGGGCCAGGCTAATGCTCTCAAACACAGGTTGCTGCCCCCTTTTTCTGGGGCGGGAAAGGGAAAGAAAGGGCAACATCCCTTGTGAGAACCTAAATATTTTACTCTCCTGCTTTTGTCCTGACTGGCTGGTGTTTACACAGGGGCCAAGAGGCCAGGAGGAAGCAAAGCAATGTGGCTGCTGTGGTTTCAGTTCTCACTCCACCTCGCTACTGAGAAACTGGACCTGTGGTTTGGTTTGTGGCCGAGGGGGAAGAGGAATGGTCCTTGGATCCAATCCCTGCTGGGTAGGCGCTCTCAGTCCCACAGATGCACCAGCAACACCGATGGGGAACGGAGGAAGAGGAGAGAAAACCAGCCGCCAACAAACCCCACTCCGGCAGCTCACAATGCATTAATATTCACCACAGAGGTAGGGGTGTAAATTCACTGCTATCTCCTCAGAGTTTGCCGTTTGTGCCGTTCATTTCACATAGATGTCACTACTGCCTTATGAGCACTCCTCGGAGCCAGCCGCTTAAATGGACCCAGTGCATTATAGTAATGGAGTAACTGTATAAAAACAATGAAATCCAATCTCTTTAAACTGATTTGATGTCTGCCTGAACCACAACATTTCCTGCTAATGGCTTCCTTCATTTTGTAACCGTGATCTCCACCTGATCAGATTACAGCTGTTTTTAATTACAAAGCTAATAGAGTTTGTAGGCAGTGTCAGGCAGACGGCGCATGCCTGGGGTGGGCACAGGGTGGAGGGGAGCTGGTGGGGGCTCTGGGTGATGCTGCTAACACACTCAGCCCGTCAAGCTGACTGTCAAAACACTGAGAGCAGGGGGTAACTCGAAGGGACAGGGATATTTTTCTGCGTGGAGCCAGCATGCTGCTCTTCAGGTCAGTCTGTGTGACAGCAGACAGCCCTGGGTTGTGCTCCTGCTCCATGTTCTTGTCACCAGGCTGGGCAGCTAGTGGGTGCCCAGGAGATGTGTGGCATGTTTGGTGCTCCTGCAAGGCAGGTGTCAGGGTCACAGGAAGGCATGAGAAGGGCAGAGAGAGCTTTTCTTGATGATGGAGTGCAAAAAGATCAAAGGAATTAAAAAAGAAAAGAAAAAAATACCAGAATAGGAATGCATGGTGCCATTTGACTTCTGCAACTGATGGGGCAGGAAAAAGCATTGCAGATAACTGACAGTGGAAAAAGCCTTTGAGATTGATGTCTTTCTTACGGGACAGTGCAGTCAGCTGCAGCGTCTGTGTCCTCTGCCTCAGCCCAGGCAGAGAACCCCCAGGGACTGTGTCCATGGCACAGCCCTGTCCCCACTGGCCTTGTTTAGTCCAGCGGTTCATTTGTGTATTGATTGCTCCATCCCTCTGGGTTTGGGGCATGGATCAGCATAGCTGCAGGGAGAGGAGCAGTTTGAAAGAGCTACTCCCAAGCAGTGCTGGCCAGGGATCCAGCAGACCATGTGCGTGCACTACAGGCAAGCCCCAGTTTGACACTCTGATGGTGGAAAAAAACTGTGTGTGTTACAGTTGTTGCTGGGGAGCTTGTGTTGATGTTTAGGATTCAGCTGACATTGTGCTCAGTTGAAGCTGGTTGAAAAATCTCAGCAGAGAAACAGCAGCATCTCACTCTTGTATCACCCTGTCCTGCCATGTCCAACCTCTTTCCTGGGTTGGCAGAGCTACTGTTGTCTACCAAAGCACAATGCCAGGCAAGTGGGATAGCTCAATGGCAGGCAACCTGCTTACAGCAGCTGGAGAAGGGTGGGAGAAGGTAAGCAGAGCATTCCAACTCAGCCAAATCCTCTGTGGGGCTGTTCCTGGACTGTGTGACCCGCTCGATTTGCCCTCCTGCAGGGGATGCTTGTCCCTTGCTGTTGCAATGCCAGAGCTGCACGTTGGGTTACACACCAGTCTTGTAAATGATTTAGGGTCCACATCAAGAGCCCATCAATTATGTACCCTGGGACTTAATTATTTTGCTTGACAGGAGTCTTTCCCCTTAATTTCATTGTCTTCTGGGTCTCTCATTTCACAGCAGAGCTGTGGATGCTCTGCTGGGAGGGGTACATTGTCACGTTTCTTCTCTTTCACAGTGTTGCCCAAACTCATTTGTTTTCCCCTTCCCTTAGTGGATGAAGAAAACAAGACCCAGTTATGATTCCAGGGCAAGGTGAGGGTCTGGGCCCATGCACCACTGCTGCTGTGCTCTGCCATTGAGGTGTGTCAGGGACTGGACATGAGTGGACACAGCTGGACACCAGTCTAAATGAGCAAATTTAGGAGGTTTGGGTATTGCTGCAGATGGGTGCTGGCATGAACTTTTGTGACTTCCAAAATCCTTTCTGCCACCTGGTCACCCACCAGCAGACAGAGAAAAGGGGTTCCAGCAGCCCTTCCAGGTTCTCCCTGGCTGCACTGGGGATCCCAGCTGGGGCATGCCTGCCCATCACACTGAGAGCCATCAGCGCTGCACCATCATTCAAGTCAGCACTTGGTTCCTCTCCTCCCCCCTGCTCTTTTCTCCTCTTTCCACCTCTCCCTTTATCTGAACTTTTAAACTCCATGTCTGGTGCAGATTTTTACAGTAACTCAAGCCTTTGAGAATTGTTAATGCTGGGCTGTTTTCACAACGACATTAATATGCACTGCAAAAATGCTGAGTATCGGCAGCCAGTCACTGCTGCCGGGAGGCTGCGGGTCGTGGCAGCCACAGGAGAGCAGAGGCGAGGACATGGCCATGCTCGAGGGGCACAGCTCAGACAGGCAAGGCCCCAGCTTTGACAGGATTTCCTCTCCATGCCACCTCTTCGCCATGTCTTGGTATGTCTTTGAACATGTTTATTTTTCAACCCTTAAAAAACTACCTTTTCCGAAAATAAATAAAACTAAGACCAAGGGTCTAGGATTTTAAAGCAACCCTACGATGACAAAGCAGTGTGCGCAGATCAGTTGTCACCAGCAACCCTACAATAACAAAATAACGCACGCAATCCCATACGACACTAAAACAACCGCTATGGGCATGCGAGGAAGGAAATATGTTTTCCAGCATTGAGCTTAACAAGACTTTGTTCTGCAGTAAACTCAGGGGGTCGGAGGGTGTAAGGACCAAAACACCTTGAGTGGTGTAACTTTAATGTCACACAGCAGGCAGGGTCGTGGGACATGCAGCAAACACCACTTCGTTAGCGCGCGGTTTAATAGTCTGGAAAAGGAAAAGAAAGCGAGGTTTTGCGATGAAACAGGAAGTTCCCTCGAATCCTGGAGCCTTTGAAGAATTGTCAAAGGAATGAGAAGTCTGAATGTTTGAAAAGGCTCTGGGTTGTGGAGCCAGAGGGGGCAGGGGGACACGGAGAGGGAGGCATCAAGCACAGACCTTCTCCAGTCCCACACTCCACTCTTTGTTCCCCTTTTCTTTTTTTCTCAAATTAATAGAGGGGTTTTTTCATTGCTTGATTATTTTTTTTTCCCCTCTCACACACACAAACACACTTTCTGAGGTTAGCGGGAGTTTTCTTACAGTTTGAGCAAAGCCCTGATCCTACACCATGCCCTTGCTGGCATGGTATTCCCCACACCTTGCTGCAGAGCAGCATATGGAAGTGGCTCTGTGATCCAAGCTCTGCTCATGCATGAAGCACAAACCATTTTTTTGAGGAAGTGTTTTGGGAGTTTGAAAAGTTCTGCTTAGCTGCCTTGTTTCTTTTTCTTTCCTTTTTCTTTCCCTTTTTTTCTTTTTCTCTTTTTCTTTTTCCTTTCCCCCTCTTTTTTCTTTTTTTTTTTCTCTCTTTTTTTTTTTAAATTAATTTATTTCTACCTCTCTTAAATTTTTACACATGGCATTTCTGTGTGGTGGCAGGAGCAGATGGGCAATGCCTCCACTTTTCATCGTGGCTGGTCAGATGAGTCATCAACGAAAATTTCTGTATGATTTCCAACTTATTTTCTCAGCATTTAAAATACAAATATGCTGGAAAAGGGTAGTTCAGTGGCTTAGCTATTCCTAGAGGGACCCTTGTTGCTGTTGAACTGGTGATGGTGATGATGATGATGATGAAAGGCAAGTCAGGACTGAGTTGAATGACCTGTTGTATGCCAGTAAAGCGGACTGGACTTTAGACCTGAGAGAGGTTTTCAGCCAGTTGAAGGCATCAAGAGGATGCCCAGTGCTCGAGGGATGCCTACAGGCATGTCTGCTCAGGGAATGGGTTTCATTTCCTTGCAAGCCCAAGGTGAGGAGGACCGGCTCTTTCTTCCTGTCTGCTGAGGGAAACAGGATCTTCCCTTCCCAGGCAAAAACTGCTGGTGAGTTGCCTTTTCCCCTTGCAGGGTGCCCTCCACAGTGCCCAGAAATGGCAAGACACGAGCAGCGAGGTGGCTGAGAGGGAGCACCCAGCTGCCCTGCAGAGAGGGTGCGCCTGGGGAAGGGAGACTGGAGGGAGGGCCAAGAGACTGTCATGACACCGTGCTTTCCTCTGTGCTAATTGTACGCTTGGGACCAAATTTAGACTGGTATATCTCTGCTGAAGTCACCAGGGATTAATTTGGCCTCTGGTGGCTCCATTGTTTTAGCTAAATGAGTCAGAAGAAGCAGCCTATTCTTATCTGCGCACAGTGGGGCAGTGGCAGTAATAGCTCAGTGAGGCAGACCCCAAAAGCAGCGTGACTGGGACCTGGGATTGGAGCTTCCACGAGACGAATGGGGCTGCAAGAGGAAATGTTTTGACATTTGGGTTATAGATGGAGGCAGGCTCAGCGTGGGCGCACTGGCGGCGCTCACCGCTGCTGCAGGCGGAGGGGAAGGGGGCTGTCAGGTTCCCTGAATATTTGGCGGTACCGTTTGGAGTTCCTCAATTCTTCAGCCACCGGAGAGGGAAGCTGTGGCTCTGGAAGGGGCACGTGGTGTCAAAGGGGACTTCACACCACTTCCCGGCCCGGTGAGAAAGGGAGCCCAGGCTGGAAACATCCAAAAAGCACCGGCTGCCTCCCTGGGCTGGTTGTGAGTCTGCCAGCAGCTAAGTGGGGAGAAGGAGTGGTGGGTTGGAGCATGGGCTTGCAAAGGGTTGGAGCAGGTGTTTTGGGCACAAATTTTGACTGCTGGCCCAAGGCAGCATGCTGGTTTAGTGTGTTTTGAATTCCCTCAGACTTCTGGAAAACTGAGGATGATTTGGGAAATTGTGATTTTTTCCATGCCCATGTTCAGTACAAGCTGTTTCCAAGCATAGAGGTTCCTGCTGGATGGCCTGTGGGAACTGTGTGCCTCACCCAGCCTTGTGGCGAGCAGTTTTGGAGAGGAAATGGAGCAGGCAATGGAGACGAAACTGTTGTCCCCCTTCCCATGCCTGTTGCTGCACCCAACTCCCCTTTTCGTGCTGTACCCCCTGGGCAGATAAGCACAAGACTTCAGTCTCCAAGGCTGTCAACCTGGCGCAGTTTGCCATGGCCAAACAATCTTTAAAGCGATTACAAAGGCAGATCTCCTCCTGCAGATGGAGATAACAATAGGTAGGAAGACCTAATAGGGGCAGACCTGGAGCCTTGCTTCTCCCAGCGCTCCTGCACCTCCGCAGCTTGAACGGGCGCATTCCCAGCGTCCGGGGCTGGATAATAAGCAGAGCCACAGCAGCTATTCAGGAGGCTCTGACCCTGGCTAGGTAACTACATAATGAGCCTGTTTGAATTGCTCCCGTCCCTGCCAAAGGGGTGGGATCGGGGGATGCTTTTGTTTGCAGTAATGAACCTGTAATTATGCTACATTTCTTGGTTTTAGCCACATTTTTTCTGTGTGTGTTGTTCTCTTTGTATTGACAGATTTATGGCTAGGATACTCCGCTGCACCACCAGCCGTACGGCGCTGTGTGGAGACTGTCTGACTGTTGTCTCACAAAGGTGAGGGGAGAGGGGGAGGAGAGAGCTCTTTGCACTACCTCAGTCCACAAGGGGTTAAATAAATGTATTAAAATTAATGCAAACGGCAGAAGTGTTGCCTTTCCAAAAGTCACAGGTTTCAGCAAGGCAAAAAAAAAAAAAAAAATCATTTGAGCTCCAGGCGAATTAAAATTTAAAAAAAAAAAAAAAATGTAGGGAACGAAATAAATAAACAGCACACACCAGATTTCAGCTCCGAGGCGTTCAATAAAATTACACTTTGAAATGCAAGGATTAAGCAGGGTAGGTGACAAGGTAACTTTGTTAACAGGCTAATCTCTTGCCTTAACAGAGACAGGGGATTTACATGTGACTGCACAAAACTGCTTTATGGTCTCTTTTTCCAGCTGGAGATGGTAGGAAGAGGGCAGGAGGAGATGGGATGGGGTTGGATGTTTTTGAGCCATTTGTAAAATGAGTTTGAACTGCCTATTTCTTTTCTTTTTCTTTTTCTTTTTTTTTTTTTTTTTTTAGGTTTGTTTGTGAATTTTTTAAGCAAGACTGCATGGAAATGTCACCAATAATCAGCTGTTTCCAAACGGTTCAGGTGGGGAATGATGAAGATGTTACAGGATGATGAATAATTGGGTAAAACCATTTGTGGTGTCATTTCTCCCTGAATGGTTTTATTTGCTTTCTTATAAAAAGCTAACTAGCGTCATGGGTTTTTCAAAATGTTACATCAGGACTCCTTTGCCCTGAGTCTTTCTCAGGATTTCTGCACTTCTTCACCAAGGAATCTGTGAAATCTAAATGTAGGGTACTTTTTTTTCTAAATGCAGTGTACTTTTTTCAAATGTTCTTTGAACAGGTTGGTAGGAAATTAAAAATAATAAGAAGAAAATTAGAGCTTTAGGTTTTTACATCTATCACTGTAACTAAAATGAGACAGTAATGGGAAAATGAACCTGAAATGAGATCTGTATCCCCCTGTGTGGGTTCGTACAGTACAGTACACACTTCTCTGTGCCCAGGGTACACCTCTGCCATCCCCTCTCCCTGCAGCAGCAGGCAGAGAGCTCCTTGCTTTTCCATTTGACTCTTTTGAGTGTTGGTGTGGATCTCCGTGGTGAATTAGAGGAGGGGAAACAATCAGGAGTCCAAACTTTATCCAGTCTTCTCTGTTTCTGGATAAAAATGACAATGAGAAAACCATCTCCTCTGTAGGGTTCATCTGAAATTCAACAGAAAACAGCAGGCTGAGCATGTTCTCCAGTTTTAAATAGATCTGGTGAAAGTATTTATCATGTTGGATTTGTTGCAGCATTTCTGGGGTATCTGTGGTGGCTGCAGGCAGAGGGACTGATTCTGGAAGGAAACTTGGTGTCAGATCCTGAGCCCATTAGCAGATTCATGTGCTGGACCATTTCTGGATGAGATTTTGGCTTTTTTGAGTGGGTGAAGATGATCTCATCTATGAGGGCATGATAACAGAGATGCTAGTGAGTGAGGCTCTGTTGCTGGGTTAGGGGAAAGTTGCTCTTCCCTTTGCTTTGATGCCTGGGTAGCAGGAGGGAAGACAATTTCACACAGAAGGGTTGTGCATCTCAACCGAGCACAACCGTTTAAACATTTCCAAACCATCATCCCAAAGAGTCTTGTCTACTAAGGCTGAAAAAACAAAAAAAAACCCAAAAATTATGTGGTTGAGCTTTAACCCTCAGGGTTACTTCCATGCCTGTGTTTCAAGCAAGATGGTGAATATAAAGGCTCAGCAATCTGTCTGCCCTAAACAGCCATGGCCAGCGTGCCTGTGGACATGCCAACAGGTCATGGAGCCAGTGGGTGTACAGGCAGAGGTCAGAACTTCTGTGGTGTGGTGGGAGGGGAGATGGAGGGACGGGAGAGGACTCTCATGCAGCATGGCAGGTCACCTTTTCACCTGGGGAGCCATCTGACTCTCCAAAGAAAATGTTTAACTTTGGGCTGTGTTGAGTGAACCTGATAGAAGAGCTGGTCCAAACCACAGCCATGACTTGAGTCTCCTCTGCCCTAAGCAGGAATAGCCAGAGCACATCCCCTGCACAGTCTTTGGGTGACAATAAAACCCGTCTGCTCACCACTGCCCAAGGGTCTGAGACCGCACAGGGGCCATGCAGGCAGCTACATGCCAGCTCCTAGCAGGGCTCATTGGAGGCGAACTGCTCACTGGGAGCTGATCAAACACTTTCTCAAGCATGGATGGAACAAAAAGTATAAATCACCCACTTTAAAATCAGACATAAGCCCAACTCTGAAGTTTACCCAACGTTTGGGCGCTAAAACATATTTAAATCTAGCAGCAGGCACCTATTCTGTGCAGGAATCTGACCAATTGTTTCGCTTCTCTCTCTTGTCCTTATACCTTAAATCATTTTGACCTTTAATTGGCCCTAATTTGCCTACAGACGGCCCTGGGACCCTTCAACACATTTGCTTGTAATTGGGTCCCTTTGTTATTTTTCCAGAGCGCCACTGCTGGTTGTTCCTTTTTGAAAACACGGCGGCGTATCATTGAGAGCGGAGCCGCTTTTAAATGAGCCCTGCTGGGGGCCGGGAGAGCCCTGGGAGAGCCCAGCCGAGAGAGACAGGGCTATCTAAACGCAATTATCATATCGCTGTGAAAACGCGAAACCAGCCGGAGCTTAAGCAAACATAACCCGCCCCTGGGCTGGGGGTGGTAAAAGCTTTGCTGGGAGGTGCGGGTTGAACCCACGGCTGGGGTTATGCTGCCATCGCACCTTTCGCCCCGCGAAGCGCTGAGATGTCTCTCTGCCTCTGGCTTGCGGCTGGGCGCGTCGCTGCGCCCTGCGCTTGCCTTAGCGGTTTTATTTAAATGCGCCTTATTGCAGCGGGATGGTTGGCAAGCGATAGCTCTGGTGCAGCTACGGGGCACTGCGCTGCGGAGCTGGAATAGCACAGCCCGGGACAGGAGCCCACTGTGCTGGCAGACAGCGCTTTGCCAGCCAGGCCCTGGGTGCGCCACTAATCTGGCTGTGGCCACAGTTTGCCCCTAGCCCCGCTCATAATGTCATCAAGATCTTAACTGTCCAGAGCGAAGCTGGAACAGCGAGGGATAATACCGCAGCCAGATAGCATCTGCGCTGCCTCCTGCACTAATGGACGCTTGTTCTGTAACCCAGTCTCCCGGCTCCGTTAGCCCTGCAGCACTGAGACCTGGCTTTAATATTCTCTCCATGCAGACCTTAAAATCTAGTTAAGTTACAATGCTATCAAGCCTCTGACCACAGGTTGTTATGCCTATGGTCCTCTTGGAGATTGGTGACCAAGTAGCTGGGAACTGCAGCGTGTCCCATGAAGTCATTTTAGTATCTAATCCCAAATAAATTTACCTTCTGTGGTTTACAGCAGGACCCACAGACCCCACCACCTTGGAATATGTTACAAAACTTTACCTCATACTGTACAGAAAATGAAGTGAGCTGTGGCTGGCAAGGCTGGATCCAAGGCTGGATTTCTGCCCTGTGGAGATGGATTTTTTTTATCAGGCCAGTCTGTCCATGTGTGGCTCCAGCAAGGAAAAGACACTGCTGCTTTCACCTGGCTGATGCTAGTGGAGGTCAACTGCAACTGAGGAGGACGTGCTCCTCTGCAAAGGTAGCAGGTAGGATGATGCCTCCTCTCCCTCCAGGTCATTCACTAAGACAGGCATATCAGGATGGTGATTGCAACGTAAAAGGCACATGTTTGGAAGGAAGAGTGTCCTGCCCTACCAACCTAGTGGTTAAACGGAGCTGAAGCCAGCAGAGATGGGCCCTGACAAGTCCTTCATTGCCCCTGCATAATTCTTGATTTGGGGGGCTGGAAGCTGTAGTTTGTCATGGTCATGGCATCTAACTGGAGTTACACATCTAATTAGGTGGGTGGAATCAGCTCAGTAAGGTGACCCTGAGATTAGCTCAGTTGGTGGAACATGGTGCTAAGAGCGCCAAGGTTTGACTGCCTGTCTGGGCCATTCACTTGAGAGCTGGACTTGATGATCCTTGCGGGTCATCATATTCTGTGACTTTTCATAAATGACAGCAAGACTCTTAGTTGTTTAAAGCTCCTACTATAATTTGCCAACACGTAACTGGCTTTCAGGTGCTGGGAGAAGAAGTCCATCCAAGTGTCCCTCCTTCGCAGATCAGATCATGCTCTCCCAGAACCATCTGAAAGGGGCACAAACCTCCACCAGCTGGGGTGGCTTTCCCGAAACACCAAGCTCCAAACTCTGAATGCAGCTGGCACAGAGACACTCCAGGTGTGACTGGAGGCAGGTTTCAGCCCCGGGATCACCTCCAGTCCTGCAAGCGCAGTCAAGGAAAGTCCTTTTCTCAAGGTAAGATGGAGCCAACAGGCCTCGGGGTGAGGTTAGAGGGGCTGAACAGGCTGAACACTCTGGAGTCTGCAACACTGAGGCTGGCCTACATTTTGTAGTCTTCAAAATCTGCATCTCTCTCCTAATTTTAGTGTAATTTTTTTTCTGGTGTTTTTCTGATGTTTTTGTCCATGTTGCTTAGGATCCAAGACATTTTATTTTTGCTAATGAGGTTCTTGTCAAATGTAGGCTCTTACTGGGGTTCAGCAGTGGATCCTTCCTGTAGAGCTCTAACACCCCAAAGCCTTCACTGTGCCCTGGCAGACACTGGTCCTCATAAATATGTTGACACACGATCCTTCCCCTCCTAGCTCAGAGTGCCCAGAGTTCTTGCATATGTAAATGTTTGCAAAGTCAGGGCTCTGTTTGCATTGCCTGTTTACTAATTTGAGTTTATATTTAAGCTTCTGATGCTCAGTTCTTTTTTTTTTTTTTTTTTAATCCAGCCATCCATAATTTTAAGGAAAGAGTTTTTTTCCTTTGCTTTTTAAGCAGATGTCTGAAGTGTTCCTTGTGACTTCAGCATGTTGTTGCCATCTGGGTTCAGTGGTTTGAGCCTTTCAGGGGGCTTGAATATGTTCTCTGGCATAGGAAGGAGATGCCTATGTCATGGAAGTCCCTTGCACCACATTGGTCAGATCTGGAGAAAAAACAGGTTGCTGGTAGGGAACAGTGTCACAGAAGCTGGTCCTGCTGTTCTCTGATGACTGAAGGAGCAGCAGAGGGTACTGGTCTTCAGGGCTGTCATTCAGCACTAAAAAATTCCCCTTTCAACAATTCTCTGTTTTATGAAAAAACAAGTCTGAATGCTCAGGCAGAAAGAATTAATTTTTCCAAAATAGTCGGTGTTGAATTTGGGAAAATTGGAGGGAGGCCAAGAAGTTACAGCAGGGACTGAAAGTTGGGTGACTTTCCTGGGAATGACCAGAGAAGCTTTCAAAGCCAGCAACCCCCCCTTCCCCACCACTGCCACAGGAGAACTAAAACCTTGGCGGGCAGAGGAGCCACTGCCACTGCTGCTGCCTCCTTTTCTTGCTGCCAGATAAAGAGGACAGACTCTCCTTTTACAGCCCATTCTGCTCGCACAATGGGAGAGGGGGATCAGCGCCAAAATTACAAGTGTGAGCCCTTAATGCATCAGGTTGAACAATGGGCTTTGGAGGCTCTGCCTTGTCGGGAGCAGCAGTACAGCTAGTTCTGACTACCCAGTGCCATGGAAAAAAAACTCATTGTCCTGGCAAAGTGCTCCCCAGAATGAAAACACCCTCCTCCTCCTTTCTTCAGCTTCCTAATGGGAAGCAAAATAACAAACCGGGCCCACAATTAAACAAACATGCCACTAACCAGGCTGAGCTCAAGTGTAACAGATGTTGTTGCAGTTGGACCAGGCTGGAGGCCGGGAGCAAGCCCCGCTGGCTGGCTGCGGCTCCCGGGATGCTGTTGCTGCAAGGGTTTCTTTGCCACACCACAGCCTTCTGCCTCCACCAATCTTTCTCCCTTTTTCTCTGGTATGCCTTTATCTTGATCTCCGCCTCCTCTTTGTGCATCCCTCCTGCTTGTCCTGCCCAGCCACCCCACTTCACCCCATCTCATCCATCATTTCATCGAGTTCACTTTTAAACACTCAAAACCACAGATTTTATTTCAGAAAAGCTCAAGAGATGGGACAAAGCCACTTCAGTGAACTTTCTAAGCCATATTAGTGTAGGAGAATAAAACAATTATTTTTCTTCATTTCTTTTTTTCTTGCTCTGTCTCCTCACCAGAACCTCAGTTCCATGAGTTTGATGCAGTTCCTGCAGCCTCCCTGGGTTTGATCGTTGTGGTGCAGATGGTTGTGAGGCCATAGGTCAGCACACATGAGATTCCCGCCCCAAAAGTGCTGAATATTACTGGCATCTCTGCAATATAAAACATTTAGGTTTTGAGAGGGAACAGAGATGGCTAAAGAAGAATTTAAAAAAAAGGGAAGCTGTGTCCTTTCCATGTCTGGCAGAATCCATCTTCTCTGGGGCTTCACAAGTCTGGTACAGTCCATGATGAGAGTCTTATTGCCTTCAAGGCTTAAAGTCCCTAATTCCCCACCTAGCACCAACCGATGCCTCTGATAGCCCAGGCATCCCTCATTTTACTGGGATCTGTTTCATCCAACTCCATGTCAAAGCAACCAAAATGGCTCTGGCACATCCCAGAGCCAGAGGCTGCTTGGTCTTTCCCATTTCCCAGCAAAGCCGTTCCAGGGTCGTAGACTGCTGGAGGAATCAGAGGGACTCAGGCTGGGTGACAGCTCAGTGGCACTCCAAGGTTGGGAAGAGTCTTCACAGACCTTTGCATCACTGCCTAGAACAAACCCTCCCTCTCTGGTCAGGGAGCCATGGTCACTGACACCTTGCTGAGGTGTTTTGAGGAGGAATACAGGGCTGTACACTGGGGCATCTGAGCCCACACACATTTTTGGCTTGTCTTTTGTTCTGTTTGCTCTTGCAAGTACAAGGTCCTGTGCAGTGCAGTTTTGCCTTGCCCCAGGCTGCTGTAGTGCAATGACTTCTGTGACTGTTAATGGAAGTCCAAAGAAGTAACAAAAGTTATCTCTCTTTCTCCTTGAAGCAGGAAAGCTGGAAGATTCCTGAGATCCTTCTTGAGGTGTCTCAGAACAGGGACCTCAGAACAGGCTGGACCAGCCCGAAGATCCTCAGAGCCAGGGCCCACCAGCACATTTTGGGACTGGAGCATCCCCCACCTGCCATGCCCAGAAATTCTATACAGCGGAGCAGGTAAGCAGCTCAGAGTGAAGCCTTGCTTGGTTTACCCTGTTTGTTAGTCTGGATACCCAGGGCACTGGCAATATTAAGCCAACACCTCCTTTCAATGCTCTGCTTTGGTTAGGAACTGGCAAAATGCACAACCACTATGGATGGAGCAGCTCTGCTAGTTCAGGACTCCTGTGGTCAGGGCAAGAGCAACACAGACACAGACCCAGATTGCTCCAGCGAGCACAGTCTCTCACATCCCAGGGCACAGCGCAGTGCTGAGCAGTATTTCCACTCATATGAGAAACTTCAGAACAAGCAACAGGGAGCCTTTAGCAAAAGGTATCCCTGCTGTCAAAACCACCTGCCAGTTAAAAATGAAAACCAAGTCCAGGCAAACATCCAGGTAGTCCAGACTCGGTTGTTGCACGAGGTGAATCATATCAAGCCAACCAACCATGTATGGGTTTACTTATCACCTAAGATTTGGGGGATTTGTACTTTTGAACTACTTACACTGAGGTAAAGCACCTCACATGGAAAATTTGATGGGGGTATTGGGTTTTACTTCCTTTTTCACAGTTGATACAAACAATGTATGCACATATGTGACTGCACATTTGATAAATACAGCAGTAATTTTACAAGATTGGCTACATTAGAACAGTTGATGACATGAGCCAAAATGGCTAGGAATTACCATCCAGAAGTGGGTTTAAAATTATCAGACTTCAAGAAATGCAGAAGAAATCCTGTCCTATTAAACAGTGGTGCTTTGTTCAAAAAATGCATCTTTCTTCTCACTGCCCTTTATTCTTCACCCCACTCCCCTTCTCTCATTTGAAACTCAAATTTACCTCTGTTCAGTTCCTGCTCTGTTGCCCACAGCATCCTTTATTTTCACAGCAGCTTGGAAATGCAGATTTTGTGACTAAGACCTGGAGAGACACACCTTGTTACAGTAATGTGTCTGGGCTGTGGCTGCACAGCAGCCTCCCCCCTCTCACTGGGTGCTGCTCTGAGGCTGTGCAGGAAGCTGAGCAGAAAAATCAAAGTAATTTTTGGTTCAGTTAGTTTTATGTCAGCTCAATGTGTTGAGGTAATTCTTTACATGGTCAAGTGACAAACGGAGTGGAAAAGAGAGAGACCATACAGTGCTCAGCAGAGGGGTTGGCTAGGGATGCTGCAGAGCTGCTGGTTGCAGCCTTGTTTTTTTTAATGACAAACAAACATATACCTTGCACACATGTTTGTCCTGGTTCTTGCTCAAGGCATTGACCTGAACATACTCTTTAACAGCAATTCTCCCCTTAGTCCCAACCCAGCGAAGGCCTATGTGGCACCTGTATTTTAAAGTCCTTTTAATTTCAGTCTTCTGTAAGCAGGACTATTTTGATGAAGCTGGGGAAGTGATGAAACAAATAGTTGATAACACAAATAGTTGTGCTGGCAGATCAGGAGAGGTGGCAACCTCTGGACGGGAGCCATGAAGCAGCTGTGGACAGACACCTCTGCATGGAGCTTGGCAGCAGCTGGAACAGGATGGACACCCTAGAGCTTCAGTCACCGTTCTTTCAGGTCAAAGGAAGGGGCAGGGGGAATCAGTCCAGAACAAATTAAAACTATTCTGAATGCCTGCTCATAAAATGAAACGGAACTTTTTTTTCCTGACATTCCAAAAGACTTGGATAATCTTCCACAACTCTGTTATTTTTGTCGTCAATCTAGCACCTTGTTCAATTCTCATTCCGGACAAAACCAAAAACACCACCCTACCACAAGCTGTAGCTCTTCACGCCAGGTAGAAGCAGAAGTAGTGGGGATTTCTCATGCATTATCCTCCCAGTTTCTAAAAATGTGTCTGGACAGTCTTGAGCTTCTCAGCCTCTTCTAAAGCAGATACTGTAAGGGACCAGCAATAGCACAATTTCTGATTGTGATTCGCTCCGATTTGGCTGCAACATCTCAGAGCTTCAGATCCCCTGAGCTCTGAAGAGGTGTAATCTGTACGCATTGCTTCAATTCCACCCGAAAGAGAAAGTAAAGCGAAGGGGAAGCGCCCTCTGTGACACAGAGCAAGGGATGAAGGAGGGACAGAGTGAGACTAAAAGAATCCATGTGGCAGTTCCCAACCATTGTAACAGCCCTTATGAGAGCTGCTACAAACCAGAAGAGTTTGTAACAGCCCTGAGGGACCAGAGCCGGAGCAAGGGAGATACCAGCCAGCTTTGTGTCCCTCATGGAACTGAAACTCAGCATGAATTGGAAAGCAAAGGATGTGTTTTCTCTCTCTTGGAAATGGGGATCTGAGGATGCCAGATGGTTGGGGCTCTTCTGATGGAAAGTACAAAATAGGAGTGTCACATAATCCTGTGGTCTGCTCACCCTTAATCCAACGTTTGCTTTCTCTTGTAGATCCTTCTTCTGTCCCTCCTGGATGGAGCCCTTACTTTTGCAGAGCACTGGCAATGTGACACCATGTTCGTGCGGGCCTGGCGGAGTCTTGTTCTTTCCAGTGCCACCATCAGGAGAATAAACGTGCCCTTTTGCTGCAGCCAGACCAGCCCTTAACCCTCCGGCCACTGCTGACAGCCTTGCCTGACATCCACGTTTGCCTGCAAGCATGCGGGGAGATCTCTCTGATGCAAAGCCCCTTTGGCCATGTGCTGCAGTGCGAGGCAGCCTCCGTGCTCTTTGCATTTCAATCGCACCCATTTACAGCCAATCATCCGGGAATCTCATCCTCACTTGCATAAAGTCCCCTCTGCTCCATAATTACGGGGGCCAAACTCAGAAGGTCCTTAAATCGTTTGTGAGTCAGGTGATCAGGATGTGACCTAAGGTATCAAAAGTTCCAGCAATGAAGGGGATATCATCTCATTGTTAGTTAACCTCCTTCAGGGGCTGGTATGTGGCGAGCACTGGAATGCACCACTTTTCTTCCTCTTGCTTGATATAATTACTTTCAGTGTTATTTAAAGCTCTGACTAATCACAGGCAATGGCCAGGTTTATAATGCAACAGTGTGTAGCCTGGAGCAAATTCTGACATAATTACACTGTATAAATTCCCCCATTAGAAATGACACTACATTGGCATTGTGTACAAAGCAGCCATGGTCCAGTCAACTGGCTCTGTGAAAATCTGTCTGACAATTGTTTACCCTGTTGGTATCTTATTGACACTTCCTACAATGATGAAACTGTTACATGACAGTGAATGGGAGCCAAAGGATGAACGAGTCTCTCCTTTCCTCTCCACGGCTTCAAGTGCAGTCATTTTCTTGCCTGTTTTTTTCTGGGTGATGGCTTGCTCAGTTCTGATCTCTCTGAAGTAGAAAAAGGAGCATACGGTTATGGTACAAGTCACAAAAGCCCACAGACATCTTGGTTGGGGTTTCATCATCTGTCCCAAGGAGCAATTACTCCCCTAGATCCTGTCCCTTCCCTGCAGCAGGATTATGGGCCATTTTAGGATTTTTTCCAACCTGATATTGCCTTGTGCCATGGCAGGATAGCAAGAGCCAAGCTGCTCTCCTGCTGGTTTTAGCACATGCCAAGAGAGCGGCAGGGTGTTGGGATGGGCTAATTTGTCAGATCCTGGTACATTGCTCTGCAAAATGATTGCCTGACATATTTGTTTCCCACCACAGTGTCAAGCCTGTGGCACATTTGAATGGCCTCGTGAGAGAGAGGCTGCCCCCTTGGTTGGGAGGAGGATGACAGGACTCTCAGGGCTGCACCAGTGTCATTTGGGCAAAGGAAGCCAAACACAGTTCCAGTTTTTGCACACTGACTCAACGTAGGTCAAGGAAGGCTTTTGACCTTTTCAGCCATTATTTTGTCATTATCCTTAGATAGGAAAATAAAAAATAATAATCTGGAGAAATTCGATTACTACTGGCTACGAAAACAAAAACTTGCAGAGAACTTCAAAGGCAGTTTTATGACCTCCCTGAGGAAGGTTCAGGAGGGACCCACTGAAAACATATCTGAAACAATAGGCTTTCTAGCAGCAGAACAGCAACAAATGGTGATATGGTTCAGAGGACAGGATAGAGGAGTATGGTTCCAGCCCCTCTCTAACCTGGGAGACCATTTCAAATATGGGGTCTGGAGCCTTTCAATTTCAAGCTGGGTCAGAAGACCAGGAGGTCTCCAGCACTGGCAAATTTACGAGATAAATAGAGGGGTATTTTTAAGTTACAGCTGGGAAAAAAACAAACCAAACAAACAAACAAACAAATAAACCCACACAAAAAAACCAAAGAAGCAAAAGAAGAGGGAGACATTGAATACCTCCGTCCCTACCTGTAGAGGATTGTTCCTTGCAGTATGTTGTCTATATCGGTTAATTTACAAAATCCCAAAAGACTGAGTTTCTTTCTTTCCCAACGAAAAAGACAATTCTTTGAAGGAGGAACTGATGCATCCATTTGGAAATCTTTGGGGCTTCATGCAAAACAAGTACCATTGGTGGCATTTGTCCATTTTCATCAGTTAAGAGACCTCTACCATCCCAAAATCTGAAGCAATAACTCATGTCTTTTGTTTGTTTTCAGCATCATCAGGAAAGCTGTGACTGGGATGCACCACAGAGTCTCCTTCCCAATCAGTAAGTAACGCCCCTAATAGATTATTCCCGAGGGTATTCAGAGTAGAGCATTGAGATGCTGTGGCATGTACAGGAACAGTGGTGTGGTCTCTTGCTTGTATTCCCAAATTCCAGTGTCCCCACGCCGCACTGGCTCCCTGTGGGAATACAGTGTTTTTCCCCAGTGCCAATTGCGCTACTGTGGGAGCTGAGCAGTCGCCCCCACTCTGGGCTGCATGTCCTTGCCTCAGTGAGGAGCAGCATGGAAGAAGTCAGCACTGCTCTTCCCTATGGCAAACCAAGCTGTGGCTAAAGGAGTATTTAGATACCCTGGGCTGCCAATTCAGAACTTTCCTAAAGCCAGCAGTAAAATTTGCCTCCGATTCCTTTTTAGGAAAAGAAGGCTGTAGTATAAAGTCACATTTTTTAGGCATTAAAAGTTTACAGCCCACATCATTAAAAGCAACATTCTGTGTCTAACTTAATGTTTGGTCTTCAGGAACAGCTAGGAGGAAAAGAGAAGGTTCCCTGTTTGTTCTACAAAACAGGAAAGTGGTTGCTTTCTATACTGTAAATATGCATTAGAAAGCTCTTATAGGCTCGTGCTGGGGATTTGATGTTTTTAACTGACTACATTCCTTACATTTTTGTGTAATGGCCAAGAAAGCTAAATAAAATGGCTTTTTTAGTGTTTTCTCTAAGAATAGCCCCGCTTCTTTGTAAATATAGCAGAGGAATTGTTGATAATAATTCTTTGGGAGAATAACTGGTGTTATTGATGTTAAAAGTAGAAAGATTTCTGCTTCTCTGTCTCAGAAATAGAGCTAACTAAGTGGGCTGAGACTTCAGAAAGCCCAAGCATTCCTTGGCCAGTTGCTGAGATTAGACTAGTTTCATTCCTTGTGCCAGAAGGTGTAGAATTAGAGAAAACTGGCACTGGAATGCCAGTTAAAAAAAAAACAAAAAACCCCCCAAAACCACAACAACCTCCTAAGATTTGCATTTTCTTTCAGGATGAAAATTGGAACTTTTTCCCTCCTTGTTTGTGTTTCTCCATTTGCAGAGGGTTCTGCCTTCTGCAAACTTACCCTGAAAAGCTGGGGTTATTCTGTTCAGTCTGACTAAAATCTGCACAATTAACTCTTGGGCACCCCTAAACGGCTGCAGTATTATGTGAAGTCCTATCCTCCTGAGACACCAGCAGGCAAAGGCTGTCATTCTCAACTGGAAATTGGTAAGTTGAGCCAAATATTAGACTACAGGACCCTGGCTGTTGCTGGTTTGACACTCGTCATACATATGCCGAGACCTTAGGTGTGTTTTTTAATGGCATGTGATAAACTGGTGGTAAAACCAGGAGTGCAGAGTGACAATTTGAACCAACCTGTGCCATGCTTTGACTGCTAAACATTCCTGCCATCCAGGATTGCCAGAAGGTGGAAGGCTCTTAATCCACTCGTATGTCACTTCCAGGAAACAAAAAAGCTACAATTATTTTTTTAGGGTTGACTGAAAGCATCTGCCTTCCCTACGGTTGAGGCAACCTTTCACAAAGGCTCCCTGTCATTAACCAGACCTGCCCTTCAGCTGAGCATGCAGAGATTTGGTGCTTGTTCAACTGGGCTTCGTCAGGGCTGGTAACCCTCGTCAGGATTATTTTTCAAAACAGAGACTCGGTGGGGCCAGGCTGTAGCATACACTGCCCAGACACTGCCTTCTGTTTGTTCTGAGTCTGTCTCCTCCCAGCTTCCCCAGTTGCTCTCTACCTTTGCCACAAAAGCTGTTTAACGGTTGGTTGTTCCCAGTTCACCTTTGCCAGTGCCACACAGCAGTTTATAGCCCTCTGTGATCTTCACTATTGCTTGTTTATTTCCCAGACTGAAACGCCCCAGTCTCTTGAGTTATTCCTCACAGAGATATAGTCAATTCAAATAGGAAATTTTCAATTTTAGGAAAAGAGGTAGGCAGTCAGTCCTCCCATAACTGTTTTTTCCCCCCTCTATCATCAGTTTAGTTACTTGCTCTCCTTGTCAGTGAGACTTCCACTGTGCCAGATGGCATTTCAGGCCAAGCACCTTGGCATCTTCAGAGCCAAAGGAATCATTCTTTCACCTTCAAGCCCGTGTTTATGCCACAGCTTTGATGATATCCTTCACCCAAAGCTACGATATCTGGAATGACACCAAAATTCATGGAACCTGTAAGTGAAAGGCTTTTGATCATCTCTGCAAGTGACTTGTGAATGTGGGGTGAAGAAGGGTGGAAAAGGCAGAGTTCCCACCCTTTAAGGACTTTCAAGGTTTAAAAAGTCAAAACAGGCCCCAGTGGTTCCCTGTATCTGTCAATTAAGACAAAACAAATGAACAAAAAACAACACCACCAAAAACTAATTTGTTTTTATCAAGATTGAGTGATGCCACACAGGCTGACTACAGCATTAATGAGCTTGTGGTTTAGGAAATTAAGATTTGGATCCTTCTACTGTCATTTCCAGTAAACATCTGGGCTGTTGGCTGCTCTGCTTTTGTTCTTAGATCTCATGTTACTAATACTAGTTCCAAATTTGGGTTGAATCTCAAGCAGGTAGGGCTTTGTTTGGGTCCTAGTCAACTTACTAGGCTCACAGAACTTCAATCCTGAATGAAGAAATCACTTATCCTATGATATTTCTGTCAATCAAAGCCAAATCCATATGCCGAACTTGATTTGTTTATTCCTTTTACTGCACTTTGGAAAAGTCTGAGGACCGTGATAAGGCCTGTGTGGTGTACAATGACAGAAGAATAGGTTAAATGTTGCAGATGCGCTCAGATTGGGGTTAAGGAGAGAACCGAACCTGGGATCCAAACGGCTTTGTGACTTCTGCATAACTGGATAATGGAACTGTAAGGGATGCAGAGTGGCTACGTTTCTCTGCCTGTGAGAGACACAGCTTTTAAGTTGCCTGGACTAGAGGCCCCAAAAGATCTTATACTAACTCTAGGATAAAATAACTGTTGCCTCCCTGAATCTCTGCATGAGCCTAAGTAAGAGGGCTAAGAGTGAGGGCTGAATTCCCAGAGTGGGTGCAGGGAGCACAGTGTGAGAGCGTGCGATGCCGTTCAGAAGGATGGCTTAAGGTCAGACTCCACTCTAAAGCTTCCCCAGAATCCCAAATCCTCTTTTTATATGAGTTTCACTCAAACACAAACAATTAAAGAATTTCATCTTCTCCTACTACGGTGGGAAAGCTTGGATGCTTCTGTGGTCTCTTAACTTTATTAAAGAGCCCCAGAGTGTTCCCTAGATGAGGGTCCTGCTTGGCTTCAGACAATCTATATCTTTGTGTTTGATGTGGATAAGTTGGTCACTGATGCCAGTTGGCAGTGGGGAAGAGAAATAACACAAAGAAGATAAAAAAAGAGAGAGAGCTATGAGCCTTGTGTCTGCTCATATGATTGGAATAATTTGACAAGGACTCCCATCAATGGCAGCTTTTTAGAGACCTCAGCATGGGCCATTGCACATCTCCACTGTCTGCGTCCTTTTATGTTTGCCCTAACAGACACCCATGCCAGCTTTCAGGTTTAAGCACCATATGTTCTGATCTCTGCCTGGAGCACAGGGAGGTGCTTTTTGTAGGTTTAATTTTGGAATTTGCCCCATTAATAGCAACGATGTGGTGGAATGGGGAGGAACATTCCTCCTGGGCCGGATTGCTCTGGTCTCCAGCAGCTCTCTCATCACCAGAGGTTTGTCAAAGCATGCAGTATGCTAACATCCTGCCAGCTCACCTTTCGCAAGCTGAGTCAAAAGCATTAGTCCCACCAGTGCAAATAAGGTGTCTGCCACATGTCTGCTGGTTTCTCCCTGGTGCACTGAGGCAAAGCAGCCCTTCCTTGTCAGTCATTGACCAAAACTGTTGATTCTGGAACAACTGACTGTGCTGGTTGTAAAAGATGCCAAAACCTCTTGAAAGCTGCGAGGCAGCGGTGTTTTCTTTTTAAATGAATTAAGCTGTTGAAGGAATTTTCCTAAGAGCTTGTTTGATATCTGGAGTAGAAATGGTTTTCCTTCTCCATCTCCACCTATTCAACACTGCAAGTAACATCCAGAGAGCCTTTAGACACATTTCTCCTCTCCAGACTCCCTGCATTGGAGTTCCACTGCATTTATTTCTAGACAGCTGATGAATGTTCCAGGTGAGTCCAGTTTGAATTTGCTTGCTGAGTTAGTGTAATGGACTTAGTTCAATCTAGGGAGAATGTAGCAGTTGAAGGGCACATTTTCTGTTCTGTCAGACACTTCTGGCAAGGCTGAGCTGCAGGAAGCTTAGTCCCATTTGGTTAAACTGTTAAAATCTCAGCCAGCTCCTAAGCTGCTTGTTAAAGTTCAGGTCTGGTACATCCCACTCGATGCTCCGTTTTCCAGGGAGCCATCCCTGCTTCATTTAGCAGGCAGTTTCCCCCCTACCCTCCCCAACAGCAGGCTGAGAGGGGATTTCTGGCCAGCTGCAGGCCCCTGGGTCACCCAGATGCCTTGAGACTCTCCCGCCTCCCTAGAGAAACAGACCCATGCTAAAGGAAAGCACAGCCAAAGATACATGTATGCCCAAAGCAGCACGGACCTGTCACTGCTAAATGCTGTCACGGGTTGTGTGACTGAGGCAGGACCTTGCACTGCCAAAGGCACTTTGGAGACACACAGGGGAGTAACCCCAATAAGAGTGGCTTTTAAAAAACGAGTCTTATTGAGAGGAGTGGTAAACCCAGCTCTACCTGTACCTAGAGAAAAGATAACACCCGGTGGCACTGATAAAGCACTGAACTGTGAGCCTAATGCCCCTTGGCTCCCGCAGGGAATAGGACCTCTACCAGCATCCGTAAATAAATATCCCCCTGTGTCTTTATGCACTTAAATACCTCTGCAAACCTGGCTCCTTGCCTGTTTCCCATACTCGGCTGCTGCTTCTTCAGGTTTGCGTGGCAGCAGGAGCAAGTGCTCAGATGTACTTTGTGGTTCTGTTGTGCTATGTGCCGGACGGGCATAGAGCAAAAGACCCCCGATGGCTTCCCAGCATCGAGCTCTTGTTGTTTAAAAAAAAAAAAACAAAACCTTCCCTGTTGTTTTTTTGTTTTGTTTTATTTTTTGGGGTTTGTTGTAGTTGTTGTTGTTGTTTGGGTTTTTAAATATTTTATTCATTGTTTCATTGTTTTCTTGTTTCCTTTATATTCCTGATGCCTCCAAGCCAGAATACCTTTGCTGAGCTCCTGAATGAGCCAGACCAAGCCAGTTACATGGAAAGGAATTTTTACCTGTGTCCTGCTTCTCTGCAAGTGGTGAGTGTGGCTGGAGCGAAGCTGCAGGGGTTGAAATGAAGGGTGTTAGGGGTAATGCTGCACAACAAACTTTGTGCTTCGAGATTCCCACTGGGATTAGGGAACATGAGCACTGCTGGAATGAAAAGCAAAAGTTTAGACCACAGAGAACTGGGCAGATGCAAACATGTGACACAAAACTGAAAAGCTGTGCTCCAAGAGAGGCAAATGCACTCCAGCTGTGCCTGGAGAGGGTGGGTCATGCTTTTCCTGTGCCCAGGCTATTTATTCGACAGCAACTACCAGGATGGGATTTCCTCCAGGTTTACGCTGAGGAGCTTCATGTTGTGTGCCTTGACCCTTAATTAGGTAAAAGTTATTGTATTAACAATCAAGCAACCTTAGGTTCCACTCTGAGTGATGATTTGCATCCGTCCCCAACTTACATAAACCTAAGTCTCCATACTTGAAAGAAAAAATTCTTGACCTGGTGTTTCTTGTGAAATCTCAATGGAAGAAGTGTGTTTTCTGGGTGCTTTGATGCATTTCAGGTTCATTTTGGGGCTCTGTAATTCATGGCAGCTGGTTCTCTGATTATTTTATATTAAGGACCAACTTCCAGTAACATCAGTGGGAGCAGGATTTTAGCTCTAAAGCTATTATTAACTAATGCAGCACAACAATGCCTGGCTTTCGTTCTGTTTTGTTTTCTCCCAGGGTCGGAACGTGTGTGTATCCCATTAACTCTGTCCTTGCTGCTCTCAAGATGTTCCGCACAAATGATTTTATTTTTTTTGTAAGAAAATATATTTTACTAGGCAGTTTTATGAGAGCTGACAAAATGCCTCATAAATAACCCAGCAGGAAATATGGGGTAAATAAAATTTTTACAACTTTATCATAAACCTGAGAAGTCTTTGGTTCCTTTTCGAATGGAATGAGCAAGGTATTTCATTAAAGGAAAAGACATGCTCTCTAAAGCCCAACAATTACAGACACAATGCCTTTTTAACCTGCAATTCAGTCAAACAGGTTTGGTGGCAGTGGAAAATGTTAAAGGCCCTGTTTTGACACTTTGGGTCAGGCTCTCCACAGATCAATTTGTGCTGTAGGTTCCCTGTACAGCAGAGCTGGAGTACTGGTGTGTGCCTGACCTGCCCCCAAAGTATCCAGGACCTCTAAGGAAACACGTATGTGGGAGAACCTGCTCAGGACAGGCTGAGGCATCTTCTGTTGCCTTTGTATATCTCTAGTACAGGGACTGGCCGTATGAGGCCCCTAAGTGCAGAGGAGCACAAACAAATATGGTCCTCAGGTCTTCAGCACAAGCCTGAAATCCGATGATTTGGTCAAAGACCAAGAGTCTGAAATAGAAACGCTTGGAACAAGCCTCAGTCCTTGAACTTTGCGTGAAAGGGGAATTCAGCTCTCAGCAGGAGGATCTTTGACGTGTGATATTTTGGTACTGTGGGAAGACAGGAGGGGGTGTCACTTCTAAATACTTTTCACTTGTAAAAATTCATATTGACATCCATGACTATTTTCTACTTACAGTGAAACAGGACTTTGGCAAAATACAACCTGTTCCTGGGTGTGTCAGAGGTACGGAAACGACTTCCAAAAGAAGTGATGAAGTGTCATTGTAGGCCTACATGATCTGATGAAATACCAGAGGAAGTGATCTGGAGTGAGGGTCTTTGCCATTTCTCACACCTCTGGTTCTCTGATCCTAACCCTATTTGTGTCCCTGAGCTGGCTGAAAACTTGAGAACCATCGGGGAAAGGCTGGGCTTCACAGAAGCGTTGGAGATGTTCAAATAGGTATGTTATCTTTCCAGCATTAAAAGCAAGGCTCTCAGACTCCTCAGAGAAAGACCAGAGTGGACACCACAACCCAGGCCTCACCTTGTTGGCACAACAGGTTGTTCTGCACGGCTGTGGCCACCACCTCTCCTCCAGGGCATTCTTGCACAAAGCCCACCACCCAGGGCGGTATGGGCCCCACCTTCCCTTGGAGGCTCTGTCGCATTCCCTGCTTTCCCTCCCAGTCCCTCCCTGCTAGATAGCCCTACCCCACCCTCCCACCAGATCGCCCAGGTCCTTAGGACATCCAGAGCAACTCCCTACAGGAATGGCATGTCAGGAAAGCATCTAAAGCCTTTGTAGCTACAGTGCCATGTAAACAAGGAGGTAAGCTCACCCCACCCTACCGCTCCAAAACGCTTGTGATGTTGATTTTTGTAATGGTCACCAGCCACACTTTGGTAATGGGGCACCTACAGGGCATCTGGTCACTGCACCAGCAAGTTTGGAGTCCCTCAGCCTGATCCTCCACAGCACCAAGCACTCGGAGCCCCAGCTGGCTTCCAAGCCAAGTCACGGTGCCCTGGGAGCTTTGCCTGTATAAGGGCTCCGATGTCTGGCATGTTGTCTGGAAAGAACTGTGTAAAGAGAGGGACAATTATCCCAGCCCTTTCCCAAAAGGAAATTCCATATTGGCACTGAGCAGCACGGTAGTACGGCAGGGCACAGCCCTGGCAGGGCAGGCTGGGCTGTGTGTGCGGGGCTCTGCCCTCCCCCAGCAGGGGCTGACAGCACGTCAAGGGAAATTGGCTTTTCGGTGGGACACACTGCTTTGGTGAGAGCCCATATGTTACTGAGTTATCTGCTCTGAATCCCCCTTATTATCCCCATGCCTCTGTCACCATCCCCCTGCCTCTACCCTCCCCTCAGGCCCTCACCGCAATGCAGAGGTTAAATAAAATATCATTTCCTTCTGATTTAGCCTTTGTCTTTGGCAATCAAAATGCCCTTCAGGCCCCTGTGGATTCAACCTTCCAGGTCAGGGTAGGACATGGGAAACCCCTTCCCAGGCATTTCACTGTAGATAATGTCATGGCTGATTCATGAGATCATGCAAAGCGCTGCCTTCCGCTGTGGCTGCTGCTTTTGGTGCTTGGGCTCTACCTCCTTTCCCTTCCCACAACGCCACCTCCTCTGGCTTGATTTCACAAACCATCCCTTGGGCAGCTGGAAGCCACAGGAGGAGTGCAAAGGAGAAGAAAAAGAAAGGGCAGGCTAAATCTACGGCAGCAAAGTTTACACGCAGGGGAGAAACAGGCTATGTGAGTCCAGAGAGCCAGCAAAGTCCACCCCTGCTCCAGGAGGGACTGAGCGGGGAAGCAGCAGTGCTTTTGCAATCCTGCTGCTCCTGTTCGAGCCCTTCAGTGTCAGAGGGGACAGAAGAAGCAGGAGGACTCCTGTTGTCCAGGCAGCAGTGCATACTGTTGTCCCAGCAGTGTATCCTGCTGGGCAAATATAGGAAGAGACGGGAGAACATATGCAAACATGCCTATAGAAGCATCACCTAGGTGTTATTCCCTAGGCTGAAGGTGCAATACAAAGCAATGACATATATTTTTATTTATTATAAAATCTGATATCCTGCTCAGCATCTTCCTGGAAACTCCCTCTAACATAACACCTGACAGAGATCATGCTGGTAAAAGAGCCAATGGTGCAAAAGGAAGATCTATAAAGGACAGTATACCATTTATTATGGATTGCTGTTATTTTAACCTCTCCTTCCTTGTGCAGTTTTACGTATTTGAGTTGAAAGTGCAAAGAGACAGCAGGGAGACAGAGAACACAGACTTCACCCTGTAACATGCAATACAGGTAAAAAGGAAGGAAGTCTGACTGCTTTTTGTCTCTTGTGTGGTCTCCAAGGTAAGTAGGATGAGCATGGGAGGCAAGTCTCTAGTGTTGGTGTCCTGTGGATTTTGCTGGCTAGGTTTGTCCATTTCTGACCTGGTTAAATGTGCAAATGTGTGGCTGGGGGAAAGCATGCTGCTGTCATGGCTGTGCAGCAGGTATACACAGCGGAGCTCCCCAGGTGACAGCCTCTGTGAGCGCAGGGCCTTCATCCACCTGCCGGCCTCATCAAAACGATTCTCAGTCAGTGCCGTGGGGGAGACATTTTGGCAGAAAATCATTCTAGTGAAAACTGTGCGTGAGTTGTTCGCTGTCACCCCCAAACCAGTGTCTATGGGCATGGCTCAGTTACTGACACAACTGCCATGTGTCCTGGCACTCGGCCCCGAGTGTCTCCTCACTGTCCACTCTCAGCAGGGACATGATAGGGATGCAGGTAAAGGTGAGCGCTGAGTAAAGGACAAGATATGGGTCGTTTGTGTGCATCCACGGCATCAGGACTGTATAAGCAAGACTCCTGTATCTTTGGTGAGCGAAGTTGTAGGGAAATAGTTCAGGAGTTTGGGCTTTGAGGCTGTTCTCTGCTTTTCCTTTCAGAAATAGGATGAATCTATCTGTCTGTCTGTCTATCTATCTATCTATCTATCTATCTATCTATCTATCTATCTATCTATCTATCTATCTATCTATCTATCTATCTATCTATCTATCTATCTATCTATCTATCTATCTATCTATCTATCTATCTATCTATCTATCTATCTATCTATCTATCTATCTATCTATCTATCTATCTATCTATCTATCTATCTATCTATCTATCTATCTATCTATCTATCTATCTATCTATCTATCTATCTATCTATCTATCTATCTATCTATCTATCTATCTATCTATCTATCTATCTATCTATCTATCTATCTATCTATCTATCTATCTATCTATCTATCTATCTATCTATCTATCTATCTATCTATCTATCTATCTATCTATCTATCTATCTATCTATCTATCTATCTATCTATCTATCTATCTATCTATCTATCTATCTATCTATCTATCTATCTATCTATCTATCTATCTATCTATCTATCTATCTATCTATCTATCTATCTATCTATCTATCTATCTATCTATCTATCTATCTATCTATCTATCTATCTATCTATCTATCTATCTATCTATCTATCTATCTATCTATCTATCTATCTATCTATCTATCTATCTATCTATCTATCTATCTATCTATCTATCTATCTATCTATCTATCTATCTATCTATCTATCTATCAGCAGCAACCTCCAAAATAACTATTTAAAGCATTTCAAAAAGCCATGCTGGCAAGGCATGAAAATCAGAAGGCGACAGCAGGGTGGGGAAAGCGCCTGAGAGCCGGGAATGGAGGACAAATGGTCCCCACCCCTGCAATGGTCCCAGCCCCCATTCTCACCCTGCTAACATCCCTCCCTTTGGTAAACAGAGACAGGCAGGTTGGCACCTTGTCTCCCCAGACAAAGGAGCTGGCCCTTTGTTTCTCTGTGTGACTCCCTGGCAGATGGGGGCTGGAGGGTGCCTGAGGGGTCTTGTTCAAGGAAAGGCTCCAGTATGCAAAACGCGCCCACGGGCAGACAGGAGAGCGATGGGTTTCTTCCTGTGAAAGAGCTGGGCGAAACAACTTCTGTCTCCTGATGGTTCTTTTTTGACTTGGAGAAAACATAAGTGGTCTGTAGTTTTTCCTAACTGAGCCTTTTGTTTTTATAGGCACTGAGAGGGAAACCTGAGATTTGGAGCCAAACTTTGTTTCTGAAGAGGGAGAAAGCCAAAGTCCTGACGTCAGGAATGTGCGCATATTTTAAATATTTAAAATTCTTGTGCAAAATATTTTAGGAGGTGAGAATCTGGTCCATAAATCAGCGAGATGCAAAGCCCTAATAATCGCCAATCCTTGCTTCCAACCCCAAGGGATTTATTGGGTTTTATTCTTTTTGCTTTCTGGGGGGTAAGCAAGGCAGTCAGAGAGGAAATGGCCAAGCCAAGGGACAAGAGTTGCTTAGAAGCCCTTAGTTGGTCAGTTAGTCTGTCACTCACCGGGGTGTTTTATCCAGGGCTTCTTCCAAGGCCATTGTACCACATGCGTGGCCTAACCTTGGTGTGCATTTGCTTTCTCCAGCCTCCTACAAAACAAAAAGCCAGGCTGAGACAATTAAATCACTGAAAATCTATTGATTTCTTGCCGGAAGAGTCAGGCACTGCATGGGGAGATTCATTTCCATACCCAGCCCTACTGTGATGGCAGCTGAGATCTGTCCTTGTGATTGGGGGGGTCTCTGGGTTGAAACCAGTCGCCGTCAATTGACCTGTGCTGTTTTGGAGGTCTCGGACTGGCTGGTAACAGGAAGATGCCCACACTGCTGTTGGCATGATTTGTCCCCTTGTTTCGTTATTTTCCTTCCCTATTCTGACCTATTATTAACAGACCCACCTTCTACCTAGTGTTTCTGTTTCCCCTGATATATTTGTAAAAGGCCTCTTATTCTCCTTAATCCCTTTGGCTATAATTAACTCATTCTGCATTTTTGCTGCCCTTATCTTTTCCCTGCAAGCCTTAACTGACTGAATATTCTTGTTTGGTTGCCTCCCTGTTTTCCATTTCTACTAAAGGTTTTCTTTTTAATCCTTAGATCTCTGAGCAGGCTTATTTCTTGCATTCTTCTTCTTTATTTACTCTTCTTTTCCTCTCCCCCTCACTTACTGTGTTTGTAAGGACCCCATGTGCCTTACACCCCGGTAGATCTCAGGACCAACTCACATGGCATGTTGCTTGCTCAATTTCTTAACTCCCTTCAAATGCGTTCACCTTTTTCTTTTGGCACTATGCAAGTTTTTTTGCAACGTTGAATTTTTCCTTTCCACCTGGGAGATTCCCACATTCTCAGGCAGTTCCTTTCCTTCACTCAATACCTTCACCCAATACCAAAAGGAATGTATGATGTAAAAATTATGCCTTTTTTGGATAATATTGTTTATTTAGTGTTTATTTTTGACCCGTGAAAGTAGAAGAGATGAATGTGGACGCAGTGAAAGTGAAAATTTTGGCTCTTGGTTCCAAAATGGTCTTTAGAGTTTGGGTCTTTATAACATTCTGTGTGTCTTTTCCTAATGGGACTCTCCAAACAGCCATTCCCTTTACTCCTCTCATTTCTCAGCTTTTCCACCCTTCATTTCAACTGGGTTTGCCTTTACCATGATGACTTGGAGCAGGTTTTGTCTTCTTCTGATGCATTTAACTCTTGTGTCAACAGCAATATCTCGGGGGGGGGGGGGGGGGGGGTGCTTGGT
>VWZG01006450.1:2253399-2264762 GCA_013396735.1 Grallaria varia
GGGGGGGGCTGTGCTTCTGCTACGGGGGCTAGTCTGGGCAATGGGGCGTTCCTGCACACTCAGAGGAACAAATGTGAGCCACGTGTTGGGGATCCATTGTGTTTCCCTGAGCAGAAGGTGCTGGGGGCCAGGCTGCTGCTGTGTGGCTGTGGATTGAGGTAAAAGCCCATGAGGGATGGTGCAGATGTGTTCACCATCAGTGTTCTGAGGCCGCCTGTCCTGAGTCCCATTGTAGAGTGCAGAAGGATGAGGCTTGGGCCACCCTCTTGCTCATCAGTCCACTGCTACCACCTGACTCAAGAGCAAGCACAGCAAGAGGAAAATTTTACTGCGAACAAAGAGATATAAACAGAAGGGAGATGTCCAGCCGTGCTTTTCCTCTCCCTCCTAAGGACACCTCAAGGAGAAGCTGCCAGGCCATGCAGGTACACCATGTAATTCAGTGAATGGGGATGAGGGTGAACAGCCCATTCTTTTGTCCCTGTTATTGTGAAAAGAGAGGTGAAAAGAGAGCCCCTTGGTGGAGAGGGCTGGCTGCCTGCTCCACTCCATGCTCAATCCCAGGTGAGGGCAGCAGCAGCTGCAGGCAGCCATGGCCACGGCCAGTCTTGCCAGCCTTGGTCCCCATCATCATTCTTTGCTTTGGCCATGGCCACTCTTTTGCCCTTTAGTCTCCTCCAGTTTCAGGCTCTGCTGCTCCAGTGCTGCGGTTCAGCCGGGAAGAGTGGGGGAGGGAAGGAGGAAGAAGTTGGGGGAGTTGTTTAAAAAAAAAAAAAAAAGAAAAGAAAAGAAAAGCAAAAAATCTGAAAAGGCAGTCCTTTGGGGCCTGGGCATGTTGGTGGTTTCGCCACTTCCGTTGCCTGATCCACCTTTTCAGACACGCATGAGGAGACTTCTGAGAAACGATCCTGAGCCGGCCCCGAGCGCTCCAGCATCGCGGTGCACACGCGTGCAGGAGAGCACAGGGCCAGGCTGGGAAGGGGACCATGAGGCCAGGCTGCTCCCCAGCACACACTCACGCAGGCACACCTACCATCCTCCTTCCACAAAAGAGGCTTCTTTCATTTCCTTCAAGAGGAGGAGGTGGGAGAGAGGGAACTCGAAGGCTGCAAATTCCTCAGCCACATATCTCGCCTCCCTCTCCTTTCCTATGCTGCCTGACAGCTCCATGTTCAGGAGCTGCAGCTCCTGCTTCCCATGCAAATAGGGAAGGCTGAACAACTGTGCTTTTAAACCTTGTGAGACATTCTGTTGCTTTGGGAGCTCTTTTTCTGTCACAGCATTTGTGTGCTTTGCCTGTCAGAGCCACGAGACTGCTCTAACTCTATAGGGCCAATTGCTGTGTAGCTGGTTAGGAGCACAGGCATGACATGTGCTGTGGTTTGAGCAATTCTTCCACCTGACCTGTCCCCTTCTTGCCCCCAGTCAACTCCAGGAAGTTTGTCTTCATTCGTATTGACAATTACCATGTGCTGGAGCAAGGCTTTTCCAGACAGTCATTACTAAACCTCCCATTTTAAAGGGATACTGCTGTCAAGCACCCAGCTTGACAAAAATGCTGTGAGCTGGAGACACTAAAGCAGCAGGTGGTACCCAGGTGTACTAGGATAATCCTCAGCTTTTCTAAGGCAGGTTTACTTTCCCTCATGAGTAACTCGGGCAAGCACAGGAGAGGCAGACAGTGTTTCTGTTTCGGTTATTTGGTGCTTGCGGGCACTCCTTTATTTTCTGTCAGGTAGGCTACGTTGCTTCTCCTGTGTCATGGACAGAGACATTAGGGATCTTATTCTCTCTAGAACTGTGGCAAAGCAGCTCACTGCAGCCATCCCAGGGCTGTGCCATGGCTGTGAGGTGTTTTTCTTAGCCCATTCAGAGCATCCTGATGCAGCCTTGTGGCTCACTTAGAGCCACTGCTGACGTAGGAGGGAGTCCAGCTGCATCTTCTGTTTCTTTGCAGGCATAAACAAGTGGTATCAATCAGAAACTATGCCTGAAAATCAAGTAGATTTTGTGTTCATCTAAATAGGGGAAATTCCTGTGCACTGAGATTTCAGGACCTGGTGACTGGAGTGCAAAATGCGTGGAGGGAGTGCGCTTCTGCAGAATGTTTCCCAAGGCATCCAAGGACTCTCTCAAACCCACAAAGCCTGCCCTAAAACCACAGCTGCAACAAAAGAGGAAGAATCCACAGCAGAACTCAGAGCATATTAAACCTTGCAAAATAGGTCTCTTTCTGTGAGAGGGGGAGGTATGTGTATAAATACATATGTACATGGACATGAAGATAGAGCTGGGTTTGTTCAGCATCGGAGCTAAAAGTGAAAGCAGCCTGCAGGAATGCTGAGAAGGGGCGGTGACTTCTGGCAGGACTGCATGGAGTGGAGTGGCCCAAAGTGGTGGCTTCTCAAGGAGAAGGACCAGTCTTCCCAGGACCTACTGCAGTGGATGTAAAGGACTCCGGCTGGTTTATGAGCCACAGAGGTAAATTCATCCAGAATGTGAGAGAGTGAAACCTCAGGAAGAGAACAACAAGGAAGACGGTGTAGATGAAAAGACATCCAACTGGTGCAGGGGGCAAGGGGCAAAAGGAGCGTGATTTCTATGTGGCACTAAGGAAGAACATAGTAAAAGAAAGTAAAAAGAGTGTGTTAAAATGTAGCCAGCTGCCGAAAATGACAGTACTATCTCTGTTCTTGGCAGTCCTGACACCACAGAGTGCAGCCACCCTGAGTTCTGAGTTGTGCAGGCTCCCATGAAGGCAGTGTGCAAGGCTGGCCCCAGAGAGACTCTACCCGAGATGGCTGCATTCCTGGGCATTGAGTCAGGAGCTCAGGGTTAACTCTTTCGAGGATACAGGATATCTACTGGGCAGGTGTGTGTCCCTCAGGGATAGCCTTGCTTTAGCTGGAATGACGCAGGCCGAAGAGATCTCGCCAAAAAAAAAGGAAATTCATAGAGCCTGTGCCTGGACACAGTGTCTGTAAGAGCTGTTGCTTCATTTGGACCAGCCCCTGGGCCCACAGTGCTGGGGCGTACTTTGTGAACGTGCCTATGGTATAGTTTGCAGTCAGAGCTGCATATTTTGCCTGCTGCATGTATCCAGCTTCAAGTTTCCATTTTTGGGACGTGACCATGTCCAAGGCCTGCAGTAACACAGATTAATGGATTGCCACAACCCTATGTGATGTAGAAAAATCCTGCCTTAACTGAGCAGGCAGGCACACTAAGGCTCTGAGTTAATCAGGTGTAGAGCCTATTCTAGATCTCAGGAGTCCACAGGTCCTGGGCAGAGTGGACTTGCCTCCTGGATGACTTTAGAAGGCACAGAAGAAGGAAATGCACTGCTGCTATCTCAGTTCTTCTGAGCACAAGACCAGCAGAAGAAAAGCCACTCCATGCTATGACTGGACTTCAGGCAGACAGGCTCTACAGGGCAAGCCACAGCCCTGGTTCCCTGACCATCTCATCCAGGCCAGGGATGTAGCTGGAGCTCCTTTAGCCCACACACTCAGTCTTTCTTCCCAGGAAGTCAGATCAGAGCTGCTGTAACCCTCACGAAGTGGCTCCAAGGAGTGGTTGAGACCAGGGGTTACAGTAGTGTTTCCATCTCTGGGATTATCCATGTCTTTCCTTCCACTGAAGCGAAATTAACTTCCACATCCCTCAAAGTCAGCCTGCAGTAGCATTGGTGGAGGGTGTAAAGCAGAAGACCATGCAGCAGGGGAGCATTTCTTTGCATCTTTCGTGGGTAGAAGCATTGCCCCTGTTCCCATCACTTGCAGGACCAGCTGTGATTTCTGGCAATGCCTGACACAGCCATCACCCTCTGGGTTCCTTTCCCTTTCATTTTCCCTCCGGAGAACAGGACTCCTATTAAAAACGCTGCAAGTATCATTGAGAGCCAGCTCTATTATTCACCAGCCAGTGAAGCAAGACAGGCATACTCTCCCACAACCTAGGGATGCCCCTCTGATCTATTACCAATGGGGCTATCTTTAATGGGATCAGAGCCTGCCCTTTTTCACATCCCACAGGGACAACACCTGCCCACCAGAGAACAAAGAAGAAACCTGTTGTGATGGGAAAAAAAGACAAAGTTCTCCCAAGAGAGGCAGCAAGGCCGTTTGATTAAGAGCATCTTTCCCCCAGCCAGCTGGTTTGCCAGCAAAACAACCAACTAAACTTCATCTTTATGCAAGAGAGAAAATCTCTGTGAAGCAAATGCCACGAGACCAGCCTTACTCACCTATATAAACTATGAGAATTCTGTGGAAATCACTGCAGAAAAAGACTGTAAAGAGTAAGAGGGAAAATATTTCTGCCTAAAACCAGTATTTAAAAAATACTTTTTCAGCACAGTATTTGAAATGCTGCAGCAAAAAGATCTAACTAGAAGCTTCATCTCCAACTTATCTTCCTAAAAAGACACAGCAGTTACCATCGCTGTAGGTTTCTCTCTAGCCCCAGTCTTTGCAGAGGTGCAGCATCCCAGTTTAGGCAGGTCTGATTCCAGCTGTGCTTTCTGTATGAATGTCCTCTTGAGACAGTCCCATGTGTGCACATCTGCCCAGGAGTGCTTTTTATCTGTAGCACTTCCAGTCCTGGGGCAAGAAACCAGGATGGGACCAAACAACCCATAATTCCTCGACAGTGGTGCCAAACTCCAAACCAAACTGTGCTTTCTTTTTCTCTGCCCATTTCTCAAATCGGAGACCATAGGCTTGGTTGCTGATGCTTATCCTATGAGCTGCCCAGAGCAAAACTGGTATGTGAACACAGGTGCGGGCTCTAAGGTGGTCAGAAGAAGGTTGCCTATGACCCAGGGGGCCCTTTGTGGTACATGCTTCATTAGCCCTGCCCAGTGTTGGAGTGGAAGGTCTCAGGCATGCTTGGCTCTGTTTGTGCATCCTAGTTTCTTTGGCAGTTTTGTGATTCTGGCAGAAGTGTAACTGTGAGCAAAGCTTTATTCCAGTGGATGCAGCACGTAGCAAGAAGTTCACCTTCAGTTAGAGAGGCTCTTAATATGACCTTCCGTAGAACAGGGGCATTGTTTTGAGTTGTTAAACAGCTGCAGTGTCCCACCCCACTAATGGTTGCAATTCAGGAGTGAATAATATAAGCCTTAGATAAACAGCCGGTAAAATAATTTGGGATCTTTCCTGGCTGAGGGAAGCAGGCAAGTTATTCAACAAAAATAAATTATTATTTTCACTGCCTAGGAAATGAAGTGTTCTCCGTTTCGTTACAAAGTGGGCTGTCACACAAAATCTCTTCCCGCCCTTCTGGCAGCAGCCCAATGCCATTTGCAGCGCTCACTTGCCATAGTCACTTTCATAGGAGGAAAGAGACGGTTTTAGTTTGGATTCACGCATCTTCTGTTCTCCCTTCCCACCTTTGTCTCCTTCTTCATCCCATCCCCAATCTTATTAAAAATAGCCCTCCCAAACTGCCCTTCTGCTGTTCTGCACAGACACGAACACCATCTCCTTTCTCGAAGCAGCTGCAACATGACGGCAAGAGAATCAAAAGTTTCCCCAAACCACCCCCTCCTGCCAAAGGCCGGGTGTCTGTTCGGTACACGCTGTGTCTGCCTGGGCTGGGGCAGGACTGGAAAGAGCCAGGCCTTGGGTCTTGGCCTCCATCGGATGAACAATTTCCCGTTGAAGGTTACTCACTTCCTGTTTTCCGTATTTAGACAATCTGGGCCTATTGGGAGCTTTGATTTGTTGTCAACTTCAGCTGGTTTAAACGTTAAGTCGCGGGAGACCGAGGTGGGGGGGGAGGAGGGGAAAAGCCTGGAGACAAATTAGGGCTATTTAATACCACGGCCGTGTTCTCTCGCAGTTTTCTAGTGACCATTCGAGCATGTGAAAGGAAGGTCAGGGGCTGACGGCAGGGGAGATGGCGACAGGGCTGCTTCACAATGGGCCGGGGCCGGAGGCGGTGCGTGGGGCTCTCCCTGTGTGTGCATGGGCAGCGGTTGGAGTCGGCCGGGTGATGAACCCCAGTGACTAATTTCTCCAGTGTGTCATTTTTGCCACAGACAGCTGTACGGAGAGGCAAACAGCAGTGCAACAGCTCCACAATGAAGGCAGGGAGGAGCCCCCAAGCCTGAGAGTGCTGAGCCCTTTCCCTGTGCCTATCAGTACACACCACACGCTGACTGCTGCTAGAACTTGCCCAGAAGTTTGCTAGACTGGAGCAAGTTGACACTTGTACGTAGCTGATAGGGCAGGTCATGTCTTTTCTGTGCCTGTTTTGCCAGGGTAAACTGAGGCACGGAGTGCTGTACCTTTGCTTGTTATCAGAAAATGAGTGTGCGAGGGATTGGGGTGAGTCCCGGCACCAGTCAGGCAGTGGTCTGTCTGCAGAGATGTGCTTCTTCATGAAGAACGTCTTCCCTGTGCTGGAGGGAGTTATGCTTGGAAAGAGAAAAAGAGTGTGCAGTCCAGAGAGTCTGTGGGCTCGAAGGTTACATGAGTGATTTTAGCCTGTTCTTTTTTGTTCATCTAGTTCTCTTCTAACAGATTAACTCTCAAAATGGGGTGGTTTTACTTCCAAATTTTACAAGGATCTACAAAATGGAAAAGAAAAATAAAATCATGTATGGGCTGAAATATGGCAAGAGATGGCAAATTAATCTATTACAGCAAAATCCAGTTGGGATTTTCCAGGGATGCCTTGAAATCACTCTAGCAGTATAACCTGCTACCAGAATGCCAATGTGGGCAGGTGGGAGTGAATTAAAGAACCAGAAATAAAAAATCATAACCAAAGTAGAAAACAAAATGTCCCAGGTAAAGAAATCCACAATGTACTCTCTGCCTGACAGTGAGCAGGCAGGAGATGAGTCAAGAGCCAGAGCCCAATAAAAGCACTGAGAAAGACTTCGGTGAAGCGCTGAAGTGTTTAGGAAAAACAAGGGTCCATGTTCACACTCTTGCATTGATAGGCCCAGCTCCAAATGATTTACACAGGCTCTTGACCCTCCTGAGCCAGAGTCAACTTTCCTCCAAATAACTCCCTGCAGCCCAGAGTGCAGAACCACAGAGAGAGGCGCATGGGAGCAGGATGCAGGCAGGTAGCTGTTCTCTGCTTGGCATTGCTGCAGAGGCTGGGTACACATTGTACTTCCCTGATTCAGCTTTTATAGACCAAAGAGTAGCAGTTCC
This sequence comes from Grallaria varia, assembly GCA_013396735.1. Classification (NCBI taxonomy): domain Eukaryota; kingdom Metazoa; phylum Chordata; class Aves; order Passeriformes; family Formicariidae; genus Grallaria; species Grallaria varia. The sequence goes on from VWZG01006450.1 coordinate 2,260,572, forward strand.
CTCCCTCAGTGGTATGTCGAAGCATTTCCCTGAAGGAGGGGTTAGTTCTGCATTGTCGCTCTACCTGCTGGATGTTTTCTCTTCTCTGCCTCTCACTCTGTGACTGTGTTTTGTTCAGCCGAGCTTTCAGTGCTCAGAAATGCAACTTAGTCCTTACTGCAAGCGCTGGGTAGTTGTGCACTCTCCCCTATATCTTTACTCTGACAGGGCCCTCGACCTCCCAGCAGCACCTGGGTGCAATCTGAGCCCCGGATTTGGGATGAGCTCTGGGTCTGACAGGGACAGATCAGGCTGAATCGGGATTGACTGCAAAGCCGGCACCACCGAGAATTGCACCCAAAGCTGTTCAAGCAAATGGTGCCTCTGAATCAGCCCCAGTCAGCTGCCCTGATGCTGAGGTTTGATCTGTTAGATCCAAAGCAGCCTGGTTTGCACTCATATCACCACGCTTAGAGAACAGTCACTTAATCTCACTTAGAAATGTTTACTTGCAAGGACCAGATGGCCCAGGATGTTGGGCTAAACAAAGCATTTTACTTCTAGGTCATGCATTCTAATCCAGTCCAGGTTGGTGATAAATGAACTTACCTGATAGCCACTTTTGGCTTCATTTTTGGTTGTTTTTCAGGCTAATTTCCAAGGGGAGATGTCACACCACAAAAATCTCCCTCGATGCCCTGCCACAGTTGGTACTGATTTGACTGTCTCTGTGGAGAAGCCAAGGATCAAACGCTCCATGGCGCCAGACTGTTTTCGTTTGCAGGTAAGGGGAAGTCGTCCTGTGTCTGGCTGTGTCACGCCTGCTCTGAGGATGGGCAGGATTTCAGTTTGCTAACCCCCTCCGCCAACGTGAAATTAATGTTTAAAAAAAATGGGAAAATGTTTAATTGCAGTTGACATATAGACACTCTCTGCTATGAACTTTACACGCAATCACAGATAACAGCCTCAAAATTAATGCCTGCTTCCCACTTGTCCTGCTATAAGCAATAAACGTTTGGCAAGTCAGTAAATAACAAAATTCTCATGTGGCCATCTACAGGTCACCAGGATACTTAAGAAGTTTGCGTTAATTATACCATGTTTGCCATCAAAGAGGGGATATTAACCCTTTCAAGCTGTTGCAGGAAAGGAGTGAAGTCATTTGAAAGTAAGTAAATGAAATCTTCTCACTAAAAGTGCAACCTTTGCAAAATAATAACAATAGAAAAGGGATTTTTGAGGCAAAAACCTCACTAGACATCAGGGAAAATACGGCACCTTTTCAGCTTTCCTTTTATTTATTTTGTATTTTGACATCAAACACTCCCTGTAACCTAATCTTCTTGGCTTTTGATGTGGCCGTGGAGACATGACAATTAAGCACGGCTTAAAACAATAATCCCAACAACGGGAACCAAAGGCAAGTAATGTCAGGGTTCCCCCCTCACAAAAAGCCTGTCCCCCAGTGTTTGGTGGTAGTGAAAGCACCATAAATCCCAATTTGTTGCCTCGATATCTGCTCTGTGCTTACACTTTACGCTGAACTTTACACACTTGCTCCATTTCCATTCCCTGCTGTTTGTTTTCCTTCTGCTATGCAAAATGTCTGGAGACAAACACGATACACCCGTAGCAGAGAGATGGTTTGATCTTTCACAGATTAGTGCCACCTGACAAACACGGGATTATTTATTATCCGTGGGGCGGGAACTGCTGAAGCCCCTGCTCGGCGGACACGCTCCTCCGGGCACTGGGGGATGCACCACCCTCCTGATGGACAACCCAACGGGTCACGGCCCCCATTCCGGGAGCCATCGCACCGACCCAGCAAAATACCTGCAGAGGCAGCCCCGAGGTAAGCCCTCATCACAGCCTGAACACGTATGTAAAGTGCAACCAAAGCAAATAGCTTGATTACTTTAAATTATTCTAAAGAGATGTTGTCAGTTCTCCTGTCTCAGCTATTCAAAGACAGAGGGGAGAGTGGCTAAGTTTAGTTATAACCCTGTTTTAAATCTGCCCAAAAAAGAACATCTCTTTTTAAGTGAAGCTTGCGTGGTATGCTATAAACTGCCTTTTCTTTCTTTTTCTTTCTTTTTTTTTTTTTTTTTAATGGATGTTTGCACTAAGCCTTGCTGAACAAGTTGGAGAGATGATTAACTCGTCTGAAATGATGCGGGAAGGCCTCATCCCAGCTGCTCGTTCTTCCCGCAGCACATCCAGAGCGGCTGTGGCTCCGTGTGATTCGCAAGCAGCGCTGGGCAGGAGGCTGCAAGGGTAAGGAGAAGCACGGGCAGAAGGGGCTGGAATTCACACACAGAACTGAATGTACACGCAGCTGAAAAGGGAACTCAGGTTATTTTTTTTACTTAATGAGTAAAGAGCGATTCCCAAGTTGGTTTCCACAGAAGTGACACACATCTCCCAGGGGGTCAAAGGAGGAAACCCAAAGTTCATTAGCAGTTTGCTTGGAAAAAATACTCTTTGAGCAGCAGCAGTGGCCACCCCTACACATGGCAGGGGGCTTACACTCGGTAAGGCCCCAAGAAGTTCCTTGGTCAGGCTCGACTGTGTGATGAAAGCAGTGGCGAAGTTTGGGCCACGGGAGATGCGTCCGGCAAACGCTCTTCTCCATCCTCAGCATGGCCAGCCCACGTGCACAGCCCCTGCTCCCACGGCTGCGCCCCCTGTTCCCAGGACAGCACTGCACAGTGCCCCGCTCTCCCTTCACGCCACTGATCATGACAAATGGCAAGAAATGGCTTTCCAGGCTGACCGTTCCTACTGAGAACTTCGCCTTGCCCAGTACAGGTCCTGCCTTGAAACCCATTAGGCAGCTGGCTGCTTTTCTGCATTTATGGTGCTTTTAAAATGTATTTTAAATTCAAAAGTATTTTCTTCGAACACTTTAAAAAAAAATCCCAGAGAAACCACATTTCATCATCAGCAATGCGGCTGCTGCCACAGATTTTTAAACTGGTTTAGAAACTTCAGCACACTTAACTGTGTGACCTCGTCACCCCAAAACAGCACTGGAGAATGAGCTTTTGTACCTGTGCTTTTAATACATAACCATTCATCAACTACTTTTTTTTGTCCTACCCTGGTAGATTTTTGAAATATCAATAGACAGCTCAGCATTAAGTTTAAGCTAATAATTCTACTACAATAATTTTTCCTCTCTCCCTACTAAAAGCAGCTTTCATGACATGAAGCTTGGCACAAGGTAGTTTCACAAAAAAAGGTATTTTATTATTCTTAGCAATATTCACCTTGAAGGAATATGAGGAAAGCATACACTTTTTACAGACAATATATAAACATGTTGTACATAATTAACAATAACTTAGTTCACTAATCCAAAAATAAGCAAAATAAAAATTAAAAATAAAACCAGAAAATACTGAAGAATTTTTTTTATGCTGATACAAGTACAAAATAATTTAAATCTCGACTGCCGTTGTCTATGCTGCAGTGATTGACAATATATTGCACTTTGTCAACTGTATCAGTAATCCCTGTCTTCCACCCACATCCCTTCCCCTCCGCCCAAATCCTACAGAAATTTGAGTTGGGTACAAATAATGTACAACTGTACCATTGTAAAAAGTAAAAAGGACCTAATTTTTTACCTCAGTAGATTAAAAATTCTTATGATTTCTCCCAACCAATTTAGTTCCCCATTTATTTCCACTTCTTTACAAAGTGCACCTATATGCCTACGCAGACCAAAAAAAAAGGAGGAAAGCAGGATTTTCATGGCTGGTTGGTTCTTAATTATAAAATACTAGAATTACATGTTTAGAAAAAATTAACATACATCCATTTTTATTTTGTTCTGTTCTTTTCTTTAAAGCAGGACTTTTGCAGTAAAGATACAATTTGGCTTGATCCAAAAAAAAAAAAAAAAAAAAAAAAAAAGAAAAAANAAGGAAAAGAAAAACCCAACAACAAAATAGTTAAAATTTAAAAAAAATAAAATAAAAAGCTTGTCACAGAGTTAAGCTTACGTGGTTTACATTATCAAACCCCTCTGTTCATTGGGGCATTTTCATCAGAAGTATAGCTAAATATGTACACTGTATGTTATACTGGAGCTTGTGTTCACGAGAGGCATCAGATCATAACAATCAATAGAATACACTTCACATTGGCAATAGCTTTGTTTCGGTCATTTACATACAGTATGGTTTCATAATGGGAGATTTG
>VWZG01006450.1:2264814-2274930 GCA_013396735.1 Grallaria varia
TTTTCTTTTTTTGTATAAAATCCGCTACGGAAAACAGACGTTCCCCAAACAGAACGATGCTTTCCCTCGTCTCATCAGCTGTCGCTGTGTCTGGGATTTGACGGATGTGTGAAGCTCAAACTGATTGTCTCTCTTTTTTCCCCTCTCCAGTAATCTCAACCCCAATTCTGCCCTTCCTCCCTGTGAAGTCCACCGGGGCCTGGATGCCTGAGACAGCACACGCGCTGGCCGGCTGCGTGTGGACCTGGTGGCCACACTGCCCTAAGTTTACCCAAGCAGCTAATCCGCATTTTTAAGCGACAGCTGCCAACACAACAGAACAAAAATGCTTCAACCTCTAAAGTCTGTGAGTTGGATGTTTTTTATGCCCTGTGATGCTTTCGGCTGGGCTAGAAGTTAGCTGCAACACAGGTTGGTAAACGCCTGCGTCTCACCCCTTGCTAGTGCAGGATTGCCCTACCGAGAGGTTTTTCCCCAACAGTTTGTCTGATCTAGGTGTCTGTTTTGAGGAGCAATAGGGTAGTTGGGAGAGGGGCTGTTTTGTTAAGAAATCTTTCACGTTAGGGAAAAGAATGAAGAACTTGTGTCAAAATAATCACCGTCTCGGGCACATTAAAATCCCGTATTACGGATACATTTTTGCTTTGTTCCACCCCCCTCCAAATCTTTTCCCCCTTACTATTAATTTTGGTATGGAAGATAAGATGGAGCTAATCCAAGAGGGCTGTCAAGTATGTTTCCCCTCTCCTCCTTGTTTTAAAGGCAGCTTTTCTTACAGGGTAGCCATTGCAAACGACAGCACAAAAACATGCAATCAGAGGGGTTGAGGCTTTTTGTGAAAAAACAAAATAAATACGACTTTGTGTCTGATTTTAAAAATTATGGTTTTATAAAGATGTCCTTTTTTTTTTTTTTATCTTCCTTTTTTTCTTCTTTTTTTCCCCATCCCAAACAGAGTCCACGATAGAAATCCAGCATGTCTGGCTTCCAGTGAGCCAATTTCATCCTGGGAGGCTGCTTTTATCTCTTTACAGTATTCACAGTAATAACAAAGAGAGAAAGGAAAGCCAGTTCCAAGCTTTTTCCTTCAGCTTCTGCCACCGTCTGCTTCCTGCTGGACCATTAAGTATTGAACAGGTGAGTTCTTTTTTCTTATACCTGAGGGGGCAAAGTGCATTACAGGCACCACTACACATTTCTGCAGAAGACCCATCTTTTGCAAGGTTTTAGTCCAGCGCTGAAAGTTAAACCACATGGGAGCAAAGATGCCTTTCTTTCGTCCCTACATTCTCCTCTTGGCAGAAAATTTTCTTACTTGGTGTCATCTTAGGCAAAGCCCCATGTTCTCAATCTCTGTGTGGGTCTCTTGGTAATCAGGTTTTATCCCATGGCTGTAACCATGCTGGATGGGTGTGGATGTCCAAATGAGATGCTGGAAGATGGGTGGATGGGGGTAGGTGTTGGTAGGATGTGTCCAGAATGGCTGAAAGGGGGCAAATGCCCCATGGGTGCCATGTGACTGGCAAGGGCAGCAGCACTGAAGGGAGACGACTTCTCCTGCATGCACTTGGACAGTTCCTCAAAACACTCAGAGCCTTTCTTGCTTTTCTTTGATTTGTTGGACATTTTCCTATTCCTGGTCTGAATTCCTTCCTTTTTCATGGTCAGAGGCCTGTTCACCTGCAAGAAATGAGAAAATCAGGCTCATGCAGACAAAATGACCGTATTGTGCAAAAATGAAAATATTTGGACAGCCCCCATGTGTTTTTCCTGGATGGAGACCTTTTTCTGGCCAAAAAAAATGATGTTTCTCTCTGCAGAACTTGTTTATATTGATTTGTTTAATAAAACCACACACACAAAAAAACCCCTAGACATGAAAAACAAATTGAACTGAGTTTGGCAGCTGATGACTCTCTTTCCCGTAGGCTTACCCTCAGCCCTCATTCATTTCCTAACAGAAGATCAAACCAGGAGGCACATGCTGACCCAAATTCAGTCCTAAGACATGAGCAATTTTGTACCAGTAACCTCTGTTACTTACAGTTTAAATAACGTTCCAACATGTCAAGCGATTCCTGCTTAGGATTGATTTCTTTAAAAAAAAATAAATAATATAACAAAGCCTTAGATATAATTTTTTTTTTTTAATTCTTAAAAAAGGCAGAATGAAGATAGCCCATCAGAATTAATTTTTCCACAGAGCCCATTCCAAATGGCCTCTCTTACTGGAGGGAAACGGCACGCAAACCATAGTCAAAACCAAGTGTGGTAGTTCTATTTTGCCTGGTTTGCCCAAGCGTTAGAAGCCAAGCTAATACATTGTAATGTCACTGAACTTAGCATCACTATGCTGACAAAGAACGGCTGTCACTTCCCAGGGGAACCTTAGAGACGGGGAAGGAATAAAACAACAACCAAACCCCTGAAAGCAATAAAAGCCTAGTGTACACCATGCAGTTAAGACATCAATCCCGGCCAGGCAAGCAGCGACACATGAGATGAGTAAATACTTACATTGTGCAATTTATAGTAGAGTCCGCAGGCATTACAAACTGGGTCCCCGTTTGCGTTACGTCGCCATAAGGTCGTGGTGGTTGTCTGACAGTTGGCACAACAAGTCCCCGCTCTCCTGGCCGCTGACTAACCAAAAGAAAAAGAAAATTAAAATGTATCGCCAGGAGGAGGGAGATCATGAGAAAGGTCAAATTGGACTCAATATTTAGGTTGGGAAGAACTAGTTACTAATATTTGACAGAGCACCAGGGCAGGAGGAAAGCTGCATCAGTTTTACATTTTCTAGCCGTTAGGTTTTTGTTTAAATTTAAATATTCTACTATGCACGCTGCAGTTTGAAGCCCAGTGGCACTCTGTGGGCAGAGGAAGTAAGGAGAGAAACAGTGAATCTCTAACTCCACAGAAATTTTAGAAGCAGGAAAAACAATCTGATTTTTTCAGATTTTCCCTTTGCAGGATTCTAGAATGCATCATGAAAATACATTTGCCTTTTTTCTTTTTCTGTAATGACCGATTCAGTTTTTGCCAGTGTTGAGACTGGGTTTGAAAACAGGGAATGATCTTAAAGAATGTGATTTTTACCCCTACTCTGGCCCTTGAAAGGTGGACACAAAAGAAAACCAACCACATTACTTAGCTGGGTGCAGTATTTATCAGAGCCATCACTGAAAATTCAGTTTGCATTTACAAGTGAAAGGCAGAAAACAAAACCGGTTCCAACTTTCTTTAAATATTTAGCAAACCAAATTTCATGCCTTGCAGCTATGATTCCGCTGACCCGTCTGCCGCCTCTGTCCCTACTCAGTTCCTTGGCTGACAAGCCCTCAAACAACTGTCTTGAAAGAAAATAAACCCACCAAAAATCCACCACCCTTTCCTATGACCATTGTTCTGCTGAAACCAAGATGAGGGGAAAAGAAAAATGCCCAAACATTCACCCACCTCCCAAAACAAGAACAGGAAAAGTAGAACAGCAGGCAGCCGGTGATTCCTGGATGGGCCCTTGGCTAGCGGAGCCCTCGATAATGCATTCTTTGTGCAAGGATGGTGATGTATAAAGTGTTATGGGCCGACTAACTGCACCCCGTATTTTGGAAAAGAAGTTTGTATTAGGAAGCTTCAGCCCTGCCTCTGGAAGTGGTGAAAATTCGGTGCTACTAAATTAACGCTGAGGACTCGGTATTTTCTTAAATTTAGAGTTGACTTCTGAAAGCCTATCAATGGTGGTGATCCCCCGCGGGCCTTGCTCTGTGGGTGTTTCTGCAATGAGCCACCGAGAGCCGTGGGGTGAGGCTGCAGCAAAGCTCCCCAGGCATCTCCAAGAGTCCCAGCGCGGTGGGTTCCCCAGAGAACCCCCTCTGTGAACTTCCCTGCCGGCGCCTCTGGAAGCACAGCCCGACCCTCTCGCCAAAGAGGAGCCCAGGGTCCTGTTCTCACTCGCTCCTGATTTACACCATGGCACTCTGTAACTTTCCCAAGGCTGATGGAGGGTTTAGCAGCTTTAGGCAGGAATCAGGCCCCCCGAGACTCACAGATTTCAGTCCCTTACTCGCCTGTGAGAACAGGCCGAAGGCAGAAAGACGGGGGACCCCCTACTGCAAATGCACTCATGCAACCCAAACACAATTAATGCCAGACGTCCAAACGCTGGCATTATTATTAATATGATCACTTTGCTATTGCACGGCAGATGAACAAATTCCCAAAGATGGCCATCTCCTCTCCCCCGCAAACAAGCAAACTACAGTGGAAAAAGGGGCAATAAACAAAGCTGTAAATCAATTAAAACAAAACAAAAACATTAAAACAACTACACTAGAAGAAAACTTCTCTAGTGCCCCCCAAACCCTGCACAGTGAGCTAAGTGTAACAGCCTCCCAACACAGCGGAAGGTGGAGACCTATGTTTGCATATTTGAGATGGCTTAGTGATACTCAACTATGCTGCTTAACTCTATGGCCTGTCCCATTCAGCCTGGAAAGCACTTGAGCCTGAGAGACGATAATGTTACACTGTTGTCTTAACATTTTTCTATATGTCAGTCACTTTAGAAGGCAAGTCATTAAGAAGCTTGCATAGTTGAAATTCTGACTCAGGAAAGAAATCTTCTGTATCCCATCCCAGTGTTAAAGCAGTAATGACAATTTTCTGCTCCAAACCTCATTGAAACGTGCCCACAAATAGCTGAGAGACTTAGGCACCATAAATCACAAAGCTCCAAAAAATATATTTATTATTCTTAGCATTTTACGCATTATTTGTGGAGTAGAGTGTATTAGAAGTTTCAAAACAGCAAGCATGACTGGCAAGGCTTGCCTATAGAAACTCTCTAAAGCTTTTAGAGTCAGGAAACAGATACACAAAGTTTCCTTATCTTTAACGTACAGATATCCGGATAGGAAACTACTACCAGGAGCTTAGAAAGGACTTTTTTTTTAAATCACTCAAATGAAAATACAAAGTATAGGTGACTCCATGGAAAAATAATAGGATTTTTTTTAACAGTAGGGGATTGTCTGGGGAGGGAACCAATATTAATATTGCCAGAGAATATAAGAGCGAAAATTACTTCATGGCTTTTGTACAAATAATTATTAAGTAAGGAGCAGTAGCTTTGACTCATCTGATTTGTTTTGTTTTTTTGGAGCTGGAACTTTTTTTTAGTACACGGTAGAGGACGTTCGCGCTCATAACCCTTTCGCTCCCAAGTATGTGCCCAAAACGTCCCAGGAGGCCAAATAAACGAGGAATTAAATTAAAAGCTGTCATCCGAGGATAAACGGGGAGACGGACACACGATATCCCGCATGTCTTGCGAGCGGCAGGGAGGCTCGGGACGGAGGCGCTCGGCGGCGCGGTGGTCCGAGCCGGGGATGGGGAGGGGTGCAGGGGGAGATCTGCCCCGAGGCGCGGCAGTGACCTCGCCGTGACTGACCCCCGCGTACAGTACAGCTCGGCTCCACGCAGGGGCCGAGCGGGCATGAGACACGTTTGACTTGTGCCTGTGTGTGGTCCCTTTGCCTTATTTATCCCCCAAACCCAGGAGAAATAGAGACACCTACCAGCCTTCGCTTGGGTTTAATGAGAGGTCGGTTTTGACCGTTCATTTTGTGGTAGAGCCCGCAGGCGTTACACAGGTAATGCCCAGTGCCGTCTCTTCTCCAGAGAGGGGTAGCAGTTGCTCCGCAGTTCACACACTCTCTGCCTTCTAAATGGAAACACGAAGAAACCGGATTTCTTTCTTTAAAAACAAATTCACAAAAGCTTTTTGCATTGTCCTTTAGGCATTTTTCAGAAGTCAAAACAGCGTGTTAATGCAAGCACATTCAGCCAGCAGTGACATCTACAGCACATGCACAGCAAGAAGCTCGGTGTGTCGAGAACTCCCAGACTCCGGTGAGTATTTTACGCCACGATCAGAAAGAGGCAGCGCTCTCGGCAAGGTGAGAAAGAGTGACACACTTATTGTGTCAGATGGAAGTTATCGTTTCAGCAGGGAGAACTCCCTTGGTCTGCACTGGGCACCACTCCCCTCCCGTATCTATTGCACTCCGGTGGTTAGAGCCTGTGTTCTCCTGCCACGAATACACGCGTACACGTGTACACAAACACACACGCCTGCAAACGCACATGTTAAAGTGAGAGTCAGAGGAAGAGGTTTTCTAGAATTAAATCGAAGCAACAAGACCTCCCATTCTGTGCTTTCTTTTTTGTTGCAAATGCTACAGGATGAGAAAGCAGAGCCGAGCAGACTGGGAATGGATACAGAATGCCAGAGGCTCAGTTATTATTTCTGTTCTAAAAGCAGAAAAACGCTGTTAATGCTGATCTTTGAGAAAGTTCAGTTTCAATAAGCACTCTGGAAATTACCGTAAAAAACGGGCTTAGAGTGCTTTTCTGTTTCTGTGATTTTTCTACAATCCAGTTTGGATTTGGTAGGGACCAGTTTACCTTACAACTGCTTCATTATTAGTTTTAGTAGCACAACTTGCTAAACATAGCGTTGCAGAATGGTTGTTTATTTAAATAAACTCCAACTTATAACTCCTAGATATCTGTTTCTGCCTTCGAAAGCTCTCTGCTAAAAGTTCATTTGCCTCGGTCGGTTTGAGGGCAGGTCTGCTTAATATAGAAATCTCTCCTAATACAGTTTATGCAAATCCTACAGTATTTAACTGGAGAGGAAATTCTTTTTGCTAATAACTGAAGCAGGCCATGTGGAGTTCAGCGGGGCTTGTGTCTCCTTTAATCTAGGGAGTGGGTAGCTTTTAAACAACACAGTCTACAGTGAAAAATGAGGGGAGCTCTGCGGCGCAGCATTTGTAGCTTTTGTCCCTCCTAGGGCAGGAAGCTGCAGGAGTCGTTGTGTCGTGAGTCTTAGTTTTCCTACAAAAACACTGAGTGGTCACGAACTTTCCCCAGTTCCTTGCACTGGGAGCTCCCTTGCAGAAGGAAAAAAAAAAAAAAGGGAAGAAAAAAGCCACCGTAAAACAAACCAAAAAGCTCCCTGCTTCCCCGATCTAAAAATCATTGGCAGCTACGAGACAAAAATAAAAAAGGTACTTGAGATTCGTCTGTCTTCAGCGACCTGAATCCTGAATCAGTTTCCAAACTCAGGAGGTTCAATCTGGCAGTTGCCTTTAGTTTCTACTCTCGGCACTACCAAACAATACCTACACCCAGCAGAACTGCCTTGAACGAATGGCAGAGAAAGAGTGTATTTTTCCCCTCAGAGGAGCCATTTGAAACTGAGCTGATGAGATTGTAAAATAGCTGGTATTTTTGTTGCAAAACCCCTAGAGATTATTTATAAATTGTCTACTTAAAAAAAAAGTGTAGTGTACTCATAAACAAATATATGCAATGGAATACATATACAAACACCTAGAGAGTCATGTATTTTCAAAGGTCTGTCTAAGTTCAGTCCCAATATAATGTAGGTAATCTCCTTCTATTGGTGAGAATGTTTAACAAGAAAGGTCAGAAGAATTACACAAATTGTCTTAATTCGTCCGTCTAGCTGTGTAACTACTGCGATTTCAAAGTGGGATCAAAACTTGGCCCATCGCCTCATTTGCTCATTTAGGACTGTACTTTTAGGAAGAAATGCAAGGAGGAGTTGTGAACACGGGAAAGATTTGAAGGCAGTCGTTTGGAAGAAAAGGTACGTCTGGTTCAGGAGTGAGGGGGAAAAATACTATTTTCTAGTTAAAGCTGGAGTAAGTTAGCAATGACTGGACACCTTAGTCTTTTGCACTGCTATGTAAACTATATTTGAACTTTCGCTCTTGTAAAATGTGAAGGGAAGAAGGCCCTCTGCGATCTGAAGGGGACCGGCCAGGGAAGTTTCGCTTTCATCCCGCATTGGGGGCCTTGGGTGGCGTTAATGAAGAGATGTGGAAATTATGGAGGGAGAAACACCTCTCACCAGAAAGTCCCCACATGTCATCTACAGGGGTCTGCCTGACTTGGGGGAGCAGGGTCGGGCCCGAGTCCCTCGGGAGGCCGAGGCCTGCTCGCCTCCGAGGAAAACTTTTTATCATCTGAATCCCTCTTTGTACAACACGCTCCGCTGGCTCAGCCTGCCCCAGTCCCGTGCGCCGCGGTCCCTTCGAGCACCCCGGGGCCAGTGCCCGGGTGCATTGGCACCCACCGGAGCCTGGTCCAAGCTCCATTTCTTAGTTTAAAACCTCAGAAAACCGGGACCGAGCAGCCACCCGCCGCTCTGCCCCGAAGAGGGCCGACACAACCGCCCAGCCCCGCAGCAGCCCGCACCTTCGCCCCGCGAGCCAGCGCAGCCGCCCACCCACCGCAGGCAGCCCCGGGGGTTCGCGCCCCCTCCACCCGGGACACGGCCGGCAGCCCACGGGGGGCGACACTTACCAGAACAGGACCTGGCCTTGCTCCGCGGCTTGGGGGTGAAGCTGGACGCGGGGCCCCCCAGGAAGCTGCCCGGGTGGAACAGGCTGCTGCTGTAGTCGTGGGCTGCGGGCACGTAGGAGGGGTAGGTGGGGATGGGGTGGTGGGTGGAGGGCTGGGCCCCCATGCTGGTGAGGCTGCTCCTGAGCGGGCTGGCGCTCTCCATCTTCATCCCCTCCGACAGCGACACTTGGTACTTGATGCTGTCTTTGTCCTCCTGCCGAGCCCCGGCAGAGGAAGAAGGGGAGGCGGCACTGGTGGAGTTGGGGTCCGGGGACACTTCCTTGGGAGGGGTAGGGGGGAAGCCGAAGAGGTGGGAGCCGGAGTGGGAGGCCGGGGTGAGCGAAGACACGGAGGCGGTGCTGGAGGTGCTGCTGCCCGGGTACACCGAGATGGCCCCAGGCGCTCCGGCTGCCGAGGGGTGCAGGGGTGTCTTGGTGAAGGGACTGACGGTCCAGGGGTTGTGGTGATGGGCAGACAGTGCCGCCTTGCTGCTGTCCAGCCAAGGGATCCCGGGGCTGTGGATAAGATGAGGCCGGCACATTTGACTCCCGGTCAGGCGGGCTGTAGGAACATAAGAGCGACTGGGATCAGCGTGGGGCGGCTCGGCCGGCCCGGAGCGACTCTGAGAAGTCCCCCAGCTCCCCGTGGCTGGGCAGCTCCTCAGCCTGCGGGCAGCCGAAGGACAGCCGGCCACAGGAGAAACTTCACAACCCGGGGAAGAGCAGCCAGGCTGGCGCAGCAACCCCTTCACCCTCCCAGCCAAGGGAGACACCAGCCAGCCCGGCGAGAAGGAGCAACGGGAGCAGGAGGGGAACTCATGCACCCGTTTCCTCCAACCCACCCCGCCCCTGGGAATAAGTAGCAAACCCCTTTCTGCTCTATCTTCCGAGCTGTCATAACGCACGCTCTTCGGCTCCTAAAAACATCCCCAAATAAAATCCATCGCCGGTTTGAATCGGTCTGTATTTTGCATCCGGGAAGTAGCCGTGTCTGAGAAGTTTTAGCCTCTGCGCATACTATTTCCCCTTCCTCTCTCACCTCCTCCCTTTCTTTCCCTCCCCTCCGCCAGTCCTTGGTTATCCCTAGGGTTAAAATACACCCGTGCCTCCCTTTCCATCCTGTTTTGGATCTCCTTTTCCCCGGGCTCCGGCACACCGAAGCGGCCCCGAATGAAACTTCTTGCCCCTGCACGGGACGTCCGCGGCCCGGACGGAGCGGGCCGGAGCCCTGGAGGAGACGGCGGGGAAGGGGCGCTGATTTACCGTGTGCCTGGCTGTAGGAGACCCTGGCCCGGGCATGGGCGGAATTGGCGTAGTAAGGGTTGCCCTGTGAGTCCAGATGGTTAAAGAAGACGTCGACTTCATCCGGAGGTAGGAGCTGCGCTGGTTCCATGTAGTTGTGAGCCAGTCCGGGGTGGTGGCTCTCGGGGTGCTGCCCATTGAGCACAGCGTGGTGGGCCATCCAGCGAGGCTGGTCCGTGGCCACCTCCATGGCCTCGGGCCTCCCCTCCCGCCCACCCCCGGGCCAGGAGCGAGTGGCGCTCGGTGAGGGTGGTGGTGCTCTTCGAGGGGTGCCTTCTGGCGCTGCTGGTGGGTTTTAGGAGATGAGGTGGCTTTTCTTAGAAAGAAAACCGCCGGGTGACTGGAGTGGTGGGGGGGGAGCCCCGAAGTCAGCGTG
>VWZG01006450.1:2286749-2344595 GCA_013396735.1 Grallaria varia
TTTTATGAAGGAGTAGGCAACGTAATTCAACTGAGTCTTGGTGACACCTGGAAATGCAATAAAATAAAACCTGGGCAGCCTTCAGACAGTTTGAATGGTGACAAACATGTTATCGCCCGTGACGTGAAGAACTACGGCTCGCTCTTTTTCCAAGGTCACTCCTGAAAACCTGGAAAGTCAGGGCAGAGAATTTGTGCATGTGGCCATTCACACTTGTGGTTTTGTTCACAGATACCTGTTTCAATGTGACATTTATTCCAGCCCCTCTTAATGTGGAAAAATAGATGCTCTGGAAATATGTGCAAATGGGGAGGAGCGTGCACGTGGCAGGACTGAAGGATTTTTTTTCCCCCATCCCTCCATCTGCAGGGGGCCCCACAGGGGTGTCGTGGTGGCCTCATCCATGATGTTGGAACAGTTCGGGATGGGATAAGAAAGAGGGTTAGCATCCTGGTCTGTCCCTGGAGACGAGCTGCACCTGCTGCAGAGAAATGGAGTGGGAGTGGGGGACAGGAGCCAATGTGGGCAAAACCAAATCCCAGCCTGAGCTTCCATTCCCAGCAGCTGAGTGAGGTGGATGGCACAGGGCACACAGGTGTTGCCAGGGGTCGGCATGTACCCAAAGATGTTTTCAATAAGCTGTTTAAAAGTAGATATGGCACAACAGGGCCCAGTGCTATGCTCCCTTCCTGAAAATAGGTAGCAGCCCGTGCTCTCAGCAGCACACCTAGGAGGGGGATGGCAGGGCAGCTCCCACAGCTGGCCCCCTGCTCACCTGGGGTACCTGGGCACCCCTAAAAGCCTATACCAGCACCCTCCCTTTCCTTTGGTTTCTGCTTTCTTCTGCTGCTTTTGGTGGAGGAGAGATGGCTGCATCTGCTGGATCTGGGGTTTTTTGCCCTGAGCTGAACATTTGAAGACAGTTCAGAGCATCACCGTATGCAGGTGGGTTTCTTTTTTAAGTCTTGTGGCTTCTTTTCTCCCCTACTTCATCCTTGCCATCCTGTTCAGCAGCTGACATGATGGTCACACGTCTGAGGTCTGCGGCCCTGAGAAAGCCTTTAGAAATCTGAGAATAACTGTGTCCTTCACTTTAAATAGTGTGTTCCCCTGCCTAGGGTGTTAGTACCTTCTTCTTGGGCTAGTGATGTGGTCTTCTCTCATTGCTCTGGCTTTCTTGTGATTGCTGCTGCTGTAGTTGTTAGAGGCTGAGCTGCCCTAGTGCTGGTGGGTGTTATGGGGTGGGCTCTGACAGGATTCAGTGTGACCATTCCTGTCCTCCAGCAAGTGGGAATCATTGTGCACTGATGCCCTCTGGGTCTGCTGGACCTCCTCATAGCTGTGCTGGGTGCTGTTCAAAATCAGCATGGACCAAAAAGGGGGGAAAAAAAACAAAGCCCCCCATGGGGTGAAAATATTTAGATTATTTCCAGTGGCCAGTTGCTTCTGGGGGAAGCCTGGAGGTTTGTGGGGCTGCTGTCATGTGGCTTTTTGCAAGAGCAGGGCAGCTGCTCGTGCCTGGGAGGAAGGGGCTCCTTCCAGCCCCGGGGGCTTGTGGGGCTGGCAGTGCCACTGAAGGGATGCTCTCTGCCCTCCTCCCCCATGAGTCCAATGCTGTGTGGTTTGAGATTCAGGGCCATGATGAAATGCCCCAGTTTGGCCCCTGGTTGTTTTTCTGTCTCTCAGTGACATCTGGTACATTGCTGTGAGTTCCCAGAAAGAGGCCCTGATGGAGGATGTCAGGGTAGGAAGAAAGGAGCTGACCTTGCTATTAAAAGGCAACAGAAATGGAAATGTTTCAGGCTGTTTCTAGCAGACGTCTCTGGGAAGAAAATCTCCTTGCTCTGCTCCATTAGGCCCTCGTGGGCAGCTTTTCTCTGCTAATTGTTCACTTGATACTACACTGGAGATGCTTAATTTATCCTTGTCCGCATTGCTGCGCCTGAAAAGATCTTGTGAAGTTTGAGGAGGATTTAAGTTCTACTGATCCCTCATGACTTTGTACATTTCTCATCTTATAGTGACACCAACAGCCCTGATGATCTCAGATCAAAGGTGCTGGTTTCAAGTGGGAAGAGTTTGGGTCCAGATCCTGCTTCAAGTCCAAAGCAATCCTGTTGAATCCAGCTCAGCAACCTCTTTAAATATGGAATTTCTTGCAATTCTCTGATCCCTGCTCTGAGGATCCTGTACAGGAAGGAAACCTTGCCATTGTATGGTTACTCCTCATGATGCAGGAGAAGTAGAATAATTATTGAGATTAGTGAGAATAAGCTTTGCTTACAGCTTGAGATGAATGAATGTTTTAAACCCTATTGGCTTTTTGACTGAGATCAAATGTGGCATCAGTTTAACATCTGTATCCTCTATCTGGGGAGTGGGAAGACTGACCTTTCTTGATGCAAGGCGTGAACTTGATTTAAAAGGGATTTCCTTCAGTTTTTTCCCCCCGTTCTGTGCAATCCTGTGGAGAGCAGGAACTGCTCTGCCTGCCTGGAAGGGAAGGGGAGGCGGGAGGACACTGTTGTAGGCTGTGCTGTATATTTGGAGAATGATGAGAGCAGTACTTGTGAAATGGGACTACGGGTTGACCTGTGTGCTTAAGGACAGCGTGGGCATAGTGACAGCACAGTGACAAGCAGCCTTTGGGATCAAGATGTACAGATAGTCCCTGCTGGCCACAGGGTGATCAGCTCCCCACTTCAGTCTCCTCAGAGCTGTTGTTCACTGAGCTGCAGCTGACAGCCTATCTCCAAAAACCCAGACAGAACATCTGCTGCCAAGGCATAAATCCTCCAGAGTGCCATCTACCTGTGCCCCGGTGCATGGTGCACAATGCTCTGGCTTTGCCCTGGGAAGCACAGGGCTGGGAGCGAGCTGACACCCACTGTGGGTGGTGGAGGGGGCTTGGTAGCAGCCACCAGAGATAATGATTTAAATGATTATGAGGAGGAACACAGGCAGCTGCTATTGATGTCAGCCAAGGTGCTCCCATTATTCAAACTGGTGTTTTCCAGCCGCTGCCTGTGGAGATGCCAGAGGTGTTGCCAACATCTGTCTCACCAGGGCCATAGCAGTGGGATGGGTTGTTGAAGCACTTACCAGAAGCCATGGGCACAGAGCCGGGGCAGCCGAAGGCTTTCTGAGCTCTGCCTTCAAATGAGTTTTGGGGATGAAAGTGGCTGTTTCATTAGGACAGAGGAGCTAGGCTTGGCTTGTGGGACACCGTCACCAGCCAGCTCTGTGGTGCTGAGGGTGGGTGGGTCATGCCTGGCCTAGTGGCCCATGCTGCTGTGGTGGTGGCTAAAGCTGGGCAGTGAGACAGGTGTGAGGCAAATGGAGAAGACTGGTGGGGCTGTGAAGGAGCTCAGGAATGGGGTCTCCTGTGGGGTTTCTCCATCCTCAGTGCATTTATAGTGTATTGGGTTGAAAGCACCAACTTTACCTTCACCATTGCTTTCAGCTGGCATGTTGGTCTTGGTCTATTCTTACCATCCTTAACAGTGACAAGTCCCTGAGCAGAAGAGCACCTAATGGTTTTGTTTTCCATCCCTAAGGTAGGGGAGATGGCTTCTAATAGTGCCCAGGAGCTTTTCACCATGTAGGGGCCCAACCTAGGGCTTATTTGAATAAATAAGCCTGGAATGTCTCTGTCTATCCTTGCAAAGTGAACCCCCTGCATGTTGGAAGGAGGTTTTGTTTGATGGCCCGGAAAAAGTGGAACACAACCTGAGAGCAGGGTGGGAGCCCAGTTCACCTGCCACACCTTTGGCAAGTGGCACATGAAGGACCAGAGCTGCATCCTGAACTCCTGGTTCTTGAAGCCTTTGAGCAGTTCTTGAGCAGGCCTTCAAGGTGTGTTGCTCCAGCTCTGCACTGGCAGCTGCTGGGTCCGTGGGTGGATGCAATGTCCATACCTGGAGGGTCTTCACGAAGGTCCTTTCTCCTTCAGAGACTATGACAGCCAATGCTGAGAGGCAGAGCCCGTTGCCTTTGACTATTGCAGGCTCTTAAGACCTGCTGAAGCATCTGGTTGAGCCACTGTTGGGGACAGGATATGGCAGCAGGGGATATTGGAGCTGGTCCACCAGCCAGTTCCTGTGCTGTGTGGAAGTGTAATGCACACCAGCACGGTATATACTGTGCAGAGTGTGTGACTATTGATGCAGTATTTATTTAGGTGTTGAAGGTGAAATGAATCTCTGCCATTTCCCTCTGGGCTAAATCTTTACCTGCTCCTGTAGCTGAAAGCCAGCACTGATTCTCTGCAGCATGGGAACCTCCTCCTGGCACAGTGGGTGGATATTTCCTGGATTTTGGGAGAAAAGCCCTTTTCCCTTCCTCACCCCCTAATGCAACACTCACTCCCCCTTATCCCTCTTCTCACTCACTTTTTGTCTTCATTTCCAAAGGCTGATGGGGCGGCCACTGCTCTGCCCCTTTCCCTTGTTTTTTGCAGCTGTTTTGGAGCCCAGTGGGTGGCTCGGGACAGAAACCTGCCCAGCCCATGGAAGCCATAGAAACACTTCCTATGGGGTTGATAAAAGTAGGGTGGTGTTTCTATTATTTTTCTTTTTTCCAGAAGCCAAAATAGCCCTTTCCAGTGCAACAGGCACATCCACCACCGAGTCACCTCAGCATAGTAACTGCAAATCCTTATGGATGGCAATGATCTGGAGGAGGCAGCCAGGCTGCTGCTCTTCCCCAGTACATGCAGGTGAAGTGGGAGCAATGGCACTGGGATTGGTGGGACCACTGAGAGCATCCCTCAGGGCAACACTTTCCTTAACCTGTTGATCTTAACCCTTGCCTGCTGGGCTCTTCTCAAAGGTCCTAAACAAAGCCAATCCTTCATTTGGTAATGTGACTGAATTTTTTTTTTTTTTTTTAAAGAATGGAAAGTTTTCTTCATAAATCACTTTTTTCACCAAACTAAGAGGGAAGAGAAGGGGAGGAAGGGAAATCCCCCAGCCCTTTTCTTGGTGGCTTGTCATGCTTGCCTTTAATTGACAGACCTTGTTATTAATGTTTTCCAGCCGCCTCTCATCCAGGGCTCAAACCTCCCTTTTAAAGCCCTGTCATGTTAAAAATTGACATGTGTTGACTTTGGCCTGGGAGAAGCCGGGCCCTGGCTGTAGGTAGGAACTGCATGTGTTTAGTCTGGCTTACATTTTATTTTCCCCTTTCATCAAATTAGTTCAGCTGTATTTTTTTTCTGAAGGAAAGAAAAGAAAAGAAAAACTGTTTTTTAACCTGAGGCTCTGGGTTAGAATTGCAGCATTGCGTTAAAACAACAAAAAATAGCTTACAAATGTGGGCTGCATCAGGTCAGGTGGAGATGGGGCCACTGGAGCAGGGATGGGAAAAGCCACTGCAAGTAAACACCATCTCCGAGGACATGCACAGATTCCTCCTGCAATCCCGTAGCCCTGGCTGCTTGTCTGATTTATTCCAGTTGTGGTTGTTGCATTCAGCCTTGCTAAAATTAGTGCTGTCCTGACTGCACAAACCTTTTTCCCCTTCTCCTAGCTCAGCCTGGTCAGCAGCCTTGATGCAGACACTACAGTGTCCCACCCCAAAACTCAGCCAGGGATGTGCTGCAAGCCCCCAGAGGGACCATTGGGCTGGACTGGAGCAAGAAAGCCAAAGAAATCCTGCTTCTTGCCCACTAAGTGCCTGGAATTAGGAGCTATGTGGTGCATTTCTTTGGAATCACAGTTAAGATCCAAACTGCATCCATCAGGGTTACTCCTGCCCATGAATGTGGAGTGGAGATGTCCTCAGAGAACAGGGAAAACGTGTCCTCAACCCTGTCCCAGGTGCTTCAGAGTAAAATTCACCCAAATTGTCTGTGGGATTAATTTAACACATAGGAAGGAGGTCACCCCAGCCCCAAGTCACCGAGGATCAGGGAAGCACCAGCTGCTGTTTCGGTGCCAAATGGAAAGAAATAGCTGAAACCTCAGGGAGTAACTATAACGTGCTCATGTCACCATCCTGCCTGCACTGAATCCAACCCTGCTCTGCCTGGGGCAGATGAGACATCAGCCTGGGGCTGGAGACAGTGAGGGGGAACACCCAAGGAGGGGCTGCCAAGAGGTTCCATGGGGGTAATGGAGGACACCACTCCCATTCACTCAGGAGCATGGCCATGGCATCTCCCCATGTACACATCAGTGTTCTTTATTACATAAAAGCAATGGAGCCCAGCGTCTGCTGTGTGGTCGATGCCATGGCCATGCAGAGCCAGTGTTGTTCCTGCAAGGAATGACTTCCCTATCACACTCATCAGTCAAAGCAAAGTGGAAAATTAACAGAGAAGGATCCTCATTTGCCCTGGGGCATGCTGTGGACAACCTGTCTTTGCCTCCTGGAACGCCTTGCAGGTGGATGCTGGCTTAGTATTTCCCTGCATAGTAATTCCCATGCGTCCCTTTTCCTGTGTCTTATGTTGGTGTTTCCGTGGGCCCCATGGGCTGCCCACCAAGGAGCCCTGTATCCCCACTGCCCATCAAAACTGAGCCAGACCCACCATCCTGGCAGTACCAGGACCCTCAGCCTGGATTATCTCCCCATTTCTTGACTGTATGTGCAGACAAGAAGCGGTCCCATCTAAGATGCTGGCTGCCCCACAAGTGGCATTGCAAACTGAGAGAGCTGAAGGGTTCCTGCCTCCCTGAGGGACCCATAATGAAAGAATTGCACCCAGGGAAGTGTGAAGAGATTTGGCACCAAGACCTCTTCTCCCCACAGCCACGATCCCTCCTGAAAAGCCCGACTAGGCAGCGCGCCCATACGCATGAGGACCTGACTACTCATGGGGGGGCTGAAATATTTTCTAACAGTTACTTTTGTAACATTAGTGAAATCAAAGCAAAACGTGTCAAAATTCTCATTAAGACATATTTAACTTCCCTTGTTTCAAGACAAAGTGCCTTTGCCTGGAGGCAGGTTTTGCGTTTGCTGCAGGGCCGTGGGAGACTATTGGATTACAGGCAGCACCGAGCCAGAGTTTGCTCTCTTTGGGGTAAAGGTTTTTTCTAATCAGGATCAGTTTAATTCTGTTATCTGAATTACTAGCTTGGCTCTCTTTCTGACCCGTGCAGGAAGGAGGTGAGGGAAAGGAGACTGCTGCTAGAGGAGGAGAGGTGAGAGGGTAGAGGGCCTGAGCCCCAAAGGGCAGTCTCTCCCTGCCTGGGACCTGCTCTTTGCACTGGAAAAACTGTGTTCATGTTCTAGACGATGATGGATGGTGGAATATGTGAAGGCCTCCAAGGGCTTTGCAGCTACAGGTTAAGCCTCGCTGCCAGGCTCTGCCATACGTGAGCATCAACCTGATTTACTGGTGGGGAAACTAAAGCACAGGGCAGCGACCAGGGATGTGGAGCAAAGTTGCCTCTGTCTGCAGAGATGTAAGATTAATTCTTCATTAAGTGAAGGAGATGGCAAAATCCCTTCTTTCCTCCTGGAAGAAACAGCATCTCTGCATCCTGGTTCATGTGTCTGGGGAGACTGGGTCTTACCACATCCTTGCTTTGAAAAGGATACCTTTTTTCCCTTCCTTTTTTTTTTCTTTTTTTTTCTTTCCTCTTTTTAGTCTCCCAGGTGTGAGGGTGTGTATGGAAATCTGAAGGAAGAGTTTTCCATGTTATTCCTCTAATGTCCTCACTTCCTGTGTCGCAGGAACCTGCGACATCCCAACTGGATCTGGATGCTTCTTGTGACATACCCAGTCATACTGCTTTAAGCCCAGGCCCCTCAGGGAGTATCTTGGCTGTTTAACCTGCTCAAGAGGGCACCAAACAGCAGCAGTTGGGTTCTGCTTGGTGGCATCTTAAGGAGAGTGGTGGTGCTGGGAAGGGCTGGCCCTGGGTGAAGGGTCTGGGTGGCCAATGAGTGAGGTTTGGGTTATCTGCACCTCTGACCAGGATTCAACCAGGCTGGACTGAGACATCAAAGGAAAGCAGGTGCTTGCTCTTGTGGGGAGCAGCCAGCCCTGCTGCCTGCATGTTCCCAGGTGGTTCCTGAAGATGAGGGTAAAGTTGCTAGCATGAGGATGACTCCAGTTTTGTTTCACCCCTGCAACTGAGGGAAGAGGGGAGCCTCCCTTCATCCCATAAGCTGGATACCTGCTTGTCCAAAGGTGGCATCAAGGCACTGAAAATGAGAGAACCCAGGCACAGGTGGGGTGGTCAGGATTGGCCAGACCACCAAGCCACTGATGGGGTGTCTGAGGCTTACAGGAGCACACAGGGAGTCCAGTGCATCTGATTTAAGCTTTGGTGATCAAATCCACAGGCAAAGGCACCCATCATGGGGTGATGCTGGGTCTGAGCTTCACAGGAACCTATGGGCAGTGCTATAAAAAGGATGGTCCTTAGAAAAAACCAAAATACACTGGAAGAGATAGAAAGAAGGTGGTGGGTGAAGCCACTGCTTGAAGTGAGTGTCTGTGAGTCTAGATGCCATCTGGAAAAAGAGAAAAGGTAATTACTTCCCACTGCCTGTAAGGAGGGAAGAGCCTGCAAGGAGAGAGGTGGTCGGGAGACTGCCAGGTTAGCTGGTGGGAGTGCAGGAAACCCTGCAGCTGAGCCGGCTGGTGAGCTCACCTGCACTGGGCACCCTTGGGAAATCCTAAGTTTTTTCTTGGGCTGATAACATCTTCCCTGCAGCTGAACTTCTAACTGCTGCTGACGAGCACTTCCAGAGCACTATAGGATTGGAAAAAGCAGCATGGTGCATCCTGTCCCTTATGCTGATGGGAATGTAGCTCCTCAGGTGTGTTTACCCTGGGGCAAGAGTCTCAATGAGACCTTCCCCATCCCATGGCAGTGAGACACCTCTGCTTAATAAACTCTCTACTCTTTGATTACACTCAGGGCATGGTATTCCAGGGTCTGAGCCCAGGTAGGATTGAGGTATTGGCAGAGCTGTGGAAAATGGATGAGCTATAGAAGACCTGGGGGGTCTTTAGCAGATCTACTGCCTAGTTGTGTCTTACTGGGATTTTATAAGGTTTCCTTAATGCCCATGAAGAACAAGAGAGTTTTGGCTGGTACATGAAGGGTACCCAACGCATTAGATCTGGGGGCAAAGGAGCAACTTGTTCCCTGATTGGGCTAATCTTGTAGTGAGAGCAGGGAGATCCAGTAAGGGCAAGGGAGAGATTTGAACAGCACTGGGTCTGGGTCATCAGTGATGGGGAACCTATGACTGGACTCGTATTGGTGAGCATGTAGGGGTCCCAAACATGGCAGAGCTCAGCTCCAGGGGGATGGAGGCTGACTTGATGTTCTTGGTTTTGTTCCTTGCTGGCATAATCAATCTTTTGCAAGAGATGCTCTCTGCTCAGTGTTCTGACGTTATCTCATCCCCACTGTCAAGTGCAGGCTGAAAAAATGTCCCAGCACTTTAATTTTCATCCACTTAAACCCCAAGCATCTTTGAAGCCTTGGCTCTGTGCTTCTCTCTGCACCCACATCTCCTCACTGAGAAGAAGCTGTTGCACAGGGAATTCAGTCTGTGTCTTTGATGTCCTGGCCTTGCAAGGTGCTCATTTCCCTGTGGCCTGTTTTGGTCTGTAGAGTCCTTTAGGTTCTCTGTGTCAGAAATCATCTCTTTTCTCCTAAAACAGGAGCTGATAGTTGCATGTCTGAGTCCAGGAATTCAGTGAACCCGGAATCCCCTTTGCTTGGCTTCCTTAACCTGACAGTGTCAATAGGCTGGCTCTTTTCCTGGGCCCCAGTTTTCTTCCAGGGAAGGTAATTTTGTGGGGATACCGCTGTGGGGTGTTCTAGTTTGCATTTGGGATTATGTTGTGAGTTTAAGGTTGTTGAGGGTTGTGAAGTGTGGTGCTGGTGAGTGGGTTGATGTTGAGAGTCAGTGTTACTTTGGGTCACTGCTGGGGCATCTGCCATGGAGCTGCTGGTGCCTAGGACACATGAAGTGCCAGCTAGGGTAGCATCTCTTTGAACACCTTCTCCAATATCTCCCAACCCAGTCCAAATATCCTGAAGTCCTTTCTTCTCTTCTGGAAAGAGGCCAAAGAGATGGGAGATGACATGAGCTCAAGTTGTGGGAGCTTTCACCCTGTGGCATGAGCTGCTGAACCTGGATGACAAGGATGGCACTTCACAGGGCTCTCAGCTGGGACAGCTCACAGCCACCCTCAGCAGCTGTCCTACACCTCCCTTGAGCTTCAGCAGTGCTTATTCCCCAGGGAGCCTGGTGCCACCTCAAGCCCTGTCTTGCAACTACTCCTGGTGAGCACAGATTTTGTCTGCAGTTCCTGTCCAGGCATTTCATGGTGTGCTGCCACCCACCCATGGGAAAGGGACCTTCTCCCAGCTGGGGGTGGGCAGAGCTGTGAGTAAACCCACTGGGCTGTTGTGCCTCCAAAGCTGGCTGGTGCCAGCTCCTCTCACCCCTGGGTACTTCACCAAAATAGCTGCTATGGAAAGAGGTTTGTTGACTTTTTTCTTTTCCTTTTATTTTTCTTTATTTTTTTCTTCCTGTGCTCAAACTTCCCCAGACCTCCTCAGAAGGCCCTGGCATATCATTGTAGAGATGTGGCATCGGAACCTTGGTTGCAAAATATATCCGGCACGGCAGTTGGTAGTGTTGTGCAATCTCCATCAACTTACGGAAACCACTGTGAGATACTATTAAAGAGGGACTCCAGCCCCATCCGTCACTCCAGCCGCAGTCACGTGCCCTGCTGTCAGGCAGAAGGGCACAGGCAGTGCAGGGGCTGTAGGCACCAGGAGAGCTTTCCCTTGTGTGGGTTCTCTTGGGATGTGACCTCTCTTCCGGCACCCTTTGTTTTTCAGACCAGTTCTGTTGCATTGTCACCAATGTCCTACCATTAGGTATTTCTCTTCTGTGTCTGTCAGTGCTGCTGTTTTCATGCTAGTGGTCAAAATCCAGGTGATTGTGAATGGCCGTGGAAAGCCCAGCAGGGAAACATGGCATGGGTGATGGTTATAGTAGTCCTGAGAGGCCAGATGTGGGATGGGAGCAGGAGAGCTGCTGTTCAGACTTCAACTTTCCTTTTTCTTAACCCAGCAGAGACCTTCCCGCAGGCTCTGTGGCCCAGCTGTCCCCTGTGGCAGTCAGTGCGATGTGCTTAATCACACTGTCCTAGTGTGGGACAGCCTGTGTCACATCTGACACCAGCAAGAATGTGTGAGAAGGAGCTGTGGCAGATAGAGACCACCAGTATCTCCCTTGCAGGAGAAGGATGTTGTGTAGGCCAGGGATGCTGTGGGACTCAAAGCCAGAATGAGGGATGGGGATTGCAGGTGTAGGCAGGAACATGGACATCCATGCTGTTCCTATGCAGCTGTGTGGCTTTTTTCAAGTGAAAGGGAATTCTTTGAATGGGCAACCCCAAATGGGGAGCAGGACTCCACCTGCCCTGTGCAGAGGAGCTCCTGGAGGCAACAGCTGGGTTGGGGCATCCCTCTCCTATCTGCATCTCTATTCTCTGGGACTCTTGCTAGATGCTCTCCCAAGTAAGTGGGACCTTGGCTGATGAACCCTGCTCAGCATGGACAGCTCTTTAACGCCATGGCTTTATTGCACCTTATTGCATGGCACCTTCTGGCCCAGCTCACTCTCTCCTTGCCAGCTGTCTCTAGCCCTTCTGTCCCTCTACAGGCAAATTAAATCACTGAGGTCTGCCCAAGAGAAATTGCTGCTGCTCCATTACCCTGCTGTCAACATCCACAGCACTTCTGAGAATCAGGCTCTGCATCAGAAAATAATAAAGGCAATATTATGAGCGGAGGGGAGAGGAGATTAAAAAATCCTATTTAAAGAGCTTTCTGGTCCCCATGTTGTTTATTGCACTTCATGACTTTGGGTTATTTTTGTTGTCACTGAAGTTGGACTTTTAATTTTCCTCTGATTGTCAAATGACTGCCTTGTAACTTCCCTTTGGCTTCAAGAATTTAAAAAAGCTGGTTTTAAAAATACCTGTTGCTCCCCAAGAAAAAGCTAGTGATACTTTGTCTGCTAGTTGGAGTGTTAATTAAATCCTTTGTTTAGCCCAACCACTGATGTGTTGTACACTGAGTCCAGCCCCCAGGCTGAGCCAGACTCATGGTGGTAGTGACAGAGCTGCTTGGGGAGGACTTTGTGTCCTAGTTCTGTTCTTCTTGGGATCTTGCTGTCACTCCCATGTTTGTCCAGGACATTTTTTTTTTTACATGATTTACTTTCCTGGGTGTCTTGGTCAATTTTCGCCCTTAATGCCTTTAACTAATGAGCCTTTTGAATTTCACAGAATGATTTTCATGCACTGGCATGTTTGTGCTGTGGGTTGGCAGCACTGTAAAGGGAAGGTATTTAAGTTCTCTAGCCAAAACTTCCATCTCCCCCACCCTCATGCCAAATGTTTTATCTGTGATAGGATTTTTTGTTGTTGTCGGAGGTATTTTTTTAATTAATGGATACCTCCATACATAAATCCCATGAGCTGCAGAAGTGGTGCCAGGTGATGAGTTTTGGGATGGTGGGGCTGTATGGGCTCATGGCAGCTCTGGCTCTGAGAGCATGTGGCGTCCAGCACAGACATATGCCTGCTGCTGGGTGCTGCCTGCCTTGATGGCACTGCTCATGTCTGTACAGGTGGGTTTGTGTTACACCTCCCCAGCTAAGGGGGATAAGGCTACCTGGGGTGGTTTAACTCATTTTATTGCAGTGCACATACTTGTCAAGCCTGGAGAGTTTCACTGATGTGACTCTGGGATCCATCACATAAGCAGCTCTGCCTGCAGCTCCAGGGCTGGCATTACTCCAGCTGGCTTGGCCACGGGAAACGGGGATCAGTCTTGGAGATGTTGGCTGGAGGCAGGTCCTGGAGGGCTCCAGACAGAGAGTGGGACTGTTGCTGGGGCTAGATCAGCTCAGCTCTGGCTTTGCTTATTCAAGTCCTGCAAACCTCCAAGGATGACTCTTCTCACCCCTTTGGGGAGGCAGCCCATGGCCACACACTCGTCCTGCCAACGGCAAGAAGGAGCAGGTAGATGTAAGAGCCATATTTTGCACAGCACTCGGGCACAGGGACAGTGGCAAACACAATTGGTATAGGGGCCTGGTGGAGAAAGATGGGCCAAGACAGATGTATTCACTGGCCTCTACATGGTGGAGCTGCTGCAGGCACTGCTGGAGTGCCCTGTGCACATCTCTGCATTGTGTTTGCTTATTGATTGAGATGTGAGTGCAAGTGGACTTGTGCTGTGCATGCACACAAAGGGAGAGAGGAGGTGAAAACCCGTGGTAGGACCAACTGCTTCATTTTGGTTTGTCATCCTCTCTTTCTCCACCCTGTTCCCCAGGGGTTAGTGAATGCAGAGCTCTGCCACCTTCCCAAAGACAAAGATGTTGCCTGGCTTTGCTGGAGATGAGCCCAGGTCTGGTTCCTGCTCCTGTCCCACTGCTGCCCGAGTGCCATTATGGTGCTCGGCTGGTGGGGAGAGAACAGAGTACTGCCTCTCCTCTGGTCTATCCCTCCCTCTCCTTCCTTTAAGACCCAGGAAGCCAGCTTTGGGACTCCCCCAGCAACAAGTCATCCTGGCACCAGAGATTAAATTTTAAAAAAAAAAAATTTAAAAATAATAATTCCACAGGTTTCTAAAGAAAACTTCAGACTGAGCTTTCTCAGCCGGAGGGTAGGGGACGGTTGCTTTGTAATCACTCCCAGCTTACTGTTGAAAACATCTTGGTCAGATTTTTATCAGTGCCTGAACAGGAACAGCCTTGGAGGGCTGTCTCTGGGGAGATTAGGTGGTTGCCTAGTACAGAGTGAGACGCTTGTGCCCAGCTGGCTGAGATGCATTTTAGGTGACACTGATTTGATGTCTGGCTGGGGACTGGCATCACTGTGGTTCTATATCAGAGCCAGGTGCCTGTCCAGCTTGGAGAAGGCCTTTAGCTTTTCAGGTGATGCCCACGGTGGGTGTAAGCACGGAGTTTGCTACTGCTCATGGTGTTAAGGAAGGGCTGGGGATGCTTTGGGACTAAGGTGGATCTCAAGAAGGTTACAGCATCCTGCAAGGACAGTGATTGGGGATGGGAGAGGAACCTGCACAAGAGGAGGTGGATATTGAGGAGCAAGAAACTGCTGGTGCAGGCTGGGATGGGTATACAATGGGCAGGGAACAGACTGAGTCAGTCCCCTTAAGGTGAGCCTGGAAGTGGGTCTTTAGTGATGGGAGGGAGGGTAGGTTGGAAGGCAAGGGGAATGAACAGCCTGCTCCTACTAGGCATTCAGCACCTGTCTGTAAGCCCAAACTCTGTAATCAAGAACCCTTTGCCTGGCTGATGCTGCTGGAGAGAGTCTGCTGGATGTTCTTCATTGAGAGTGACTGCCTCACAAGCCCAGGCACCAAGCTGGATGGGTTGGCTGCACTCCCCATGGCATCAATGCCTCTGTCATCTCCCACAGCCAGCATTTGTGCCATTTCTTCCCTCTGTTTTCACTGTCTCATCCTCTTCCATATCCCTGTGGAACAAAAGCACTTTGCTCCAGCAGCAGCACAAAGCCCAGGGGAAGGGGGAGAGCAAGGCCGTGGATCGCACCAGACCTTGGCCACCTGGGCAGTGCTGGTCACTGGGCTGGGAACACTGAGCAGCACTCAGGGTTTCCAGTAAGGCTGTGGCTGTGGCGGGGGGGCAGGGATGGGGGCAGGAAACATGCAGCAGGAAGCTGGCTGCCATGCCGCCCGGCATTCCTGTGCTCTGGAAACCCGAGTCACGCTTCCTGCGGCGTGCCGGCAGTGCCTCCACCCCAAGCAGTGTCTGCCACCAGGCTGGATGCAGCCCTGGGGCTGCAGGGCCCCTGCTCTCAGCGATGGGATCAAAGAGGTGTTCAGTGGCTTCAGTCCTCAGGGTGGGATGCAGCCCAGCACCTCCCAGGGGATGCTCTGGGCACAGGTCCAAGCTGTGGTACCTCTAGTGATGGCTGATCCCCAACAGGGAGATGGCTCTGCCGAGGTGAAATGACAGCTAAGCACCACAGTAGGCAGCATATACATGTTTTAGATGACTTTGGTGTGGAAATGAGCAATGCCTTGTGGCAGTGAGTCCCGGATGGAACCCCATGCCCCCATGGCAATGCCCTGTGGCTCATCTCAGACTCATCGCAGCATGTCTCCTCTGTGTCGTGCACCCGTGCAGTGCAAAGAGATCCTGTTTCCATGTGCATCTCTGCTCTGCACCTCCTGAGGTCTGGCCCTGGAGAAACCTGAGCCAGTGTCTTAGGATAGTTGGCAACAGACCCATCTCTAAAGGATGGTG
Organism: Grallaria varia; assembly: GCA_013396735.1. Classification (NCBI taxonomy): domain Eukaryota; kingdom Metazoa; phylum Chordata; class Aves; order Passeriformes; family Formicariidae; genus Grallaria; species Grallaria varia. Next base: position 2,302,050 of record VWZG01006450.1, read on the forward strand.
TTGTTTCCACACCTTCACCCATATGTGGCTTACAGCAAGGCCATGACCAAGAGCAGGGCTTGTTACCATATCCCCTCCAGCCTTCCCCATTTCCTCCTGCCTATCTTGCTGCCTGCAATCCAGGCAGGGGGATGAGATTTTGGGCTTTTATCCCAAAACCTCTGCCACACCTATACTTTCAGTTATTTCCTGTGTTAGGGTGTGTTTTAGCCAGAAAGACCTCAACTGATCAATGATTATTGTGATTCTCTTTGTTTTCCTTCTAGATCTCTGCGATTCCCCCTTGCTTACGTCCACAGACAGTTCCATTAATCCATGTGCTGATTAAACAAGCCTGGGCTCTGTGCTGGCACAACAGTGTGTCTCCAAGAGGGCTACCAGCTTTGCTCTCCTCTGACAGCCGAACGGGTGAGCTCAGTCTCTGTCAGGATGCTAATGTCTGAGTTTACTCTTGTTCAGTAAGCCCATCCAGTGGTCATGTTCTGGTTCATTTTGCCTGGCACGAGCCAGTCAGGATGCAGCCCCTGGGTGCAGAGTTGCTGCTCTGTTGTCCAGTCCTTTCCTTTAGCATGCAGATGAGAGCTCTGTCTCGTGTTGATACCTGTTCTTCATGGTGCTGAGCAAGGCCATGGCAGTGTGAGCAGTGGGATGGCTGCAGGAGGCCCTGCTTTGGAGCTGGGCTGGCACAATAGGCAAAGCAGGAAAGCAGATGGGCACAGCGGATGAGAAAAGTCCCACTGGGCAACATTTGGGATAGGAGGAGGGTGGTGCTGTAGGTATTTGAAGCTGATATGTGCCAACATGGCTGAAGGGTACAAACTGGAGCAACTGAAGCCCCACAGTTCACAGCAGGAGAAAATAAAATATTCCCAACCATCATTGTGAAGCCAGTACCATGATTCTCTAGAACCAGAAAACTTATTTTTCTGTTCTTTCTCATTCCAGTACAGGTCTAACTTAGCCTGGAATTTAAGACAAGTCTCCTCGCTGCAGAGTTTTTCCAGCACAGCTCTGCCATGGAGAGGGTCAGTGCTTCAGCCTGCAAACACCCAGCACGTTTTCCTTGGCAATCTTTGTGCTGGCAGCAGAAGCCTGGCCCACCAGTGATCTCTGCTACCTTGGCTGCCTTTCACAGCACACCTTGAAGGAGACTGATCCCTGTTGGAAAGCCAAGCTCCACCTGTGACCTTCACCAAACCCCCTGAGCACAGCCCAGCCTACGGGATTTGATGGCTTGGAAGTGGCTCACAGCAAGCCAGCGTGAGTGCAGTCCCCGTGCCCCTGCAACCTCTGTCCAACAGCAAGCCCAGCTTGGTAAGAAAACCCCACAAACCCCACCGCCAGCTTTCCCATGGCCGATCTCCCCCTGCGGAGGGACCAGCCCTCTGCCAACCTGCGGCCGTAGGAAGCGGGAGCGCGGCTGGCGGCTGCGGTTTCCCACGCGGCTGCTTTCCCAGCTGAGATTGCAGGGTTGGAGTAATGAGTTACCCAGCCCTCCGAGGAGAGGAGAAGGGAGCACAGCGGAGCCAGCAGGGTTTCCAGGGAAGGAAATCCCAGCGCTTCGTGGGCTCCACATAATCACAGGCAGCAAGGAGCAGGAAGCACTTGTTAGGAAGAAGCGAGGAAACAGAGCCCGCTGCCTCGACCCAAGCACACTTTTTAGGACCGGAAAGTGGGAGTAGGAAGGCATAAAAGTGCTTTGAGCTTTCGCAGAGGGTTGCAAAGGGCAAAGGGTAAGGGGAGAGGGAACAAACACCGGCAGGGCTCTCGAGCAGGGGGCAGCCAGTGTGTGCGTGCTGCGATGGGGACTTCACGGTGGAGCTGCTAATTAAATAAGAAAGGCTCGTCTCCATGCTTGTTAGGTTAACTCAGCAGGGATATTGCAAAAGCAAATTCCTCCCAGTAAGTGTAATTAGGGGGCCGGAATTCCTCCGGTTCCTTGCCCTCCCTGCGAATCCTGCTAAAGCCATCAGGTGAGGACACCGGGTGAGGGGGGGAACACACAAGTCCTGTGCAATAACAACCCCCCTCCCAGCATGGCAAGGATTTCAAATCAAGGTTTGACATTTTTCTCTCTGATTATTCCAGGGTGGAAAATACACATTCAACAAAATAGGCTCCCTCTCTGGGCTGGGTCACAGGGCTGCTTCCCCCAGGACAACACGCTCATGTTGGAGGTGGAAAGAGGACTGTGAGAGGTCTGGGTAGGGCAGCTCCCAGCCCACAGGATCTGGGAGGTGTCCGCTCACAGCATGGTGGTCCTGGATGGTGCTGCTGACCTGCCGGTGATCTGCTTCATCTTCCTTGCCGAGGGGTGTGGGGCTCTAACCCAGCACATCGACACAGCAGGGCACTTTGGGGTTCACCTGGCACATCGTGGCTTGCGCTGCTGTGCTTGTGCCAGTGCTGCCTATGCAGGCAAAGGAAGATTCTCGTGGGGGGCTGCGTGTGAAGACGTGCCTTGCCTGGCACTAGAGGACACCAGGTACGTCTGGGAACACAGGGGCAATGGGAGTTGTGTGGCATGGATGGAAGGGGAGAGCCCAGGGCTGGATGGAGGGCATGGATGGAGGGTGAGGGGTTGGGAGAGGAAATGTGGGGGGAGGAGAAAGGGTGAGACTGGGACCTTAAAGAGCAATTAGTCAAAGCTGAGTTGTTTTTCTAAACTCTTAATGAAAACAAAGAGTAGGGCATGGCCCAGATGGTGCCAGGGGATCAAATAAATGTCGCACTCAGGAAGCAGCTGCTACTGGGAATGTTTCCTGCCAGCCCTGCTGCTGCTCACAGCCGCTTTTATTATTTGTTATGTTTCAGGACTGCAGCTGGGGTTTCCCTCCAGCTGTGTGGAAATATGCTTAAGGCTGGTCCATGTAAAGGCCTGCTAGGGCTGGGCCCTGGCCTGTGGCAGTGGGCAGCTCCAGGACGTGTCACCTCCCTGCCCAGCATCTGCAGCCACTTTTCTCCATGCCAGGGCCTTTGATGGAGAGGTTTCATCCTCCAGCTCCCACCCAGCCTAGTTCTGCACCATCCCTGGTTCGTACATTGCCTTTGTCTTGTGTAGGGTTTTATCCAAGGGCAGTGTCCCATTTCCTTGCCTAACCCAAGCTCTGCTAGCGGGAATTCAGCCTTTCTCTGCCCCATGTTGTTGTTGTTGTGAATGATTAGAATGAAGAAATTTGACAAAAATGAACATTCTGGATGTTGTATTCACCCACCTTCTGGTTTTTGGAGAGGGCAAGGAGTTTTTTCACCTCTAATTCCAAGGGCTAAAATTGCACTAGTTTTTAGGTAAATATAAATAACAACCAAACGAAAGTTCCCCCAACTCTAGCAGCTGAGGTTTAAGAAAAACACCAAACCCAGCCAGACGAGCTCACTAGCCATGAGCTGGCAGCCATGCAAGCTGGCAAAAGGTGACTGAGAAGGGACTTGTGGTCCAAGCAAATCATGGAGGCTGGAGTCCCTTTGATGGGAGGGGTGGTGGCTCATTGGAGGGGGACTGTGTTCTGTCCCCCATGCTGGTTGTTCTCTCCCAGCAGCCCCTAGGATCCCTTTTTTAGGGGCACAAGAGCCCTGACTGTCTCATGTACGCTTCTCTATGCACATCAGTTATGAGAGTTCAGATTGTGCCAATCTCACAGTTTTTTTGGGCTTTCCAAGGTCAGAAAATGTGTATGCAAAGAGGTGACCTGGTAGTGAAAGGGGCCTGTTAATGTTACTCCAGAAGGAAAGAGCATGGCGTGTGCTCAAGCCATTATCAGCCAGCAAAGACTCTACATGGGGCTACACTTTTGTGTTACTAAATGGTTGGGAAACCTGCATTGTAGGGCAGCTGCTCCCAGACCAATGTACTTTTAGGACATAAAGACCATTGGTTGTTGGTGTACATCCAAGTTCTTTACTGGCAGATCAGATGTAGGGAGCACTGGGGTCCCTCCTGAGGAACCATGCATTAGCTTCTGCCCCTTGCTTTTTATACATGTTAAAATAGGTCAAACATGCAATGTTATGGTACAGTCTGATCTTTGAGGATCTCATTTTCCACCTAAGCCCTTCTCTGCGTGCCCAGGAATATGAGCATGAACACTTTGCTGAGGCTCGTGGCTGCCTTTCCTCTGGTGTCCCCATGCAGGCTGGAGTTGGATAGCACTGAGGATGCTCTTGCTGCTCAGGTATGGGGATTGCCCCAGGCAGCAGGTATGAGGGTTGTGGAGTTCCCAAACATGAGGAAGGAGCTGGGCCAAAGGAAGCAGCCATGGAATAGTTAGCACTGACTAATATGGTAGGTAACTCCTGCATGCCTGGGGTTTGGCAGCACAGCCCCAGTGCTGTGGTCCAGAGTACTGGCAGGGCAGGAGTGTTTCACTATTGAGCCATGTCCCAGGAGTTTTGCTCCAGCCAAACCCTTGGCTGCAGCCATTGTGACCATTTGGAGATGCCCACTGGGGGTTTTGGGCTGGGTCAGGGTGGGGGGCTGTTTCCCGGCTGTGATGGGCAAGGCTTTGCCAACTAATGCTGGAGACACTACTTCCCTGCCCGTCATAGCATGTCCTGGGATTTGTGGTTACGTCCTCAGAGCTGTTTGATCCACTAAAATCACAACTGATCAAAGGGGCACTTTACGAGAACAAAACACTGGGTTACTTCCTCCAGTGGTGCCAAAGGCAGCCCTTCAGAGTCAAGATACAAGAAAATAAGAAATCTTTTAACTACTGAGAGTCTTGGCTCCTCAGAATAGCAGCTTCTGTGGGACAGCTCTGCTGTACAGTCCAGACAAGAGCCCAGTGAGGGAAGATTTTACAAAAAGTTTAGCGTGTATATATATCTATACATATATATATTCATTTTCTGATAGATGATCTTGTATTCAAGGTTATATATTTCAGCTTATACACACACATTTTAAGAAATGTAAATTCCTACATTTCCAGGCTTGTGAGCAAGCTTGGCTGCAGCAGTAACCCAAAGGCAAAAGCCTTCAATCATTCATCTATTAAAAAAGTGCAAAGGAAAAGCCCAACAGGCCCATCAGTCTCGGGGTTTGCACATCAGTTTAAAGAGGGAAATGATGCCAAAAGTGGGGCCACTTGCCAGACAGCCATGATTCCTCCATTCCCTCTGATCCCGTGTTTCTTTTGATGAAAGTTTTGCTTTTAACCTAAGACAACGCACTCAAACACATGGTGGGATTCTTGGGTTTGTCCTGTGCAGAGCCAGAAGTTGGACTCAATGGTCTTTTGTGGGTCCCTTCTAACTCAGCATACTCTGTGATTTTATGACAATTATTTTTACTTGGTCAGCAGAAGAAAGAGACAGCTAGTGAGAGCTGTCCTGCAGTAATAAGCATGTAGTGGTGGCCACACACTGTCATCCTGCCTGAGGCATTGGGAGCGCCACCAGCATGAGAAGAAGCTTGTCCCAGGTAGGTGCTGCCAGGCTGCATCTCGGCTACAGACTGCCCCATGGGCCCTGTGCTGGGTGACCATCCAAAGCTTCCTGACTAGCTTTTTGACCTATCTAGTGAATTGGGAGGTTTACTGTTGAACAGAGACTGTTGAGCATCATTTCTGGAAGCTGGAGAATCCTTTGGGATGGTTGCACCAACCTGAAGGGCCTGAGGAGTAAATGGGATGGGCTTTTCAGTGGAACTGTATAGGAGTGACCACTGCTCCAAAGGGAGCTCAGCTACAGTTTAGGGACTTTACTGTGCTGGTCCGTGTGTTACCAGAATATCCAACTGCTGACAACTGGATTGGCCCTATCACACAGGAGTGGGAGGAGATGGGCAGAGAGTGGAAAGTTACCCAGTGGTGGGAAGTATTCAAGAGGATTGGGCAGAGGGGTGCTCCCCACCCAACCTCCATGCTCTGGAAAAAGCCTGCTCCCTGGGTAGAGGAGGAAGCTGGCAGGGATGATGTGCTCCGGATGTCACTGTGCAATCAGGGAGGCTATTTATAGGTCACTAATTGATTAGGGCAGCTACAGCAGGAGGAAACGACTTTGAAGAGTGACAGAAAACTGCAGTGCCCAGCCAGGTTTGGAGGGGCCTTGGCGAGCAGAAAGTCCTGAAACAATCAAAACACTGAAAAGAGGCATTTCTTTGTGATGGTGCCTGACTTGGGGTATGGTTGAAGAGAAGTTGCACACCTTCCTGTGCTGTTTGTAGGGCCCTCATGGTAGGAGAGAGCTGTTTTGGTCTGGGAAGACCCATGGACTGGCTGGTGGCTGTAGTCTGTGCTGGGACAAGAGATGGAGCTTTTGGCGCTTCCTGTAGCCATCTCCCAAGGGACTTTCTATCTCTTCTGAGCTCCAGTTATACACTTTGTCCCCACGAGGGGCTCTCATGATTAATTAATTAAAAGCTGATAAATAGAACTGATACGAGCTCAGAGAATGCCTTAAATGCCAGTTGACATCCTCCTAGGTGGGAAGCTTTTTTCCCTTGACTTCTTGAGAGACATGTTCCCTCCAGCCAGGTGTTGACCTCACTGTTGGCCATTTCGCTACTCAAGTCAGAGCATCTCAGAGCAATTGTAGCTTTTCCTTATAGCCTGGAAGATGCCAGCTTGAACTCAAGAATAAACCTGTACAATGTCATGTGCTCTGACAAGGGAAGAGCATGTTTTCTGGAGGTCCTGATGTGAGATCCCAGCCTGCAGGGATGTGAGTGGTGGGGAGCTGGTCCCAGTGCATGGTGGGGCTGCCCGAGGCGAGTGTGCTGAGCTGGTGAGAGCTGCAGGAATGCACTGTCTCCGAGTCATTTGGAAATGGTGCTCTTTTCAACGGTTCTGTTATCAGATGGAGCATTTCCTTCATCAGTGTTAATATCCATGTAGTGAAACAATGAAAGGGCTTCCTATCAGTTCCAAATAGGACGTGAAAAGCTCTCAGCGTTAAGAGTAGAGGATGCTGGAATAGGGCAATGGGAAACGCCTGAGTCACTGAAATGCCTCTTTGATTCCATGAGGCTGATATGTTCAAAAGGGAAGAAGAAAAAAATAAAAAGAGAGAGAGCAGAGCTAGTTAATGATCTGCGGGACAGAGGACAGGAAGGGCCAGCGATTGCAGCGTGGGCCCTGCAGAGGAGGGGAGGCACAGGAGGATGTCTGGCAAGGGCTTTGGAAAGTGGAGAAGGCAGCAGGGAACTGAGCACAGTGAGCTGCCTCGTTTGTTTTTCAAGAGGGGAAAGGCATGATGGAGAAATCCTTTCCCAGCCTAACCCTGCACCTCTTGGCCAGTGTGTGCCAGCGTTGCCTTCCCTTGCCTGACTGCTGCTGTGCCTGTGATCCTGCCTGTGCCTGTGACCCTGCTGTGCACTGCAGCACAGCGTGGGGCAATGAAACAGGCCATGACAATGCTCTCCAGAAAAACTGGGAGGGCTGAATGTGTCCCTGAGGCTCTGTGTGGGTGTAGGACTTGACCATATCTATTCTTCACATCCCCCATTGGCACTGGCAAGCCCAGCTCAGGCAAAGCTGCTGGATGGGGGGCATGGAGGGGATGCTCTCAGGCTTTGTGGAGGAGCATCAGCAGCATGGTGAGGCTGTCCTGGGGACTCCTGGAACACACAAGCAGCCCCAGCCATCCTCCACCCCTTGTGCAGGAAACTCACCTGCAAGCTGCCCTTGCAGCCTGTGAGATTTAGGCTCAGTCCTGCTCAGTGGGGGACCAATGATCTGCAAAACAAACTTTTAAATCACTGTGATTTAATGATGCCTCAAAGCATTGCAGATTTGGAATAGGGTAGGGGAAAACCTGCTTTTCAAAGGACCCAAGGTCACCAGCCCACAGCACAGAGGAGCTTTCCATTGCCTGCTGTCCTGGCTGGGGGACGTGCACGGCTGCTGGCGCCGAAGCTGTGCCTGCAGGCAGGAGCGAGGGATTTGCTGAGGTTTGGCAGCACCTGCTATTCTGGGACAGAAGGAGCAGGATATCCCGAGCCCACAGAAATCCCTGGCCCCGAGTGGGGCAGGCAGCCAGGGCAGTGCAGTCACTAGCAACTCTTTGCTGGGGCTGAAGGTCTCCCTGCCTGTCCCTGCAGGCCAGGTGTAAATCTCAAGGCCACCGAACAAACACATGGGCTGTGACATGTGCCAGATCATGGGCTGTGAGCAGATTTTTTTGCTGTTACAGGAAGAGCTGCAAATATTTCAGACATAACCTGTTTTCTCTCTGTTTTGCAAACCATTCCCACTCGCCTGCAGGCAAACAGCCTGCCGGGCATAATGACAACTGCCTCACTGTCTTCCCTGGTGAAATCACTCAATGGAATGAAGTAGAAACTGTGAAGAGGAGGAAAGGAGGAGGTCGGACTTGCTCCTTCATGGTGGTAAGAACACTTGGCACTCCAAAGGTCAGTGAAGAGCAAACTGCTCTGTGAGAAGCAGGTTTCCCTCTGCCCTGAGAAACACCATGGAGGGCTGTACCCAAGGGGCATGGCTGCTCCCTGTGTGGGTGATGGAGCAGGAGCAGTGCACACCCAAAATCGCTCTTCTCCTGGCTGCATGGCTGCAGATGGGATGTGTAGAGGTGTGCAGGAGTCCCTGCGAGCCTACTCTTCAGGGTTGTATCCTGTCCTCCACCCTGGCTTGCCCGGGAAATTCCCCAGTGTCCCAGTCTCCCTCGCTCCATGGAGGAGCCCAACCTCCAGGCAATGTGCAGCACACGACGTCCCACTGCAGTTCCCATTCCCACACAGGACAGGGCTGCCTTTTGTGAGGGGCAAGAGGGGAGGCGATGAAAAGCTGCGGGGAGACCTGCCAAGGCTGGAGGGAGCCCAGCACCAGGGGTGGGGGCAGCTGGGGAAGGCTCACACACAAAGGGCTGTCCTGTCTTCACACCTGCAGGGGCGGCTGGGTGCTGACAGGGGGAATAACGCCACTGACAGAGGCACATCACTGGCAGGTAGTGGAGGGGTGCTTCAAATAAAGGCAAGCGGCACGGTGACAAGAGACGTGCACAGGCGAAGGCAGCTGCTGTGGGCAGGGGCTGGGGACAGGGACAGGTGGAGGTCGGGCAGTTGTCTCTCCTCTGTCTCTACAGTGCTCAAGCCTGGACAGTAATTTGGTGTGTGCTGGGATTTGCCTTGGCCAGGCTGTTTTCTGCCACTGTGGGAGAAACAGGTGGTCTGCGTGAGGAAGTGTTGCAGCCAGTGCTCAGGCGAGAGCTGGAAGAGGCTCTCAGGAAAGGCTCCCCCCATCTCCATCTTCTTGAAAATACATGGTAGATTCCAGACCATCCATCAGACCCTTCCAAGAGTTTTTTGAAGTCCCAAATCAGGAACCACTGTGGGTTTTCAGCTCCTTCTACTAGTCATGTCTGGCTGTGTCCTTGGCTTTCTATGTCATCCAGGGCACATTCCCACCCAGGACTATGGGTGGGGCTGGGGTCCTGTCGGAACCAGTGTGAAGAATTCAGGGGGACATCCAGCAATGTTTTGTCCCTACCACAGTTAAGGTGGGTTTCAGTGTGGGGCTGTGGTTGGCACCCATCACCAGAGGGTGATGATCCTGGGCTGCCCAGCCCTTTCCTTACAGCATGCACAAAACTGCACCACTTCTAACCCCAAAGCACCTCTGTGCCCCAGGGCTATGAGACTTATCTTGCTCCCGAGGAGAAGCAGGAGCCCTCAGGAGATGGGGGATCTCATTCTGTGGGATCACCTCCTCTCATTGGGGTGCTGGGGTAACATCTCTCTTGGGTCCTGCTTCCTCCTGCCTGTTGTCACCAGCGTGGGGGGACACCTGTGTCCACTGTTCACGCATCCCCCTGTGCATGGGGGGTGAGCAGGGCTTAGGGGTGCTGCACAAGGAGGGCCCGTGCGTTAGAAGGCGGGCTGTAGATGTAATCAGCTTTCACGTGCCTTTGCACAGCCTGACGTCCCGCGGGCCGGGGCTGAGCCTCGGGAGCTCCAGGCAGCCCGAAAAGCGGGTGGATGGTGCCCTCCGGTGGCCCCGGCGCTGGGTTCGCCGCCAGTTCGGAGCGCAGCCACGGCCAGGGACCACCGAGGCTCTGGGCCAGGGAATTGGGATGTCTCTTCTGTTCTTTTCGTTTGTTTATAGGGATGCTTTCCGTCCTCTGGCCTCCGCTTTTTCCCTGGCTTCTCGTTGCTGAGCTCCCCTCCCTGTCCCCCAGCGCAGGGACAGCGGAGATGCTGAGCAGGCATTGAGCTGCCCCTGTGCTGTTCGTACGGCCCCTTCCCTGGAGAGCAGCTGTGGGGTCCCTGCAGTCCCAGCCCCTCGATACCCCCAGGACCCTGAGCCTGGCCGGCTCCCACTGAAGGGATGGTGGCAGACCCTTGTCTTTAGGAGATCTGAGAGCCATCTGCTCCTGGGTAGGCAGTGAAGGGGGCACAAAGGGATGGGGTGACCCTGAAAAGAGCCTGGCAGGATGGGCACCCTCGGGTGGGCTCTGTTCAGTGCTTGGATGTCCCCACTGCAGCTGCCAACAGCACACCCGACCCAAAGTGTCTCTTTCCTGTCCCAGCTGGGAAGGGCTGGGTCCCTGACAGCTTTCCTGTTTGTGTTACACCCCGCTGCTCCCCAGCAGCCTGTCCCTTGCAGGGTGGGGGGGTAAGAGCAGCAGCGACCCTGCTCTCCTCCCACTGGCACCAGTGGCATCCTCTGGACCTCCTACAGGAGAGGGACAGAGGAATGTTTGGGCTGGGTGGATTAGCCCCTGCTGAGGTCTGAGCAGCCCCAGAGAGCCCTTTGCGAGGCTCCCCGAGTCACTGGCACTTGGGTCTCCGGGGAAGGCACATCCCAAAGGGTCTTGCAGGAGCCTTTCCCCTCCAGCTGGACTTGCCACAGCAGGGGAGAGGGGAGGCAATGGGCTCTGGGAGCCCCCTGCAACAGGCTGTGCTGGCTCGCCCACGGTTTGCACCAGGCCAGCGGTGAGAGATGCCTCCTGGAGCTGTCATAGGACGACAACAGAGGACGAAGGCTCGCAGCCCTACCCTGCAGATGGGCTGAGGCTGGGCTGCCTTCAAAGCAAAGCCTGCGTGCTCCCCGGCCTGCTGGGATTACAAAGTTAAGGGCTGGCATTGTTTTCCCAGTTTCAGAGGGGGTGGATACCAGGCAGGATTAGTCTGGCAAAGCTTCCCGATGTACTCAAAGGGGCACAATAGGACCTTGAAGAGAAGAAGCTGCACTGATGACAGGCAAGAGGAGCATCTTTCAGCAGCCTCTGCCTCCTGACGCAGGCAGGATGGACTCAGAGCAGGTGCTGCTGCTTTGTGGCTCTGCCTCTGCCAGGACACCCTCCCTGTGTGCCCCAGGACCCCCCAGCACCACCAGTCCTGTGGGCAGGTATATGGGGTGCAGGGCTCTCTGTGCCAGGGGGCGAGACGAGAGGTGCTGGGGTGGTGATCTTGGTGCCTCTCTGCTGCTGGCAGTCCAGGTCACCCCTAGGAGTTCCTGGGGGCCTGTGCTGCCCATCCCTTTACATGGACAGGCGGTGAACCCTTTTCTCCAGGCAAAGTCTGTTCACAGAGTACGAAGGTGCCAGTATTGTGGGCAGGATGTTTGTTTCTCCAGTTCTTGGGTTTATAAATGATATTTGGCTCAAGAAGAACTTTCTCTCAAGAAGAACTAAACCCACTGTTGGACTGGGAACTCTGGCAGTACCTTGTGGCAGTAGGAGCCCACCATGGCACAGAGCATTCCCTGTGGCAACCAGCTTTTTCCCAGAGCACCTCTCTGTGCTACACAAGGCCATCACTGCCATCTGGGAGCTCTGGAGAACCCTGGGGTGATGGGATGTGTGGAGGCACCAGGAGAGCCTGGGAAAAGGGGGGACACACTGGTAAGCAGGTAATGTATGCAGAGGGGTTTTTTTTTTTTTTTCCTTTCTTTTTTTTTTTAATAATCTGCAATCAGGAGCGATTAGAAAGTAAAACCTAGAAAGCAACAAAACTCCTGCCTTCCTGGGTTGCTGTTCCCCAGGGCTTTCCTGCCCAGAGACCCACAGCAGCACTGCAGGGACTACTCTGTGCTTGGTGCGTTGCAGAAAGTGCAGTCACAAGGGGACTGGCAGCTCATGTAGGTATCCAGTGCTGGATGGCACCTCCTGCCTGAAAACTGGACCTCTGTGAGCAAGGGCAGGAGGCCAGGCCTCCTCAGGAGACTCGGGAGGGCAGACAGACTGGATGCAGCCCTAGGAGTAGGGCTGTGGGGAGGGTATCACCAGCAGAGTGTTGCTTCCCCAGGAGGTGCCCCAAGCAGGCCCTGGGAAGAGGGGAGCCTGTGCCTGTATGTGGGATTTCCCCAGGCTGCCCTCCTGCTCTGTGCAGGCCCTTTTGTACCTGCTCAGTCGCATCCCTTCTTACCAGATTTTTGCCAAAGTCTCTGTCACTAGGAGCCAAATTTAACTGAGTAGAAACATGTACCACAGCAGAGCTGTGGAGGTTGGCACACCAGTGCCAGAGCCATTTATTGCAGCATAAGGAGCTGCTCCATCAGTGAGCTGCAGTGATTGCCTGGGCTCCTCGCTGAAACCACAGCCTGGCAGCACGAAGCACCAGCTTTTGTTTGTCTGTGATAACTTATTAGGTCTGATAACTTGTTGAGTGGTGGGGAACTTGAGCATGTGCTATCACCTGCCTGGTCCGGCTCCGCCAGCAGGGGTACCACAGGGGCTTGGCACCATCCTGCACTGCAACAGCCTGTGCTTGGTGGAAGCAGGTACAGGAATGGACCCAGGCTGCCAGGAGGAGTCAGACAACCACTGCAGAGCCTCTGCCTTGTTCAAGGCCTGCCATGTGCCGAGGCACTGCAAACCAGACTGAGAACTGAAGAGGCTCAACACACCTCAGACTTCCTACCCACCCGGCCTTAGGATGGCTGGTCTGGAGCAGAGACACCAGACTTGGCCTTGGCTCACTTTGGGGTGGCTGTGGGAGATCTTGCTGTCAGCATGGTCTCATGGAGCAGCCAGAGCATCCGTTAGGCTGCATGGGGCTGGCATGCCATGTTTGTGAAACCCGCTGTGCTTGCGGTTGACCAGAGCACTGAAATAAGCCCGGCCGGAATTGGTGTGCTGCTCTGTATCCTGATGTGGTGAGCAGCTTTGACTGGTGAGGGTGGGGGCAGCCCCACTGGGGTGACTGGTGGCAGCAGGACTGTGGGAGCTTGGCAGCAGCGGCACAAGGACCACACGCAGGGCCCCGCCAGCGCCCGGAAAGCTCAGCCTGGCACTAACGGAACTGTGATAAAAATGAACGTGACCAGGACAGCAGCACGGGGGAGATTAATGTCAGATTGTCAGAGGGGAGGAAACTAAGGCAGACAGCACTCAAACAGATACTGGAGAGCTCTAGGGGGGTGAAGGGGTAGATTCTGCTTTTCCCGGCATTGTTGCATCTGCAGATCTGCATCCCCCCCTACAGCTTTTGAGAAGAGAGGAAGGGATGAAGGGTTTGCCTGAAGCGCGTGCATCACCCTTGTCAACGCTGCCCTGCAAATCTTCCCACCCCTGCAGGTGGGCCGCCTGCCCCTCTGTACCAGCCTGAACACCAACATCAGAAGCACATGGTGCCTGAGACATTGCACATCTCTGACAGGTCCCTGCCCAGGCTGGGTTTGCTGCTACTTCCCACCAGCAAAGTTTTGGCTATGACGGGAGTGCACTTGGGTGCAAGAAGGTGCTTCTCCATGGCTGCCTTAGGAACAAATGCCCTATTGTCTTTGATTCCAGCTGCTTTGGCCTTGCCCACATTGCCAGAGAAGCCTGGTTGTTTGGTGTCTTCCACAACACCTGACCTCTGGTACCAGCACAGGTTCTCCAGGACCCCACAGCTTCCAGCTGTGCAGGTACAAGAGCCTCCCAGGGACCTCCTTTGCTACATCACCTATAGTGACCCCAGAGGTGGTCTTCTCTCTTCCCTCCTTGATGCTCTGTTAGAAAACATTCAAGTCTGATGGGTCACGTGCTCTTTCCCACCTGGATTAGGCAATCCATACCCCTACCCAGCCTCCAGTGCCTCCCCCCGTCCCTGTTTCCTGTGATGCCCGGGGTTCTTTGTATGTGTCTGCCAAGGGAGCATCCAAGCCCCTTAAAACCTGCCTGTTGGTGGCATCAAACAAAAGTCTCACTGGGTTAAACCAAACTAAAACCAGCCCCAACACAGGGCTTAAATAAGTAGCTACAGGAGCTGGGGTCCAGCAGGGCGATGTCCACCCTGTTCACAGCTTTGCCCTGCATCCCTCCTGCATCCCTCCTATTTCTGCTCTGCATCTCTCCATCCCTCCTGCATCCCTCTTGCATCCCTCCTATTTCTGCCCTGCATCTCTCCATCCCTCTCTGCATCCCTCCCTGCATGCCGACACTGGTTTAGTTCCGTGCTGACCCGGCTGAGCCAGTAAAAGCCTTCAGACCCCCAGCCCAGGGTGGGCCGCAGCCCGGGAACCAGGTTCCCCCCGAGGAGGTGCCTCCGGCTGTCCCCGCGTCCCCGCGGCTGGCGAAGCGCGGGCCTGCAGGGACCCCTGGTGGCTCCCGGGAGCGGGGGGACCCTGGGGACAGCACCGCATCCCTGGGAGCGGGACAGTGCCCGTCCCCGGGAGCTCTGGCAGGGAAGGGCCGCGCTGGAACCCTGGGGTCTGTCTGGGACTTGGAGGATGCTCTTACCTACGGCATCCCCCGGGCTGCCGCAGCCCCTGCTTTTCTGCCTCAAGGAGGAGAAGGGGAACCAAGGACTCCTCCCTCCCTTGGGCTGGGTGAAGACAGGGAGAGGCATTTTCCCCCTCATCCCTTTCCAGTCCGGTTTCCTTCTTTCCTCCTCGCAGGTCCGCAGGGGAGTGGATCGACGGGCTGGTATTGCAAAGGTGAGGTTTGCCCCTGGCTGGAGGTGGGCAGTGCCAGAGTGGGAGCTGACAGTCCTGGGCACAGACAGCTGGGCTGGGTGACAAAATCTCACTCTGTGAGCAGTGGAGAGAAAATCCTGTAGAAGCAAAATGCTGAGAGGCAAGAGTGTGCAGTGTCCGTGTCTGGGCTGCCTTGTTCCCTCACCACAACATCCAGGGGGGCTGAATATACGTGATGGAAATCAAAGTCCACTTGCAAGTCAACAGCAAAGAGTAAGGAAGACAAATTTTGGTGCTGCCCTCCAGCAGAACTGTTGCCTGTTGATAAAGCTGCCGTGCAGAGACACCCTGTGGCACTGTACCGGATGTCCCAAAGGTAGCAAAAGCTTCTTTTTTTTTTAACTTTTTGCCACAAGAATGTTCCAAGGTGGAGGTTACACCAAATTTTGTGGGCAGAGCTGGTCTGGGACCCTGCATGGGCTGTGGCAGTGAAGGCAGGGGGCACTGCAGGTGCAGGAACCAGCAGGGATGGGGTGAGGATGGCATGAGGTGGCTGCTGCCCCTGCTTAGTACTTGCCACCCACAAATATGATGCTATTCACAGGGTGCTCTTGGGCTGTTGCCTGGGATAAAGTCAACAAGTTTTTGCCTGCTGGAAATCCGCAGCCTTGCACAGAGTTGAGGTTCACTCATTAATTTTTCTGGACAATTCAGAGTTCTTCAACTCCTGCACTTCTGTCCTATCAGCTCCTTCTCAAATAGGCCAGGTGTTCCATATCTCACACAGCACCTCCTGCTCTGAGGGGCCAATTTATCCAGGACACTCAGTTAGGGTGCTCACTCTGCTGCTCTGGTTGTGTTGCTCCTTTTTTAGCCTTAGCACTTAAGTAATTCACTTTCCCACTATTAGTGCTCGCTTGATTCTCCATTCCTGAGCTCACACCTTGTCCCTGCTAACCCATACCATGTGGATGTGCTCTTTCATCACCACCTCCTTTAAGTCCTTCTCCTCATCCCTCTCTGAATTCCTCCAGCTTGTACAGTCCCCCCAGGTACCAAAGGTTACAATAAATGTATGTTGGCATAAACATCGTATGCTGAGCAGTAGGGAACAGTGGTTTTTGGCTGCCTGGAACCCTGAGCAGCTGGATCTGGCCGAGGACATCATCCTGCCTTTTAGGGGCAGCACCCCCAGGGGCTGGCCCTGAACTCTTCACTGCCATTTCCTTCACCAGTCCCTTTTTGTCTTTGCACAGGAGATTTACCAAAGACGTGCCAAACATGACAAATCACCTTCCCCATCCCTGTTCTGAACCATTGCCACTGTGATGCTGCTCTGCGTGTGATGAAGATGAAAATTTCACCATGAGAGGATATTTGGTAAGACAGCATCTCTGGTCTTTTGGTCAAAGCCCAGCAAACCCTGGACAACTCCAGTTTGGACCAGTTCAAGAGTCAGAGGGCAAGAAGTGCCCATGGTCTTTTCGCTTGTGTACCTGGCTGAGAGCAAACATTTGTCCTAATGACAAGCTCTGGGGTAGAGCCTTTCACAGCTGCCTTGTACAGTCAGGAACTGGGAAGGATGGGGAGAGAGCACCAGGTTGTGGCCCCCAGTGGGTAGATGCAGCAGGGCAGGGTGGTCAGAGGCACAGTGACATGGAGACGGCTGGCAGTGCCTGCGTGCCTGGGCCAACATCTCCTCTTGGTGAGGAGGGACTCAACGTGACGCACGGTGTGGCTCCTGCTTTAGCTCTGAGCTCATCACTTCTCTGCTCCCTACGTCTGTGCTCTCCGAGGTGTTAGGAGGGGGCTCCTCTCTTTTGAGTGCCCCACGCCATGCTGAACTCAGAGGCCTGGGATACTTCAGGTCACTCTCTTCTCAGGTTGGCTTTCTCCAGCCTTTGCTCTCGGGTTGAAGCAGCTTTATCCCTGCTGGCCAAGTGATGCTCTGCACCTCATAGATACGCCACGTGGGCCATTGCCATGCATGACCCTCATGTCTCCAGGGTGGAGGATGCTCCCCACTGCCTTTGAAGCCCCAGGCACAGCAATGGCTCTGGGCTGGGCACCACACAGAGCCGCGCAGATGGCAGCAAAGGAGGACATCCACCTGACACCAGAGCCATCAAAGCTGGGTCTGCCATGGCAGACAAGGCCCACGCCAACCTTGCGGTGCTCCTCCAGCCTTGGTGTGCGTGGCTGCTGTCCTCGGGAGGAGGAGGCAGCTCAACAGTGACACACAGGGCCCTGCACAAGATGGTGGTGGGGCTGGGCAGGGACAGTGGGACTCCCAGCGAGCCCACCATGGCCCCAGTGGGGTGGGATGCCTCGGCTGTGCCTCAGGACCCTGGAGCAGCTCCAGAGGAGCTCCCCATGCCCAGGGGACGTTTCCTGTTTGCTGCCCGTGCTGAAGCATCGGCCCTTCAACCGCCGCCAGTGCTCCGCTTCCGGCAGGGGCTCCCGCCCGGAGCCCCCCTGCACTATCAGCTCACCAGATGCCTTTTTCAGGATACTGTGGTAAAACTGTGCCGGGCAGGCGCTGTCATTTGGGGTTTTCTCTCATGTCAGCTTTGAAGACAAATTGGACAAGGAGGAGCGAGAGGGGGGGGAAAGAAAAAACAATGTATTTAGGCAAAAAAAAAAAAAAGAAAAAAGAAAGAAAGAATGATGCTCACCACCATCCTTGGCCAGGGCTGGCCCATGTGCTGGCGGGGCAATGGGTCCCCCAAGCGGCGTGGCCAATGGTGGGCAGGGGACAGGGTGGGCAGGGGTGTCCAGGATTGGGAGCGCCACCTCTGGGCACTGTCGGCCTCTAGTGGTGGAGGTGGCTGTGAGGTGCCATGGTGGCACCAAGGGTCCCATGGGCCCACCAGTATCATGGGGACTTTCTCCCATCCCTCTGGGCACTGTTGCCCACTGGGACGTTGTCCTCATCCCCGTGCTGCTGCCTGGTGGGACATGGTCCTCCTCTGGGACATGGCCCACCGTGCACTGGTGAGGAAGCAGGTGCTGCAAAAGGGGGTATGAGATACCCCTCACCCCTCAGTCAGCAACAGCTCAGGGTGACCCCAGACCAGCTGGGTACTCTCCAGGCCACTGGTCCACAGCCACGAGATGGTACTGAGCAGCTGCCAGACTGGGTGGACTAAGATCCAGGCAGCAGTACTGGGGAAGCAGGGAGGGACATGGTGAAAAGAGCACATGGGAAGTGTCTGCCAGGTCTGCCATGGGGCTGGGGTACCCAGGGTAGTGTGCCCCACTGCGGGGATGGTCTATGGACAGCTGAAGGGGACAGGCCATGGATTCTGTTTAACCTGAGAGCTTGTCAAAAACCCTGTGCTGGTGCAGGGTGTGCACAGGTGAGCACGTGGGTGTGTGCTCCCTGAGGCTGTAACACAACAGGAACCATTAAAGCATGGCTGCTGGCGTGGCACTCAGCATGTGCTCCAGCTCTGCTTCCTGCTGAAGTGGCAGGGTCCAGTCAACTGGAAGAGACGTTACTAAACTAGACGTGCTTTTGGATGTGCTTTCTCAGGGTGTACAGAGATGTGACACCCCCAGAGCCAACCACAGACCTGCAGAATTTGCTCTGAGTTAAGCCTGGTGATTTTCTTTTGTTGGATGAAAAATAAATTAAATAAAAAGGTGGCTGGTCTCTGTGGAGGTGCCAGCATGGGGAGGGGAGACAGGGTTGATGGCACAGAAGTAGTATTGAGCTGTCCCCACCCATGCAGGATGAATGAGGGGCTGGCTAGGGCTGGAGGGTGTGGGTGGGAGTTCCATACACTTAATATAAAACCTGATTTTCTTTCTAGCCCCTGAGTTTGAGCGCCAACTGGAGGATGTGTTGGACCTCCCGGGCTGGTCTTCAGTTCTCTAGTTTCCCTTGGAGGACTGTAAGTAAGAAGTCAAAGAGGGAGAAGTTGTTCTCTGGTTGCCTGGGACTCCCAGGAGAAGCTTTGGGTGTGTGGAGGGGAGGTGTGGGGAGGCAGAGGGGCAGTGGGGAGACAGGGGGGAGCAGGTGCCACCCTGTGTGAGGCAGGTGGCTGTGCTGAGCTGGGACCCGAAATCATGGCTGCTCGCTTTTGCCAGCAAATCTTGCATTTGTGTGGTTTCCTTTTCCTTCTTCTTCATACACTTTTTTTTCCTTCTCACTTCATTTTGTTCCTTTTGCTGTGGAGGCAAATTTCAGCCCTTCCAACCTTTTGGTTCCAAACTCTGCACAGGAATAAAACTAATCACAGATTCCCAGCAGGGCTCAGCTTTAATTACCCATGAGATGTTAATCTGCTGGAGTGTCTCAAGTGTTCCTATATTTGAGCCTTCCTTTTCCTTCTGCTGCTCTGCAATTCCCACAGCAGATGCCTCCCAACTCCTCACAGACTCCCCAGGCTAGTTTTTCTGAGCAAGATCACAAGTGAACTTCCTAATTCAGAAAAGCTTCTCTGAAGAGCAGCAACTCCCAACTCTCTCTTGAAGGCCTGGCTATTTTTGGAGGCAGCAGGAGGATAGAGGTGGTCCTCTGCACCAGCTTGGGATTCCTTCTGCCCACAGGTCTCAGGTTAGACGGCCAAGAGTGTGGCTGAAAGGAAGATGAGACCTCATGCCTGGATTCCCTGGTGGCAGTGCCTACATCCCTGCCCAGTGTTGGCTGTGATGCTTTAGGAACCTGCTGGCTCCAATTCCTCATGCTTGATGAGCTGCCAAGCCTGGAAGAAATAAGGGATACCCTTGTAAAGCAGCAGCTGGAATTCAGGGAGATCCCGAAGCCAGCCAAAAATGGTGCCAGCAAGGCCAGTCTTGGCCAGGGACCTTCTGGAGTGGCCCTGGTGGCAGAAGCCAGCATGGTGACACTGGTGGGAGGACGCAGTAGCTGCAGGAATAAAGCAGGCACAGCCTAACCCAAGTGGATGAGAGACTGAGCTCACTGATGGCTCTGCTGATGGGACTCATTCAGGCTGCTCTGCAGCAGCTCCTTCCTTCCTAGGAAGTCTGTCCTCAGCAGACAGCTTGGGACACACATCTGGCAAAGCGCACCTTCTGGGCGTATCATGGGGTCTGAGCAGGGAGATTGTTTGGAAATCTCTTTGGATGCATTTACCGTTTGTGAAACTGAACCATAAGAGAGATTTTCGAAGCCAGATGCCCTCAGAGCTGAGAGGGAAGACACCAGGAGATGGACATCTGACTGCCCTCCTGACCCAGAAACCCTCACAATTTTCCCCCACCCCATGATTTGGAGACTGCTCTCTTTATGTCTGGCAAACAGCCAAGCCCTAATTGATTCATTTATAGCAATCAGGTGTTGCTCTGCCTCTTCACCCTGCTCCTGCAGACACTGAGCTCCTGGTAGGTGCTGTGCTTTTTTTCCATCCTTTTTTTATTATTTATTCTCTGCGTAAATTTGCAGGAACGCAGAAATTGCTCAGGTTTCTAGGTTGCTGTGCTGCTTTGTGTTTGTTGAAGGGTCCCCTGCCCTATGTGCTGCTGTGGGTTGTTATCACAGGCTGCCCCCTCACAGGGACTCTGCTGTGTGCTTTGGGGTGTGAAGCACCTCCTTGCTGTGGTTCCCCAACAGCTCTAGGGGTTGCTGGCATAGGGGAGCAGGTAAAAAAGCTGGGCACCGCTCTGGGGGATAAAACTCACCCTGGGATATGTCTCAATCATACTCCATAACCCAGCTGAAAAGCCTGTAGGAGTCACAGTGTGCCTCTGCAGGGGTCTCCCGTCCAGCCCCAAGGACCTGCACTCAGCCCCATAGCAGAGCCATCCCTGGGCCACTCACCCCAAATTCCCCTTTCCCTGTGCATGAGCTGGTCCTGAAGGAGCAGCCCTGGAGGCAGAATGGGAGTGTGGGAGGCTGTGTCTCCTGGGAGAGTGGCAGAATGGAGCTGTGTGGAGAGCAGCAGAGTGTCACTCTGCAGCAGCTGTTTTATTCCTGGCCTCTGGAATTGGGGCAGCTCTCCTTGGGGACCAGAGGCCTTTTTAGCTGGGGCTGCCTGTGTTCATCCTGCCTATTTATAGCTGCTGTCTTTACAGAGGTGGTTTCCATTAACAAGCAGGATCTGAAGCTGCACAGCAGCTGTGGGCTGAGCTGTGTGATAGATCAGATCCCCTTGGGGTAAGAAGATACAGATAGACCACCAGCCCCACAGGGCTTTGTAATGGGCACAAGCTCCACTGTAACCTTGGGCATCTGGGCTGCCCACGCAGCCAGGCAGAAGTGGGATGTGGGGAAGAAAGGGTGGCACGTTCTGTGATTCAGTGATTGACTGCCTTTCCTCTGCCAGGGGGAATGGAAAGTTTAGAGTGTCTTTGAGATCACCGGTTTGATCCTTCTCCTCCCCTGGACCTGTCTGCTTTGTCTGGGTGCGACAGGCAGCCCCTGTCTGGCTTTGGATGCTCCTGGTACCCACCAAGTATTCTGTGTGTGTTCTGGCTCAATGGGTTAGCAGTGATTTACTTGATTTTACCTGTTGGTTATGCATACCCTTGTCAGGAAGTATTCTGGTTTCAGGACTCCTGACAACACCTGCACAGGGGGCAGAGAGGCAGGATTTAGGCTTGCTCACTGCTGCAGGGTGAGATTTGTGGGCACAGGAGGGAGCTGGCACCTGGCGACAATGTGATGGGCACCTGGGCTCAGGTCTCCTTCAAAATACTCCTAACAAACCACTTTGGAAGGTGTGTGGCCTGGGACAGAGGGCTTTCCCACTGCACCCTCAGTACTTAACCCAGGAAAGGGCAAGCGCAACTTCTATCCCAGATAAGAGAGCAGAGACAGTGTGTCTATGACAGACCTGGCCTATGTGGGTATAGGACAGGACAGGCAGCACATGTGGCTTAGCAACGGGCTGCAAAACATCCAGCTGCTTGTGGATGTTCAGGTACAGGGCTTGCAGGCTACAGGGACGATGTTTGCCCCCCACATGGTGCCAGTGCAGGTACTGTGGCACATCTCCACTGCCCAGCACAGCCGCATTTGGCAGCAGTAACCCCGTGAGTCACCGTTCTGTGGGACAACCCTGTGCTGGCCTAGTTTGTCGGCAGCCTCCAGCCCTCCTGAGTGTGCTTCTCACAGGAGGCTGCAGGTGCCCGGAGGAGAGGGCTGCACACTCAGCACCCCTGCCCTCCACACACAGCTCAGGCCAGGCAGAGAAACACACAGCCCCTTCTCCTGTATGAGAATCTCTTAACTACTTTGGTGAACAACTTAGTCAGGCAAGGGCAGTAGGGAAGATCCATACTGCTGCCCCTGCATCCAGCTCTGGGATGTCTGGCAGTGCACTGAGACAGAGAGGCACAGGATAAAAATTTCTTGTAAGACTGGTATTAGCAGGGAATTGCATGCACCACCCCTCCCCCCCCGCCAAGGTATGCAGGTGGGAGCAAGGGCCTACTTGGGCAATGCAAGGAATGCAGGGACTGTTGTCACACGCAGCAGGAAAGCACATGGCACACTGTGAGAAGCTGGCAGGAGGGTTCTATTGAGTGTTTTTCTCCCTGTGAGGGTGTAGGCACATGCACATCCCTAGGACACAAGGGCTTGGCTTTGTCCCCTGCCTGGGCGATGGCCTTGTGGTGTGGCAGAGCTCTGACCTCAAGGCACAGAGCTGACAGGAGACAGGAGTGGGCAGGGCTGAACTCTGCTGGCCATGCCTGGCCCTGGGCAGGACAGGGCCACCCAGCCCCTCTGCCTCCCCCAGCCCAGCAGAACACATAAAGGCGAGGCATTGTTGGTTTTATTTCAAGAACAAAGGTATCTTTTATTCTTTACAGAGATTCAACATTCAGGTTTGCCATGAGCGTCTTTGTGCTCACACTGGCTGTTTGTGTGCGTTTACTCAGAGCACATCTATACAGGGAAAACCAAAAGCAGGAGACCATTTCATAACCTGGTGGAGTCTCCCCTCTGGCAAAGAAACCCTGTTACCCAGCCAAACAGCATGATGGTGTGGTCCCTTGCACAGCGTGTGCTGCTGAGCACACAGGCTTTACAGAAAAATCTAAAAACAAAACATACTTTCGGACATTCCAAATCATCTTTCACCCTAATTCTTCTGGGAAGGAGTTTTGGCTCAAACTGTATCCACTCTCATCTCCCTTCATCCCTCTCCCCTCCATGTGGTCACTAAAGCAGAGTTACAGTGCATCGAGGATGTTGTCGATTTTGGTGACCAGGTCCTGGCGCTTGTTGGAATGCATCTTCTCGTTCTCGATGTACGTGTCCTTCTTGAGCTTGCCCGCCACCAGCCGCTCGGCCTCCACCGAGGACTTCAGGACGAGCTCCTTCACTTGCCCATCAAGTTTCTGAATCTCACTTACCTCACAGGGTGAGAAACAAAAGTAGTATTAGAGGAGGCAAAAAAACATGCCTACAATGAAGCTGGAGTAGAAGAGGTGGTAAAAGATGGAGGAAAAGATGAAGTCAGGGTTAAGTGGAAACATTTCCAATCCCTGAATATTGCCTCCTGAGCCATCATCTCTCCCTGGCACCATGTTACGAAGAATATCTCATTAACGCATAACTAAGCAGTGGGGAAAAAGGCACTCAGAAGACCCAGGAGACTATTAATAGAGTATTTAATCACAGCTTTTAAAGGCTTCAAGCTAAATCACAACTCTGACAGCTGGAAGATGTGTCCCTACAGTTAATATTCATGGTGTGTGAGTAGCAGGTCTGCCATGGCAGAGCTACTCTTTGACTTAGTAACAGATTAACTGAGGTGGCTGTTGATAAATGCACCTTAAAGACTAAAGTGTCCCTCACTTGGGATTTAAGTGGCTGTTCCAACTAAGTGTTGAAACATAGTGGAGGACAGAATGGATACTGGGTGCGTGCTCACTGTGCAATAGCTTTCAACATGGTACAGTGAAATACCCTGAGGAGCATCATGTTACCAAAATTGTGTCAGCACCAAATTCAAATGTGCAAGAAAACAAAAGATGAGGGAGAAGATTTTGTTTTGACTGGCATCAGTAGTAAAATCAGAGCTGATACTTTGTTGATAGTTTCCATTTCTGCAGAAGTGTCACTGCCATGAGCTCAATGAGAAGCATCAGGACAAAAGCATTCATGTATAGTCATGCAGCCGGTTCAAGGGCTACTTAAGAAATAGCACAGGCAGCTGTTTACCAGCAACACTTACAGGGCTGTATAACTGAAATTATTGCAAAAATAACACTTTTCACACCCCCTCATAGGGATGGAGCCATTTTCAGATGGAAAAAACTCAAACCGGCTGCAGAAACCAAACCTCAAAACTCATGTAGAATACTCAACAGAGCCAAGAATAGGAGAGCAGAAAAAAAAATTTTGAATTTCTTACTTTATCACATAAGTCAGAGCCTTCTGTCTTCAGTTTAGACTGCAAAGAGGCTATTTCATTTGTCAGGGCCTTGTGCTCCATCTCCAAAGACTTTTTGCCACTGTTGAGGGTGGAGATGTCCCTTGACTGCTTGTACTTATTCACTGCCTCATCAAAGTGACGGTACAGCCCAAGCCTCTTGTTCACCAGAGTAAGCACCTGCTCTGTGATGCAGGCAACCTTCATCCGAGCTTCAGCAGCTGGATCCTGCAAGAGAACAGGAGGGAAGATCAAAGCAGTCGTATTTTTGACCTGCATCAAGCCATGCCTGCAATCTGCCACAGGACTGTTACAGAAACTGCTCCCTTTGCAATTAAGTCAATTGACAGTAATTAAGTGAATGGTACAAGTTCGGCACTTAGCGCAGCCCAACAAATACCTTAACAACCAGTAAACACTGCAGAAAACACTGCAGGAGGAGAATTGTGGACATCCCTGCTTCTCGAGGGGATTCCTTTTCATCCAGAAGGCAAAGCTTTGGTTAGCCTTAGGACGCAAGTTCAAACCCTGCAGGAGTACCAGTGCTCAGGCTCCAAACAAACAGGGCTCCACTTAAGCACCCAGTAAAACATAGAGTTGGTGGGAACACTCAGAGAGATTTATTGGTCTGCAAAATCTCTACCCATCAGCTGAGGAAGCCACTAATGCTTCCACAGGGCTCTTCCTCATACAGACCTTAGTGATGGAGAAATCCAGCCTCACGTAGACAATCACGGTGAAGAACAGGATGTAAAAGGCTCCAACCACCAACAGAGGCTCCTGCAGCATCAGGATTTTGTTGAAGGTGTAGTGAACCTACAAGAGAAGTTCCAAACACTGAGCAGTGACCAATGTTACTACAGAACATAACTCCCCTTCTGAGGCAGCAGCAGAGCTGGCCATGCAGTCCAGCAAGGGTTTATCTCTGGAATTTAATATGGGAGACCATGCTGTTGATTCAGAGAGGGAACAACACTCACCACAATGTCCTGGATGTGCTGCTCCACCAGGTTGTTTTTGTGTGCCACAATAACAGGACGTCCAAAAGTGTCCAGGTACGTGTAGTGCAGCTCATCTGAAGCACGATTGATTTCATAGGGGCTGTCCACATGGATATTCCTGTGGATAAAACCAGGCAGTCCTGTATGCCTCTACATTGTTTGAGATGATGTAACCTAGGACTTGTCTGGCCAACTGTGGCCGCTAGCACAAGGTAAATTATGCAGTTTCAGCGATGCTCCAAAAGGAAGCAAAGCTGTGTTCCAAGGTCTCCTCCACGTGCACAGTCATGGTTTTGATTCACTGTCCTCAGGCCATTAGAGCAGGCTGGAGAATTGCCACCGTCACAGCACTGTCTGCAGTAACAAGCCAGGAGTAATGACACTTACTTGGCACCTTCTGGCAGGACAATCTTGACCGTCAGAGAGTCCGTAACCTGCTCATCAAACACGTGGTCAACAAACCTCATCTTCAAGGCATACTGATCACCTAGAGTGCAGAAGAGAGGGTGGTTACAGATCCTCAGAGAACAAGGGACAGCCTTGAAGCTCAGCTCCCAACAGAGGTGGGAGCAGAATTCAGACGGATTAATTGTGCAGCAGGGGGCACTAGCTCACTCAGGTATACTCAACCACATGTCTACAAAAAACTGAAGGAAGCACAAAAAGGCTGGATTTGCATATTCTAGAAATAATAGCTAGCAACTGTTGTTGCTAAGGTGCAGTGTACTGCAGCTTTCAATTCTTTACTGTACAGAAACCACCTTTAAACACAGAGGAAAAGGTCTTCTATCCCCTTCCCCGCGCCACTCACCAAGATTGTAGAGGTATTCATAGCTTGGCAAATTATAGCCAATGATGTAATGGGTTTTCCAGCCCCCGAAGAGTGGGAATCGGGGACGGATCTCCATCTCCACAGAGTCATCCAGGACAAGGAGGTGGCTGGTGGAAATGTTCCCGATTTCATCTCTGTAATAGACATCCTGAGCAGCAGCTGGGAGAATGGTCTGTATGGAAAGAAGCAACAGTCAGACAGGAGTTATTCCCAGTGAAACTGGCAAAACCAGTAATGGCTGTTAAGCACTGAGAAACTGTGCTTCCACACAAGACATGACAAAATGGCCATTCAGTTGCACTGAGCAGTAAAACTGTGCTATTATAAGCAATCACAGAAGTGGCTGCCAGCACTAAAATCACTTGGCCTTCAAATGAATGTGCTTTCTCCAGCCCAGTTTCAAACACTCCAGACAGCAAGGGATCTCATCATGCCCACCAGGACAGCAATTCCCTTTTCACTCCAGCCCACTGCCCAAGCTCACTGAGCTTCCTGGCTTTACACTCAGCAAAATGAGATTTCTGTTTGGCTGCACCACCTTAGAGAATTACAACAATCAGTCCTGGAGGCTTCAAGTAGAAAGGTTTTGGTTCAGATAAAAACATAATACTTTTCACATCTGGCTAGCAGAGCCACAGCTTTAATTCTTGTTGAGAGCTTTGTGAGCCAGGAATGAATGGGTGAGCTTCCAATTAATACTGTTCAACATGATGAGGATATGGCAGAGAAGGCACCTCTGAAAATAAGAAGGTGGGGACAGAATGAACGGCCCTTGCACACTGGAAAACCAAAAGCAGAGCTGCCAGTACAAGGATAAGTGGTTTAGAGGGTCCCTGAGATTGGAGGGGTGGGAGCGTGGAGAAATACATACCCTGTACGTGCAGTCTGTGGCCAACATATGCAATAACCTCGTAATGCTGCCTCCAAAAGCTATTCCTATTTAGCATGAGCCTTCTCTCAAAACAGATTGGAGCTTTAATATTCCCTTATTACTGGGGTAAAAAGGTAAAGATAACTGTATAGTTTTTTCTCTGGGGATGTAAGACAGAGGGAAGCCACAGATAAAAAAAATACAGGTGCAAAGTGTCAACCTTAAAAGACTTGACAGAAGAGATCCCACTGTCTGGCTGTCTCTGGTAGTCATATCTGGAGAAAGGCCCTTTCAGCACTGCTCCTGTGTGCTTTAAATCAACCGTCTCTTCAACCGCAATGTTGCCCCAGTGGGACACCTCGATGACTCGTGTCATGCTGGTGATGGTCAGGAATGGACTGTTGTTTTCATAGTGTACCTTCAGAGTGTCCTAACAAGAATAAAAACAAAAGATAAACTATTAGACCTGAAGTAAGAAGCAAGGTCCCCTCACAATTATCCACACTGTGTGCCACAGAGAACTCTTCTTAGCAGATGCTGCAGAGGTGAATCTGAGTGCACAGGAAGGTCTGAGCCATGCAGCCCAATTCACACACTGGGTACCTGGAGGGTACTCACAGGTTACAACCCACAAGTCTGGCTGTGTTATAAAGGCGAGGGGAGCTAGAGATGCAGTGTTCCCCACTGCAGATACACCCCTGCCAAAGCCATTTAGAAACTAGTTTGGTTTGCTCTGTGGACACCAAGCAGCAGTCAGCAATCCTGTCTGTACTAGGAGCACCTTGCTGGAGCATGTGTTCTTGGCCTGCATGTGGTATAACTCAGGCTTGACATGCGATTCTTACACAAAGGCCTCTGCTTCTCCCTCTCCAGCCTCTGAGACATATCTTCCATGTTTGGACGATGCTCTCTGCAGAGTCACAACCCCTTTGCACAGACATTTACCTGGCTGTATGGAGGAATGTCCTTGAAGGGACCGTATTCAATCATGTCCTCAGTGCGGGAAGGGTTTCCCAGCTTGGTGTAACTCTCCACATTCCTAGAGGCCAGTTTGACCCGAGTCGTTTGGGTCTTGGTGAAGTATGGTGAGTAGAAATAGTGATTTCCTTCAAAGACCACAAACTGCTTCTCACTTTGGGTGATGTGGGTGGGGTAGGGCTGCAGGACATGTGTGAAAACCATTTCAACAGAGACACGGATCTTGGCTCCTGGTGCCAAAGGAGATGGCAGCTTTACAGAGAAGAATTTTCCACTGAAAGGGAGAACAACAGGTAAGTCATGTGAGATTTCCCCTGCGAGTGCATTCAGATCCACCCACTGCAACATCCCCTGTGTAAAGCAGGCCATGTATCACATGTATCATGTGATTTGGGCCAGTATTCTACTTGCTCCTCTGAGAGGTACAGATGCCTTGCCCCATCAGGTATGATCACTCTGGAGTGGGGAGGCAGCACAGGGTGAGCTGTGTCCAGGCACAGTTATGGTCTTTGCTTCATCAAAACACCTGGCTCCCATTTTGGAAGTGGAACGTATGGTGACACATCCTCTTCCTGATCCTGCATTTAGAAAGCATGCTTCGTTTATAAAAATGCTTTCATTTTTTTAATTCTTCTCCAAATGACAGAAATTATCTGGATCAAAGGAAGCATGTGCATGTGTCCAGAAGACAATTCACAAACATCTTAAGTACCTATTCCCACAAAGTCTGTTCATTCTCATTTTTTTGCCTACAGGATCTAAAATGCAGGAATAGCCAGAAAATGAGCAAGGTTTTGGACCAAGGTTCCACAGAATGGATTTAGAGTTCACCAAAACCGTAAAGATGCACGAGACAGACCGAGGTGATGAGCA
Organism: Grallaria varia; assembly: GCA_013396735.1. Classification (NCBI taxonomy): domain Eukaryota; kingdom Metazoa; phylum Chordata; class Aves; order Passeriformes; family Formicariidae; genus Grallaria; species Grallaria varia. The sequence continues at coordinate 2,330,750 of VWZG01006450.1, forward strand.
GTGATCAGACCTCATGTCTCTCCTGGCAGCCCAAGAGCAGGATCATATGAGACATCCAGGCATGTCACAAACTACAGTTTACCTTGGCAACTTAACTCTACAGCTACTATCCTCTTGAAACCCAGCTGCATCGTGCTCTTGAGCCACTTTACAGGCACCCTTCACCTCACAGCTCTCACAGCTCAGAAAGCACCTGGCTGCCCAGTCTTGCAGCATCTGCACAGCATTCCAAGTTTGGCAGTGCAGATCCTTATGCCAACAGCAGCATCCTCTCCCCCTGCAGAGTGTGAGAGCCCATGCTGCGCCACAGTACCCAGCACGCAGCGGTGCACGCAGCAGACTGAGCAGTGCTCTGGGCACACAGCCACAGAGCACTTAAACTCCCTGTAACCACGACTGCCAACCACCTGAGCTCAAAAGGGAGCAACGGGCAAGAGCATGACTATACTGCTTCTCTCACCTGGTGTCCCTTAATAAAGAGCCAGGGCATTACACAAGGCACTGAGTACAAGAGACTAAGCATGGCTGAGCCCCCACAAAGGCAGCCGAGCTGCATTTGGGAGATTCACTTCCTCACAGGGTGCTGCCCTCACCAGCAGCCATGCATGACTGTGGGGAGCAGCTTTGTGTTGCTTGTGCTGGGCTCAGTGCAGAGATCTAAAACCTCATGTGTTATCTGCCAAGGAAAGAGCATCAGCAGGAAGGGAGTGCCTTCTACTGGGGCCTCCTGAGCTGCAGGAATTAGGTTTGGCTGCTTGTGTGAACCATGCCCCCTGCCTCTGTAACACCCCAGGACGAAGCCTGAGTACAGAATGGTCCTTTTGAGGAAGAAAAGACTCTAGGATCTCCAGGTACGTGAAACCGGGGTGGTATTTCTGCTTCACAGGGGGGACAATTGGGAATGTCCCATGCACAACTCTAAGTATTGACCTTGGAGGGCGATACTCACCTTTTGCCCTTTACTTTAGTCTCTCTCACTTCCAAGGTGTTCTCCTCCTCTTCCTCACCCTTTACCTGCTCCAAAACAACAGGCTGATCAGTGTGCTGCTGTTCAAAAGACTTAACAAGTCCAGGCCAAACTTTGTACAGACCCTGTATGGAGTTTTTAGAGGTGATGCTCCCCAGAAAGTACAAGCTTATATAATTAGGTTATTAAGGAAATAAAAAAAAAAATAAAAAATAAAAGCCCTTTCATAATGTTGTTCATGAATACAAATTGCAGCGTGGTCAGTGTGCAAAGATATACTAGAGGTTTCTGGTCATTTTCATGCTCCACTCAGCCTGGTTCCCAAGGCTGCACAGCCACCGTAACTTGGGAAAATGGGAATATTGGTCAAATGCTTTTGTGATTTCTCTCGTGTCTGGGGACTGAGCAGGACGTGGGAGTGTGGCTTGACCAGTAGCGGTATCCTATAGATCTCTGTATATAGATACACGACACATACTACTTCTGTATGGCGTACAGAGCTGTACACACTGACAGTACTCGCGGTGAGATCAGCAGGGCCGCGCTGCTCGTCCGCCTGTGCCGTGGGTGAGCACGGAGCCCCCCTGGGGACCCCAGCCCTGCTCGGGCCGAGCTGCCGCGACCCCCGCCCAGCCCAGACGGCCCCGCAGGCCGCGCGGGCTGCGCTCCCCCGCGGGATCCGGGAGCGGCGCTCGGGCCCCGGCAATGCCGACGTGTCCCTGCGGCCGCGGGGCCGGGCATCGCCCGCGGCCCCTCCGCGCCCCCCACCCCGGAGCGGCGCTCGGGCCCCGCTCGCCGCGCTCACCTGCACGCCCAGGTGGGCCAGGCGGGGCTCCAGCCCCGGCTCCAGCGCCAGCAGGAAGGAGGAGGCGGCCGCGCCGCCCGCCGCGTTGGCGAGGCTCAGCTCGGCCGAGACCTTGGCCAGGTGCGTGCTGAGGTCCAGCGAGCGCCGCGCCTCCTCCAGCAGCAACTCGGCACCGGCCCCGGCGGCCGCCAGGCAGAGGAGCAGGAGGCGGCACGGGAGTCCCGCCATGGCCGGCACTCCGCGGGGAGGGCACAAGATGGCGGCGCCCGCGCTGTACGGGCTGGGCACAAGATGGCGGCGCCCAGTGGGGGAGGAGGCTCGCGATGGCGGCGCACAGCGGCGGGGGAGGCCCGGCCCCCCCGTCCCCGCCTTCTGCGGTGCCTGAGGACGGAGGCTGGGCGGGCTCCTCCGCAGCGCCGGGGGTGGATTCGGCCTCTCGCTAGTCCGGGAGCTTCCCGGTGCCAAGCTCCCGGCGGCCCGCCCAGGGGTTCCCGCGGTGCGCGGGGCCCGTTCCCCTGCGGAGCTCCCAGGCCCGGGCAGGCCCTGCTGTTGTTTCCCACCCTTTTGCCTGGCAAGCAGCAAAAAAGCAATTAATGACAAATAATCCAGGACGCTCAGGGCTTTTGCACCTCCCACAGCCACCTGTCCAGCCACGGCCCAAAGCAGCTCAGTTGCCTCCCCGCTTTTAGCGGCGGCCGGTTCCTGACGGGGCTCCGGCACCCGCAGCAGCGTCCAGGGGCAAAGGGGCAAACCCTGGAAGAGCTGGGACGGGACGGCCCGGAGGGGCTGTCAGTGTGGGTGGCACCGGGACGGAGCCCCGGGCACTGCACAGGCTCGGGGGTCGATGCCCTTATTACCCTGAGCCTCAAACTGGGACGGTTTGTTTCACCGGCCCGGCACAGGGATCGCCATCGCTCTGCATGGTGAGGCTGAACACAGGAAGATTTTAAGCTGAGCCCAAACCTGCTGCTAAAAACCACTGACAATTGACAGCTAGACAATGCCAGAATGGAAGTGCTGCAGGCAGCCCAGGCATGGTAACCAGTCCTGAACAGACTTAAAGACAGCTGGAGAGAGGAAAATGCTAGTGGTTTAACACATGACTGGGGAAGAGGTGATTGACACTTTATTCCCAAACATCTAAAGCAGATAAAAGCGAGGAACGGATGTTGTCTGCCTGCCGTGATTGCTGGAGCAGGGCTTTTGCCTGTGAGCCCTGTGGGACAACAAACCTTTCATGTTTGCATAATGTGATCCAGGACTCGACCCTTTCTTTAAGATCCTGATATGAGTCACAGAGATAATTCTCTGATTTGGACTGAGATTGCCAAGTATCGGAAGGGGATTTCCTAAATATGTGCTTGGATCTGGAGTCAAATAGCCCCTTGGCAAAGGCTAAATAAAATGGGATGTCTCCTGGAGTGCTGTGTTCAAAACAGCATAATTTCTTAACTGGCCTTCCCTTTCTCCCTTTCCTATCGGGGAAATTTTCTTGGCAAATGACTTCCATTTCTCTTTGATTTATTTAGGCACCAGCTCTGTGAATTTGGCAGCTGGCCTGGTACAGGCAGGTAATTTTGTCACTGTGTTTTGGGTGGCAGCAGTGCTATCTTCCAGCAGCACAGCAGGACATGACTGCAAGGGTGGGTGTCCACCTCCACAGCCTTGTGCTTCCAGCTATGGAGATGTTCCAGGTCCCTCTGCTGTCCAGGAAAAGCCTGTTTATCTTGGCCCTCTTCTCCAAAGATCCAGGCTTTGGGGCCCCAGAACTGAGTAGGCATGTTCAGGGGGAAACAACTGTGAAAGAAGGGAGGCTGAGTGAAACAGCCACCTCTGATTTAAGGCTGGCCAGTGGTGCAGTATTTGCAGACTCCCTCCAGTTGTCCAGGTTGGGTCTGCTGTGGAAAGGTTCTCTGCTAGGAATGGCTGTCACTGTTCTTCCCTCCACGTGTCACAGGGAATAAATGAACTCCAGTCAGCCTCTTTAATAACATGTGCAGCTCCAGCTTTTATTTCCCTCTCTCCTTCAGGGCAATTTCTCCTGGCAAAGGGAGAGAAAGAAATAAATGCACATGTCCTTTGTGTCTGGAGATACTTCGGCTTCATTTGTCACATCCTGGGCCAAAGGTTGCTCTCCTATGGGTTCATCCCAGAGGCTGGATTTGAGCTTGCTGGTGAATGCAAGTTTCAGCATCTGACCCATCCTAGACCCCAGCAGGCTCTGAACCAGGCTGTTGGACACTAACCCCGTGTTTGGATCCATTTCTAATTGCGATAATTGAGTCATGCTGAGCCTGCACAGCATCTGTTTCAAGACTTCAGCCCTACCACATAGGCTAAATTTATCTTTGGGTTGAAAAGCTGCTGCCTTTGGGCTTGTTCAAGGCTGAGCTTTGCTCTGCAGGCCCATCTCGCTGCTGCCCTGTGAGCAGTGCCGGGCAGTTCATGTGTGGGTTCAGACACAGATGCCTCTGGCCCCTGGCTGGGTGTGCTGGTGGTGGTGGCTGGGACAGCTCGGGGACACCTTGCAGGCCGTGTTTGAGCAGGGATGGGCTGCTTCTGTGGGACCCTCTGCCTCCTAATTATCCCAGGCTGCAGTGCCTGTGTGCAGATCTGGCCACCCAGGCCTGGTTCCAAGCAACAGTGAGAGCCAGGGGTCCACAGTTGCTTTTTTTCCTCTCTTTTATGTGTTGGGGTTTTTTTAATTCCCTCATTGTGAGGAATGTCCCCTCCAGCAGTACTGCACCAGAGAGCTGTGGGTCAGGAGGCAGCAGGAGAGAGGTTACCAGACCCTGTTGCCATCCAGGCACTCATACAATCCCCCAGCTCCTGGTGTGCCGTGGAGAGAGCGTGTCACCCTCAGGGCCACCGAGCCGTGGGAGAGGAACAGCCTCGGTGAAACCAGTGCCCGCCCAGCCGTCTGCCAGGGCTGAGGCATGAGAGTGGTCTAATAAATGCCTCTGGCAGGATAAGCCATGGACAGAACTGCACCCCAGGAAAAACCCTGCACTCCTCTGTTTTCACAGGGCTGATGCCAAACTCAGAGCTGTGTCATCTGTCAGAGCAATTTGTTCTCAAGGAGGGAAGGAGAAGTTGCTTTTCAGCAGGAGTGGGTTGGCTGTAACCGCAGAAGCACACTGAAGCCTGTAGCAGCAGGGAACAGGACTTACCCTGGTGTGATCCTCATGCCAGCAGGGAGCTTGCACCAGGAGTATGCAGGGACCATGATGTAATTGTATTGCTCTCTGAGAACACCAGGTCAGGAGCAGGAGTTTAAACACAGCTGTGGGTGTGTAGCCGAAGTCATCCTGGCAACACCTTGAAGATTTTAATACAAACCTGTCAGTGATCCTGAAAAACACACAGGCACGTGGCTGTTGTGATGACTGAGAAAAAAACCTCCCTGTTTCAGATTTTACTGATGTTTCACTGTTTAACCCTGTCCAGGTAAAATCAACCAGCCTTCTGGCTGCCAGGGAGAAACAGAGGGCACTTCTCTCTGGATTCAGTCCCTAGTGAGGTGTTGCAGTTGCCAGCCATAAGAGCACAGACAGAGCATGGCAGAGTTTGCTTAGCCTTGCTAAGGCACTCAAAACGCAGCTGGGGAAAGAGAAAAGAAACAGTCTTGAGTTTCATTATTTTTACAACCTCATTTTTTAGCTACTCAGCATAACTCATGCTGAGCCTCTGCCAAGCAAAACACAGCACTATTCTTGTTTGGGGTTCGCCTGTGATTTCCATGGGAGGAGTGGGCCTGGAGGGGGCTGGTTGGGGCTTGGCTCCTGTGCTTTGTTTGGCTGCTCTGGAAACATCTCCTGCCTTCACAGAGACAGTGGTGATGGGGCATACTTTGCTCAGGGGCTGCTCCTCTGGTTTTTTTTCAAGTTACTTTAGGTATCTGCAGTAGTCCTCTCTGCCCCCTTATAGTGCTCATCTTTCTTTAAAATAATTTCTTACTGTTTTTTAAGAATGTCTCTTTTCCTCTCTGTGTAAGACTACAAGACTCAGAAAAACTGATGAAGAAAACTCTCTGTGCACAGCAACTGTGCACAGCATTGGGAAGCACACAAGGATAAACTCCTGGAAGAAAATGGCACATTGTCCGTGAGTTTTGTAAGGAGGTGAGACCACTGTGTGATGAGTGTTGTTGCAATAAGGAATAAAAAAACTGAAGCAAAAAGGAGACTTCATCACTTTAAAAAGTAATTTTAACTTTGTTTTTAAAGCTTCCTGGAAACGTAGCTGAAATAGCCATAGGCAGGCACCGACTGGCTGTGAATGGAAAAAGTCTGCTACCCGTGTGCAGCTAAAATGCGGAGCCTGAGCAAGGTACATGGTCCATCGAGGAGACTTGCTTTGGGCTGGGGTGGGTCTGGATTTTGTCACAGGATCAGGGCATGTTTTGGATACAGGGAACAGTGCTGGTTTAACTATATTAAAAAATGAGGGTGTAATCAGGGCTGCCACTCAAGTATTGCCCAGTGGAGACAGGACCTGGGTGCAACACCCCCTTCAAACCACCCCTGGGGTGGCCTGCCCGCATCGCCCCGCAGCGTGGAAATGCCTTCAGTGCACTGGCGACAGCAAAGCCAGAGGGGCAGAGAGGGGGACCGGGTGCATGTCCTGGTTTGAAAAGACAAATGCAGCCTTTCCCGGAGAACCAAGGGGGCAGAGAAGCCCGTGGGCACAGAGGGGACATGCTGGCCCTTGGAGCAGCAGCTGAATTGCACCTTGGCACAGAGTCACACCTCTCCATTTGCTCGTGTGCCCCAGGGTTAGTGGTGAAGGCAACAGCAGCCGCCTTTGGCAGAAAAGCACGGGGACAAACGCGGTGAGAGAGCCGCCGGGGGAATCAAGGCAGGCGCGCCTCAGTGGCTGGTGCCGAGCTCCCTGACCTGGCCTGGGTGTGCCGGGGTCCCGGCGGGCAGTGCAGGCAGCGGAGCCCCTTCTGCCCCGCGCAGACCGGGCGATGGGGTCGGTGCCAGCTCCGAGCGGGGACAAAAGGCCTCACCCTCCTCCCTCCGGCCGCGTCCCCCGGCCCGCCATGGCCCCGCCGCCGCCGCCAGGGGGCGCCCGGGGAGCGCCGCGGGGCGGAGCCGCTGCCGGGGGCGTGGCATTGAGAGGCCACGCCCTTCACCCCGCCCCGGTCGCTGCGGCCGCGCCTCGGCGACGACAATTAATGAATTAACGCCGGGCCGGGTACGCTCGCCCGCCCGCCCGTAGGATCCCGGCAGAAGACCCCGCTGAGGCGGCGCCCCCGGGCCGCGTGTGATGGGTACGGGCAGCTCCCGCTGCAGGCTATCTGCAGTGTCACTGTGCCATCCGGCTGCCATCGCCGTCCCCCAGCCCGCCAGGCTCTGGGCCGGGCAGTGCCTCTCCTGGGGTCACTTCAGGAGGTGGTTTGTCCCCAGCGTGAAGGACGGGAGGTGGCGGGGAGGGTGTGCAGCGAAGCAGTGCCCGGGTGCCATGGGACTGCAGTGGCTCTTAGTGCCCGTCTTTCTATAAGTGCTGTTGCATTTTTCCTTCTAACGCTTTTGAGTCTGGCAAACGTGGCGCCAGGACGCATCTGAGAACAGCACAGTCCCTGGGCCATGATCCTGCCCTCAGTGGTAGTGAAGCCTGGCGAGGAATTGTCACTGGCCACACAGTACAATAGCTGAGTTTCCACCTTTGCATGAAGCAACTCCTCTTTCTCAGCTTGTTTTCAGAAAGGAAGGCACTTGCTGGTGTATCTACTTAGAAGTCTGTTATTCATGTGGAGTTTAAACTTGGATTTTAAAGCACCAGGTTTGCAGGATCTGCCACAGCCAGCGGGAAGTTGAGGATCCCACTGACAGCAGCAAGAGGGGGTCATTTGCAGATTGATAGCTCTTCTGCTCCCTCCAGGAGCCCTGTGTTCAAGCAGTGCTTGCTGTGAGATAATGCAGATTTCTCACCAGGTTACTAAACTTTGGAATCTGCTGGCAGAGAGTTCCCTGGCTGATGCGCTGTGAAGTGCTAGCTGGGATTTACATTTCCCTTGCTAAGGCAGCCACTGAGCCCGTGCCAGGCTGAATAAAAACTTCTGACCCAAGCCGGGCTGTTCATGGACCTCAGTGAGCACGTATGTGGTTGTAAGCAGTGGCCCCTTCCCCAGAGACAATCTCATCATACCCTGCCAGATGGCTGGTGGTGATTCCTTCCCATCTCAGGTCTTTTGATGTGTGACCCAAAGAGAGGGAGCATTAACCCTTTGTGAACAGCATTGGTCTGCAGCAGTGAATTCAATCACTTTCCTGATAAGAAAAACACCAATGATCAAGGAAAAAAGAAACATGAGGGTCTTTTGATAATTTTTTCTTATTCTTTTCTCTAAAGGCCTCAGGCTCCTCACAAATAGCTCTCCTGCCTGCCTGCCTGCTAAGAAATGCTTGATGTTTGTGTTGGGTTTCACTGAGTCAGCAGAACTGATCCACTCCAACAGAAAGGATGGCAGCCAGTGCCTCACTTAACCCCACACAGGTCAACCAGAAAGCAGCTAAAAGACAGCCTTAGCCTCCAGCAGGCTCTGATGTTGGGATGGCCCTGATGTCTGAAGAAATTTGGCAGGAGTGCAGGTCAGGCAGAGCAGATGTTCCTTAGGCTGGCATTGTGCCGGGGTAGATGCGATAATGCATCTTTTGTAGCCTGACTGCTCGCAGATTGGCCGAGAACTTCACTGAAGGAGAGAAGCCCAAAGAGATCCTGTTCATCTAAACAAAGTAGGAGGTGCTGATTTCTATTTGCCAGAAATTTGGGCACCTATATGGCGCTAGCCCTGAGTGCTGGAACAGAGTAACTGGAGCTGTAACAGCCACCTATAAGCACTTCAGTTTAGGATCGTGCTTTGTGAGGCATACCTTCAATTTGGTGGCTCAGGGATTTGCAAACAGTGAGTCATAACTCCCTGGGGTCAGAAATGCAGCTGCTGAGGCACCAGGCACTGAAGAGTGTTGTCCAAGATAAAAGCAAAGCAAACCTCACTGCCCACACACCCTTGTGCTTCAAGGCTGAGTATCTTTGTCACCGTCTTTGAAAACATGCACTTAAAAATATACCAGCTTCTTGTGGTTGCCATTGATACGGGATTTACTTTTCCTCTTAGAGCAGACAAGAGGGGATTGTGAAAATCTGTCACTTGAAAGAGTTGAGGCAGATAGATCTGAAGCTAATATGCAGCACACCATGCCTGCAGAGAGGTGGCTGGCATTTGAGGAGGGATTCACACTCATGTCCATGTCCTTCCCAGGGAGGATCCCAGAGGAGCTCCCTGGCTCTCTGCAGACAACCCTTGTCCCTTCACACCTAGGATGGACCTGCAGGTCCCAGAGAGTGTGCTGCAATGCAGCCAGTTTGGTTCCTACCCATGGAGTCCTGTCTTTGGGATTCTTTTTGGCACTGACTCACTGCTAAGGAAGAAACGACACAAGTCACCTGTCCTACAAAGTGTCCCACTCACAGTGGTCACATGGCACCAGGCTCCTGTCCCATGACACATTCTGGGTACAACAACAGCATGACATGGCCACCTTTTCCACAGAGCACCTGGATGCAGAACTCACAGTGCTGGTCCACTCTATCACACACCACCTCATGCAGAGAGGAGCAGTGGCACCAGCTGTGGGTCCTGCAGAGTGTCCCAGGCACTGCCAGTCATCAGCCTGTCCTGCCTGTCCCCCTGGCTTCAAAACTCTCTGTATCATGAGCTGAGAGGTCTCAGGCTCACCAGATCTTCATTGTGAAGGCTTCAGTGCTTAGTAACAGCTTGCAGAACCTGCTACTTTGGTAGCACACTCCTTTAACAAAACCTTGATCCCTGAAGGAAGGCCAGTTCTGCAAAGGCCTGTGAAGTTCTGTGCTCACTGTTTACCTCTCTCCGGACCTATTTTTATACCATTCCCACAATTTAAAAAACCTTTCAGAAATGTCTGTTTAGAAGGACACAGATCTGACAAAGTAACTGACTCACTCTGGCCTCAGGGAAGTTGCTTCACTCCATGGATCATCTTCTCCACTTGAGTACGAGAACAATCATATGAAATTACCCAGCATACCTCCAATGCAGCTGTAAAAAAATAATGAGTTGGTATTTAAAACCGGCTGTAACAGTGGGCAGGTGTTGGTGTGAGAGAACCTCTGTAGTTGGAGAGGCAGGACAGCTGGGACACCCGCAGGGGACTCGGGTGATTGTCACTATTTTTGTGACAGCCTCATGGGATTATGGTTATATATAGGATGTGGACACCTTTTTGTGCCTGAGCCCAATGTCTGGGCCATCAAAACACTCCTTTCCCCTGTGACATTTCACCTTTCCAGGGGTTTTGGTTTCTACCAGTTTAGGCTCCAGGTAACTACGGTGGTGCCAAATGGGTAAGAGCAAAGCTGTGTGGTGTCCATCTGACACCATGACCACCACCATGGAGGGGCTCAGGCTTCAATGGCTGCACTTAAATCATATATCAGTGCTTTGTTTTTCAGATGTTCATCCTCCAGCAGATGCATTTTATCAGTGAGCAGAGAGGCTGTTAATCCCTTGCACTGTGTGCAATGTCCACCTCAGGCTGGAGATCTGCCATGAGCAGTTGCTTCCTATAGTTGCTACCTGGTGATCAAGTCTTGTCCAGAGCTACCTTTTTGTTTCAATGTGTTGCTGCTTGGAAATCATTTGAGGATTGCAAAGGTAAAAACACTAGTAGATTACTGGAGCAGTATTTATAGTGCAGGCAGGGATTAGGGAACAGGGCAGGCAAAAGACTGTGGCTGTATTCTTGCTGGTGGAAATGCATCTGTAGTCATGCAATAGCAAATTTGCAATTAACAAAATGCCAGCAGAAGCAGGGGGAATCTGCTTTAGACAAGGTAAATCAAAGGATGACAAAGCTTGGCGTATCAAAGCAAGATCTTGTGTTTACTGCATTTTAGTTCCCTTTTATAGTTTTAGTAAGTTAGATCATTATAATGATAATTTGAGGAAGCTGGTGTGGAAGGCCAAAGGTGACGAGGGAAAGCATTGCACATCCAGATGAGAGAGTGCAGCCACACACAGGGATCTCTGGACAGCCAGTTTTCACCGAGGCACGGCCACTGTGCTCCGGTGCCACACCTTTCTGGGCTCAGAGACAAAGAAAGGTCCCACGGTTGTGCCCAGCGATGAAGAGGAGTGACTACAGGACTCTGAAGAGCTGAAACATGCTGCACAAGTATCAGGAGAATGAGGGGACTCTCCCAAAGCTTTTAATGTCAGAGATGGCCAGAGGTGGTCTTATTGTGTGACTGTAGAAGAGGATGAACGCATTAAGCATCGTGGGGAATGTCAGACATTTGCAACTCATGTCAAGGATTTTAGGTGCTACAGCTAAAGGGATGTGATGTGCTCCTCTAGGCCTCTCTGCAGGCCCTTCCCAAATCAGCAACCAGCAGGTGTTTTGGTAGTGCTGTTCACTCCATCATCTCATGCACTGAGAAGGGAAAGGGAGGGGCCCTTTTGGTCCAAGGGCAAAAGCAATGAGGTGATGTCAGACATATAATGTTTTATTGTCTCTAACTGGATCAGGAAGATTAGTAAATAGAGATTAGATGACACAAAGGGAAGAAAATCAAAGCAGGAGACATTCTTACTTCCTGGTTTAGAGGAATGAGTGCATGAAATAGGCTGAGGCTTCTGCATTGGTAAATGTCTAAAGACTTGTCACTGTAGATCTACTCACCTATGTGAAGGTCCCTCAAGGACAGAGAATCGAATTCTTCCAGGTAATATTAGTGATTGGGAAGCACTGGCACAGGGATACAAATTGATCCATTTTTACGGGTTTTTATTGAGTTTTGATATTTTCAAATAAGTGGTCAGATGAGGAACGGTTTCCTTTAAAGGATACTGAAAGTCAGTGTGCTGGGTGGCACCAGCCTCTGGTGTCCCCCAGGACACGTGTTTATTCAGGTAGGGAGGGTGTGTGTGTGTCTGTCCCTACAAGAGCCACAGCTCAATACTTTCATTCGCCACTTTGTTTACCACTATTTCTCCTGTCACTCTGCCACTGTGAATGTTGCTCTCATCTGTGCCAAGAGATGGGTATCCAGCCTGGACAGCAGGGACCTCTTTGCTGGCATTGATCCTACCGAGTGCCAGGATCTGCAGTGTTCTTCAAGGCAGGCAGGATCTTCCCTCATCAGCTTAAGAAAATGCTGCGTTCCCACAGAGGATCAGAAGACAGCTGTTGGTGATGTCAGAGCAAGGGGCACAGGAACTTGGTGTGAATTGTCTTCTGCATAACAAAGGTCTATGATAGGTGGTACCAGGATTGCTCTGCGGTAAAGCAGGAAATTTCACTCACAGCTTTTGTTTGCTTTTGACATTGTGTAAAAAGAACGGGGAAAAAAGGAAACTTTTCGGAAAAGAATGCTGAGGAACACCCTGTAATTTGCCATTAATATCTGCACTTAACAATCCAGCTCGTGGTTCTCCTGTTAAACAAAATGGACAATCTCAGCTGCTGATGTGACCAGGGCCCAGTCCTGGGGATGAGTGAAAGGGTACTTGCCTTCCCATCCAAACAAATCATGTGTGTTTGGGAGGGTTTTCTCCATCACTTCACTAATCAAAGCTTTTCCTCCTTTGTCCACTCCATGTTTGAACTGGTACGAGGTTCTTCTGCAGCATGTTGCATCTAATGGGGCACCTTAAAAAGCACTAATAAACTGGATGTTACCAGGTTCCCTTCTCTGGGGTCTGGAACATCTCTCTTATGAGGAGAGACTGCAGGAGCTCGGTCTGTTTAGTTTGGAGAAGACTGAGAGGGGATCTCATTAATGCATATAAATATCCCAAAGGTGGGTGCCAAGAGGATGGTGGTGCCCAGCAACATGACAAGGAACAATGGCCATAAACTCAAACACAAGACATTTCACTCCAATATGAGGAAAAATGCTGTACATTGAGGGTGGCAGAGCACTGGAACAGCTGTCCACGGAGGTCATGCAGCCTCCTTCTCTGGAGACATCCCAAACCCACCTGGACATGTTCCTGTGTCACCTGCTCCAGGTGATCCTGCCTGGGCAGGGGGGTTAGACTGGGTGATTTCCAGAGATCCCTTCCAATACTGACAACTCTGTGATTTTCTTTTTAGTGGCACTGTAAGTAGCCTTGGTCATTTTATTGCTTCCATTAGCTTTAAAAATACTTCTCTTTGGTTTCTGTCCTGAGTTCATGGGCTAACTAAGCCCACAACAGTCATGAGCTGGATGAATGCATGAGAATATTCAAGTATAACAAATTCACAATCAACAGAGTATAAAATAAGGATTTAATCTTGTCCCACCAGGATGGTTGTTGCCCCATGGATTAAGGTCTGGAGAGTTTACACAGTCCCATTTTACTTGCGTGTACCACTGATCTCGGTGCCGGCAACTGCCTGAATAATCAACCTGAATGTGTCTTCAGTTGACATCTTTTCACTTGTATTTTCATTCCTGACAAATGCTGTTGCCACTACCCCACTCCAGATCACAGCTGCGAATATGTATAAATAATATACAAATATTAAATACATATATTAAAATATAGCCTGTTACTAATAGCTATCATCCAAGACGTGTTTTTTCCCCCCACAAACAAATTCATGTGTAGAGAACTTCCCGCTATTTCTCCGACACATTTCAGCGAAGACCAAGGCACAGATCTGCGCCCGTGCGTCCCCATCTTTTATCCTCGACAGCCGCGCAGGTTTCCGCAGCCCTTTCCCGGTGNACACGGCGGGCGGGCGGCGCGGTCACGTGCGGCGGGCGGCGCGCTGACGCCGGGCCCCGTGAGCGGAAGCCGGCGGGGAGGCGGAAGCGGCGCGGGAGGCGGCGGGGCCCATTAAAGCGGACGAGGCGGGCGGGGGGCGCACGATCGGGGCCGGTTCGCGGTGGCAGCACTAGGTGAGCCCGCGGGGACGGGGCGAGGTGGGGCGGTGGGAGAGGGGGCTCTGCGCCGCCACACCGGGGACGATGCGGGGGGCGGCTCCGCCCCGGGCGGGGGGCGCTGCTGGCGGCCCCTCCCCGACAGCGGCGGCGCGGCG
>VWZG01006450.1:2344788-2368655 GCA_013396735.1 Grallaria varia
CAGGCTCAGCACCGCGGTCCGGCCCATTTGCCCTCCCCACAACACCGAGGTCACCGAGGCTGGGCCCGGCGCTGCCCCCCGGGTAACGCAGAGGGGTCTCCCCGGGGAGCGGCCCCTCCCCGCCGGCCTCTGCCGGGCTGCGCCTTTCGCCAGCGCTTTGTGGAGCCTGCTCTGCCCGGAGGCCCGAGCGGTGCCGCCCGGGCAGGGAGCGCATTGTCTGCGCCGGGTGGTGCCGCCGGGGCGCTGGGGTGGTGAATCCCTGCTCGGGGGGTCGGGGGGTGTCCCTTTTAGGATGATCCGGCAGCCCTGGGAGCGATTAATGTGACCGAGGGGGCTGGCAGCTATTGCGAAAGTGGCGCGTGTAAAGCCTGAGTCAGTCCTGGGAACTGTTGGAGTGGATGTTGGAAGTGCTTTTGGCTGCGAGTGTGTAATAAGGTAAATTAAGTGATAGTTGCGTTATTAGTCTTCAGGTATATATAGACTAATAAATATGGAAATGCCTAATACTTGTACTAAGGGCAACTGCACTGCCTTCCCTGTAAATAGAGGGATTATTTTTGTAGTAAAAAGGCTGTCTTAATCTGAAGAGAGGTAACCTCAGCATTAAAACGAGTATGTCTTGCCTTGTGACTCCAAACCTTTTGAGTCAAAGCTGGAATTCTCAGCATTATCTCCCTGAAAACTAAAAATACTTGCTGATAAACAGGGCTGTTGTGATCTGTGTGTATGAGGTTCTTATATGTAAACTGGGAACACATGACAGAACAAAGTCCTCCCAACTGTAAGCAAGCTGTTCTTTGTTTGACACTTGCCAATATGGAAGCTTTAAAGCTTCCAGTGTTTGCCACTGCCTGGCCAGCTCTGGCCTGTGCCTAACACGGTATATCAGTGTGGGAACTGGGACTGGGGGAAGTGGAGAGTTCTCTTTTTAGAGGAATGCTACATAAGGAGCTAGGCCATGGTGTTTGGCTGTGGTTTGAAGGCTGTGGTGGTACCGGTGGCGTGTGGTAGGAGTTGCATCCTGGCTGTGCTTCCAGTAGAGCCAGGCTGCTGGAGTCAACATAGTCTGCTCTCTCAGGAGCTGAATTTGAGGTTAAAGTGGGTGGAGTCATTTGAATATTCCTTGTTAAATAATCAAGGCTCCCTTGCTGTACTTACTCAGGAAGAACGAGTATATTTGTCTCTCCCCCTCCCCCTTGTGACTCCCAACAGCTGACTGAACACATGACTGGCCCTCCATGCACTAATGAGTGGACCCACCATGCCTGGCCCGAGTCCTCAGAATTAAAGCAGCTCTAATACTGTTACTTTCAGTTGCTGCCTTATTTTTTTTTTCCTTTGTGCTGTTATGCTAATACTCTACTTTTGGTGTAGAAAAGCTGTGAGATGGGGTTAATCTGACCCCTCAATAAGGAAAACTTCTAAAAACCAGTAGCAGTTTCTCATTCTCCCGATCTGCAGGGAGAAGTGTAACTGATAAGATGCACAGCAGTAGCTACATTAAAATTCTTCTCCCCTGCAGTGTCATGCCGTGGTCCCTGTCCTGATATACCCTAATAATAGTTCAACACAGAATCATAGAATATCCCAAGTTAGAAGGGTCTCACAAGGATCATTGAGTCCAACTCTTAGTCCTGCACAGGGCAATGCCAACAGTTCCACCGTGTGCCTGAGAGCATTGTCCAAATTCTCCTTGAGCTCTGTCAGCCTTGGTGCTGTGACCATTTCCCTGGGGAGCCTGTTCCAGTGCCCAGCCACCCTCTGGGTGAAGAACCTTTTCCCAATGTCCAGCCTACCTCCCCCACCCCCACCACAATACAGCTTCGTGCTGTTCCCTCAGGTCCTGTCGCTGGTCACTAGGAAGAAGAGATGGAGAATATGGCACCCTGAGAGTTGTACCTTAAAGGTGCTGAGTTAAGAATTTAAATAACTGTGTAGCAGACACTGCCCTACAGCTGTTCTGGCCCTCCTGCAAAAGCCAGGGAGTCAAACTCTTTGAGTAGCACAGACATGTTACAACACTGAGGAATACTTAACTGAATGGGGAAGATGTACGAGCTCTGTTCTGATGTGACTGGAGAAGAAGATACCACTTTGTTTGGTTTATTACCCAAAATGAGTGCTTATGGGTGGGAAGGTTACCAGATTCGATTTCTATTCTATTGCTTCTCAAAGTGCCTGTTCTAAGGCTCTTGTGTTGGGAGGTCATGTGAATTACCTGTTGGAGGAAATGTCTGGCAAAGCTTGTCCTTGAGGAAACGTGACAATTACAATCAAACCATCTGTGCAAAACTATAAATAGCTCTGTCTCTAACATGTATGGCATTTTGGTCTAACTTCTGTGTGAAAATGAGACTACTTTATGCAGAACTTAACATTTGGCTGTAAACAAAATTGCCTGTACTTCATTAGGGTGTGTTTTTAAATGCTGCATCTTGATATTGCCTGGCAAACCCTGGCGTGAGAATAAGGGCTAGGAAATAGGACACTTGGATGTTTGCATTATCTAAAATTGGTGGATGATGTAGGCTCACAGGTACTTACTGGCACCTGTCCCTGCTGTTATAATACAGCAATTTCTTCAGTAACTGAAGTAAACTGAGTGTTTGATAAACAGGTACAGAAGCCTCACCTTGTATGCTGCCAGTGTTCCCTTATGTCTTCTGGGCTTCCCAGCTGTGACCTGACCTGCTCTTAAGCCCTTGTCTCTAGGGCCTGATGGACCCACAATTCTTTTGCAGACCTGTAGAGTAATTTAAAGCTTTTTGCCTCGACAGAAGGGGTCCGGATAAGACTTTACCTAAATGCTGAACTTTGCTGGGCACAAACTGCCTGGGTGCTGCTTGTCTGACAGCAGTCTTGCATCCTTCAGATGCTGAAGTACTTCATCCTTGCACAACGTTGTCTTGATAATTGCAGTTTAATTGCCTGATGAGTTACAGTTGAGTTGGCTTCCCCCTGCAGCTTCCTAAAACAATCTTTTGTAGTTGCTGTGTAACAGTCTGCCTTCAGAAGTAGTTGTGAGAGAAGATTGTGAGGATAAAAGGCTCACTCTCTGCAGCAACAATCCAAACAGGAACTGTGCATCTCAAAACTGAATTAGGTGTGGATAATATAACAATAGTTAATATGCCATGTTCAGTTCTGCAGTTACTGATTCTATTGAAGATCCTATTTCTCTTTAAGTGCACCTTGAATAAAATGTGCGAATGAGCGCCCAAGGTCAGTGACTGCACATGTGCTGCTCAGAAATAGCAGGTGGTGAAGGGATGCCCCTCTGTCACATGGCTGCTCCCTGCCTTCCAGCCTGCTTGCTGCTTTGCTCTCTGTTCATGGGGATGCAGCGCTGGAGCCCAGGGTGCTGCTGCATTCTGTGCTCGGCGGAGATCTGCCGTGGTGATGTCATTGTTGCTGTGAGCGCTGTTCCTGCGAGGCTGCTCCTCCTCTCCGGTGACAGCAACCAACGCTGCTCCATCCATGGGGGAAGCTTTGTCAACACTGCTGTTGCTATCTCGTGGTCAGTGACCCTGGGGAGGGAAGCGAGCTCATCAAGGCCACCGGAGTGTGTTGATTTGTAGCTGATCTCAAACAGCTTTGACTTCTTTTGCTGGGGAACCTGGTATTGAAGCCGTGGCTGTCTTCACAGGGCAGTGAAACTTCAGGAGAGGTGCACTGCCTTTGAGATGGGATGGAAGTGTTAACTTGTGGCACTGATTTATGTTTGTATAATTTAAAAGTTCTGATGTAGTGAGTGATTTGCTCTTGCCTCTTCATAGCCACTTAGAATGCCAACCTAAGGTGACTAATTGTGTCTCACTGTACTTGCAGGAGTTTCAAGCAGAAATTGCTAAATAAAAATGAGTAGATCCTTTTAATGTCAATTAAGAAACCCCAGGATTTTTTCTGGAGTCTGTCCTATGTTACTTCATACTGTAACTTTGGTCAGTTGACAGACAAGCTGGATCAGTGAAATGTGGTGAACAAAAGTGAAGGGCAGCAACTGGAGCTACCTTTGGAGCCAACCTGCCTAGAGTACCTGGACCTTGGTTGCTGGGGTTACCTGTTTATCTGTGCTGAGTTCTTGCAGAGTCTCTTTCCAGCTAGAAGCAGAATTGTCTTGGTAATAACCTGCTTGGTGTGTGTCTCTCTCAAGGGGGCTGAGTCACTCAGCTCCCAGACATGGATAATGGTATCGGAGTCCAAACTGGTACAGTGGTGACAGTGTCTCAGGCATGAGCAGTGAGGTGGTTCTAACTGAGGTGTGCCTAGGCCTGACCTGTGTCCCCCCACCACCTAACCAGAAGATGCCATTTGCCAGCAGAGCTCTCTGAATCTCACCGTGCAAGTAAGGGTTTTATTCACTGTTTGTGGAGTTTTGTCAAGAGATTAGCTGAAGTAGTCAAGTATAGATGTAGGATCTGTGCGAGAGGTATGAGGGTATGAAGGATGAGTGTGAAACTGAGTATCCACAGTAGGAATTCCTTGTTAGGCACTGACTCAGCTGTCGTGGCAAGCTACCTGTTAGACTCTCAACTAGTACTGAAATACTTGTCCATCCTGCTCTGCAAATTGTATTAGCATAGTAAGAGGTAGTTGGTATGTGTAGGATCAAGAGTTCTGCTTGCAGATCAAGGTGTAGTTCTTAGATTACAACCTGTCCCTAGAGGAAGCATCCTCTCTAGAAAATTCATTAATGAGAACAGGACCTCCTGGAAAAAGGAGTATGGTTTTTGCCATTAGTGTTGGTCTTGTACTTCCCTACATCTACTTGTCTGGCAGTAGGATCTCCCATCGGTATTTGTCCTTTCTCTTCTATTAAGCTTCTCATGCTGCAGGAAGGACAATAATCACACTCTGATCTAAATATCAGTGTAAGTTACAGGGTCTGGCAGGCTTCCCAAGGGCCGTCGTTTGACTTGGTCAGTCTCCTTTCAACCGCTTGTCTCCTGCCTGGCTTCTAGGAACTGTGGCAGGTAACAGCCAGGAGTGGATAACCAAGGCTTGTTTACCACTGACAAGGTCTAGGACCTGTGCTTTGCTTACCACTGCAAGTTATCTAACACCTCCTATTTGTATTTCTGAAACTGAAAGCATGACAGGAACGTGTGAAAACATAGGAGGCTGTAGACAAAACTAGAAATTAATCTGAGCACTTGAAAAATACTGTCAGATATGGTAAGTATCTAACAACTGTTTCTCAGTGGCCTGGCTAACTAGCAATATTGTGAATTGGATAGTCTTATCTCCTGAAAAGGAAGATTAAAACCCAGGTGCCCTAGCACTGTTTGATTTATAGAAAGCAATGGGGGGGGAGTGTCAGTGGGGATGTGAGAACCATGCTGAGCCCTTGGTGTTGGGATTACTGAAGCTGTTGGGTGGCTCTGTGCCAAACGGCCAGCAGACATGACTGTATGAACTGGGCTGTATGAGCACAATAGCTGTGTTCTAGTTAGTTTAAGATTTGTCCTACTGATTGGAAAGCTGTCCACCAAGAAGGCCATTCTGTAGAGGCACGGCAACATGGAAGCTGTGCTGGTGTAGCTGCAGTGCTTTGCGTAGGCAAGGCCCTTAGTCAAGACGCATGGCTTGTTGCCTAGTGTCTCCCAGCAGCCAGCAATGTGCTCAACTCTCCTCCCACATCCTGAGATTGTCTCCCCCAGGGCAGAATAGGGGAAGTTGAGCTTGCTCTGATAAAGGGGGAGGGGTGTTAAAGCAAGCCTGCCTGTTCTTGTTAACAGCATGATCCTTGGGGAAAATCTGCTGGGAACTACCTGAAATCCTGTAGGATTTACAGGGGGACTTCTTCCTCCTGGAAAGTAGGGGCACAGCAATACTTATTCTTGAATGACAACATGACTTGAGCCTCCAAGCGAAGGGTAGCTGAACATCTTGAGACACTTGATATCAGCCTGTTAGGGCTCTGTATGTCTGCCCCTTCCGGGGAGAAAGAGATCCTGTGGTGTAAGTGTCCTTTGCTGCTGGAGGAGCTTGTGGACTAAAACTTCATGACTGGAAACATCCAGCTTTCAGTGAAGCTTGTGGATGTGGCTTTCTCACAGAACTGTCTTCCTGTAAGCTGAAGACTACTGCTTCAGCAGGTCTGGCTTTCTGTTTGGGAATCTTGGTCTTGTTACTGTGTGGCATTGGCTCCAAAAGGATCTTCCTGCACTCCTGCCCTGCCACAGCTGCAGTTTCCTAATACCTGCTACATCTGCGAAGGTCATATTGATCATCTTCACGGTCCTCAGGAGCAAAATGATCCACCCAGAGTGGCTGCCCAGCATAGCTGGCTGCATCCCTGGGGACATTTTCTGCACTCCCTTCCTTCCCTCCCAGGGGCTCAGGGTGTTTATCACCTGGAAGATCCTACATGTGCTCCTGTGATCTTAGACTAAGCAGCGGTCTAGGTGAAGTAGTGTTCCTGTAGACAGCAAGAAGTGACCTGCAGACCTTTCCAAGTGCTCCTAAACACACTGGTAGTTTGATTGAACGCAGAGAAACATCTGCCATGGTACTGTAAGCAAATGTATTTTCATGCTTGTTTTGCTCCTGTGTTCAAACCATATAGCCAGATCAATGTGGTACCTCCTCAAGAGAACGTGGCTGTTGTGATATCTAAAACAGAGATCAAGTTTTGGCATGAAGGGTGGAGGCTAGTCCTACACAGTTTGGACTTTTCTAGGGTAGAGTCGCAATTCATTATGGCATCAAGAAACTTGTTTAGTTCCACAGCTAATACTTAAACATTGTGCAGGCATAAAGCAACCCTGATCTGGAGAAATGCCAGGAGGTGTAACAGGGCTGTGAATCAGTGAGGCTTGGACTAAAGAGCTTGGCTTTGAGAACTTGGGCTTTGAGCCTGACTGATCATATGCATCAATACCTCTCAGGAATGCAATGCTCTCCAAATCTCAGCCCTACAGGAGCCGCAGCTGGGTGGAGACCTCAGGCAGGGCAGACTCCTTCTCATGTGCAAGTCCTGTGATTCCACTGCAGACATGGCCCCTACTGGTGGCATCACTTCTGCCTTCCCTGTGTCATCTGGACTCCCTGCCAAGCTGGCCATTGGTATGTCTGCTTTCAGTGAGCTCCAAGTCCTTGTCCACATCAGAGATGCATGGGTAAAGCCTTCAGGTGGGGATTGAGGGTACGTCTAGGGCAAGCTAAAACCTTATTGCCACTGAAAGGAGTGTCTTACCCAGCACTAGCTTTGCAGCTTCCTTGATCGCACTAAGAGTCTGTTCTGCTTAAAACTGTTCCAAAGCTTCTGCCTCTTGGCTGGATTTCCTACACATTTACCCAAGATACATATTGCCCCGTCATTCTTTCTTTAGCACTGAGCTGTTTTAAGAGCATGTTATCAATGAACAGGATGCATCAGTGTGTGTAGGGCTGGTGTCATCTCCATCTGGGAGCTACCTTACAGGCCATGTCATGCCAGTTTGGTACTCATGTTGAAGCAGACAATGGGCAGAACTTGAGGCCGTGTGGCTGAGCTACAGCTGGTGATTGCTGTTGCTGGTTCCTGAGCTTTGTTTGGTTCTAGAACAGCTCCTACAGCACCAGAGGCTGTAACTCCACCCTCAAAATGAGTTGGAAACTTACTGCAGACAGCTGTAGTCTAAAACGCCAATTCCTCTGGGATACTGAAACATGTTTTAAGATTCTATTTTGATCTGAGCAATGTCAGTGTGCTAGCAGGCATCTAAATCTATTCTTCAAGCAAGTGAAGCGTTTGGCTTAGAACTCTCACATGGGAGTGGGATATACTGGACAGCACACCTACACCTGGTAGCTTGCAATATGTTTTACACAAGGTATCAAAAATTAATTTGTAGCTGATGCTCTCAGCTCCCTGAACAGAGGTAGTTTCTGCCTCACAGGGCTGGCTGGGAAAGGTACCAACTGGACATAAGCCTGCTCTTGGTGGAGCTGCAGTAAGGAGCAGGCAGCTGAGCTGCTCCTCTTGAGGAGGGAACGATGAGCTGTGCTTGAGCTCTTGGATGGGTACCAGCAGGAGAGAATATATTGGTTAGAACAGCATCATAAATGTGTGGGGAAGAAGGA
Organism: Grallaria varia; assembly: GCA_013396735.1. Classification (NCBI taxonomy): domain Eukaryota; kingdom Metazoa; phylum Chordata; class Aves; order Passeriformes; family Formicariidae; genus Grallaria; species Grallaria varia. The sequence goes on from VWZG01006450.1 coordinate 2,352,856, forward strand.
GGTGGAAGTTTTGAGATGATCCTGATACAGTAGCAGCTAGAGTGTACCCTTCAGTGAAGCTGTCACAGGAATATCTTGCCAGCCGCTTTTGCTGTGGGCTTCACTTGAACTGGCTGCTGCTCTGTGGCTCATCAGTGAGGCCTGAAGGTACCTCTAAAGGACCTCTGACTGTATGGACTGTAGGAGCCCATTGCCCTAAAAAACAACCTATTTACAGAGAGTAGTTCTTGCAAGTTGTCAACCTGAATGACAAGATACTCCTTAATTTCTTTTCTAGACACAAAACCAGCACGTGTTCCCACTATGTGTGAGGTTTTCCTTGATGGAATCTTCCAGTGAGCTGGGGAAGCTGAGCTACTAGTAGGCCAGTCATGGAGGGGTAGAGAGTACTGTCCTGCTTGTGTAGCCCTTGTCAATACAAGACTCAACCTGCTGTTAAAACTTCTATGCTTCTGTAGTAGTAATCAGTGTGAGGATGCTGGGTATGTATTCCACTGGTAAAGCACCCAAATGTGGTAAGGAAAATATGGAGGCTCTGTAGCAGTCAAAAAAAAAAAAAGCAGCCTTATTTCTAATTTCTTCCTTGAAGGCAGCTTGGCATCTCTTAAGATGTATTGATATGAAATTAATAGCCCGTGCTGATTGTCCTATGACTAATGCTGAGCTTCTGCACAACTGAAGACTGGAATTCTGCCCTGCACCTGGGCTGTTGTGTCATTCTTGGGAGAATGCAAGTGAGATGTTGAAGGTTGATACCTGATGGTCTCAGGCATTTGTGTTCTGCTTGGTATGTTACTTGTAGCTTTGAGGATGTAGCTTTGTGTTAGCTGACGCAATGTCTGCTTGACCAGCTAGTAGGAACCAAGATATTGTTATTAAACTGTAATTGGTAAAGCTTTTCAGCCCTGCCTTGGTCTCCTGCTGCAATTAGAGATTGAGGCTTCAGTTCCGAGGATGTCTGGACCACTTGGACACTGTGCAACCAGGAACTATGATCCTGCTCAACTAATGTCAATCACAGACTTATCTGCCTTTCCTCAGGGTGAGGCCTTGCATTTTCAGAGTAGCTGAACTGGAGCAAATTCCTGTGTCTACTCAAAGCCTTAGCCAAACCATGGTAAGGTGTGGTATGGTATGACCACAGGGCAAGTGATATGTGCCAGGCTGTTAGTGTGCTTGATCCTCTAAGAACAGGATAAGCATTCAGTGACCATCTTATTTCAGTGGCTGCAGATGTAAGCAGCCATAACCCCTTGAGGTGCCAAACATGCTAGGGAATGTGCTGCTTCTGAGGGGGAACTGGTTCAGTCTGACTGAGCTGGTCCTGAATCATTTTTCCAGCTTTGGTTTCCTTGAAGAAATGCAGAACCCTTGCAGGGGGAGGGAGGGAATAAAAATAGCTCTCCGATGTAGTACAGAGACATACTGCTCTGGAGCCTCCCCCATGCAAGAGAACAGTGAGTAGAGAAGCTGTTTCTGTGTCAAAAGTGCACTTAGCTGCATTTCAGGGAACTTTTCCTGCTTTTCAGGGCAGAAGGTTCGTCCAGCATTTAGGTGTGGGTGTCTTCTGCTCAGTCTGGTCACTGGGGTGAGCCTGCTGCCATGTGTGGTAGCCCCTAATGGAGACTGGGGACCTGAACTATTCACATCAGCTTGTTCATGGTGGGTGTTTTAGCTGAAGGTCCTCTGATACAGTGGAGAAATGAACGCTCTGCTTACCAGCTGCAGCACCCAGAACAAACCTGCAGTGCTTCAGGTTCAAATAGGCCTTTTTGTGCAACACCTGCTTATTCTTGTGCTGCCTGCTGGGTCAAGGGAGCAGAACTACGTATCCATAAGTGCTACTCTGCTGAATCCTTGCTCACCTACTGCTTTGGCATGGTGTTAAATATTCCTGGCAGAGGACACAAGGGAGAAGAGGTGCAGTCCAACAGCTTTGCTTTAGCATTCAGCTGGCTTCCAGTGAAAGGTGCAGATGGCAACTTGGGAAATGTAGGAGCAGAGAATTCCTGGTCAAACAGTCCAGTTCTTCCACACTCTATAAAGATGTTAGGATTGTGACTTGAACTGTTCAATAGCAAAGCTGCAACAGCAGCTTCAAAACTGATACGGGTATGCTGCTGCTTAAGGAGCTGTTGTCTTCCATGGAAATAAGATTCCCCTCAAGGCTGATTGCTTTCTAAAACTGTCCATGAGCAACATAGTGTGCCTCTTGCAAGGCTTACTTCTGTTAAAGGATAGCTAATCTAAGGTCTGGTGGACATCAGTGCAAGTTCCTACTGTTCTTTGCTTGTACCAACCTGATTTAATAGCAAAATGCCTACATTGTGACTTTACATGTGTGAACATCTCTAAGGAATCCTTAACCATCCATTTCTCCTTTAAGTTAAAGCAGCTGTCTTAATATAGAAAGTAAAAGGACAGTTATAATGTACTCTGAAGCAACAAGGAAAACCTAATTAGACTTGGCTTTATATGCTCTTGCATCTGAGGAGTTGTAGCACTGTGAAGCTTTATAGGACAGTTTGACTTTTCCTTTCAGATGAGGAAAGCCAGTGACAATTGCAGTTCAGGTGATAGAGGTTCTCCCTTGGTGCTCCTGCAGGTGAGCCTTACAAAGTAGTAACAGTACTGTGGGAGTGTTCGGTACCAGCTTAATTTCATGAGGGTCAGCATGTCATTAGTGGCTTGTTTGCTTAGAGGATAGACATTAAAAATCCAGTGGAAGAACTCTCCTGTATTAGAGACAGCTGTGTCAGTCCTTTGGCCCCAGTTAGGCCAGGAGGAGGAATGATGCTGACTGATCTCCTGGCTGATGTGAAGTGTCTGGTAGCTCCTGAGCAGGGCTAGCTGTGAGTGCTGCTGGTAGGCTGTGTTCTGAGCGGTCATGCAGGTGATCTTGCTCCAGGAGACTTCACACAACTGATGTCTTGGATCAATGTTAACAAACAGGTTTTTCTTCATGATACCTCTGAAAAAGGAAGTGTTCGTTCAGAAATGCTCCTGGGACGGGATGAGAGTCCCATATGAGCTCACACACTGCCATCTGAAGGGCGTGTGTGCCTCTGACACATTGCTGCTCTGGAGTAATTATATCAAATACCATAAAGCAAGACAAGCTGCATTATATAGTGCAAAATACTTTTAGTGCTGAGTCAGTGGGATCCCAACTCTACTGAAGCCAAGCTTGCTCTTTGCAGAAGTACGGAGGAAACCCTGCTCAGCCAACATCTCAGCTTACCTCAGTAGTTTAATGTTTCTTGCAGCTATGACTGGAGAAGCTCCTCAGCTGAACTAACGACTCCTTCAGGTATTCAAACCTGCCTCTTCTGCAAATTAAAGTTGTATTCTTCTTGGTCTTCTGTATATGATTTTTGTACTAGCAAGGTTTGTCAGAAGTGACATCTGTGTAGCTTAGAGCATATATGTGGGCTCCATTTCTGGGATACAAGGCAGTATTGAATGTACTCAATGCCATGTAATCTGATAAACAGCCTGTATTAACAAGGGAATATCATAAATTGCTTCTGACTCCTCATGAGCAAATCTGAGTACTGATCCTGGCTTATGGTTGGTTGGTTGCACCTTATTCCATTGACACAGCAACTGTAACCAGAATTGACTGAGGTATTTCTGAGCTTTCTTAAATTGCAGTGTGTGGAAGCATTCTCTTCTACAAAGATGTGTGTTTGCTGTTAGCTTAGTATGAGCTGAAGTCATCAAAATCTTTTGCATCATGTTAAGACTGTAGTAGGGCTTCAGTTACAGGACTTTCAGAGAACACTGGTGTCTTCTACTTAGACTACCTCAGTTTGTTAAAAACACTGCCTGTAAAGAAACATTGGAGGAGACATCTCCTGTCCTTGGAGCAGTTTGACTCTTCGGGTTGCTTCATAAGAAACCCAGTTAAGGTGAGGAGGGTGTCTTCAATCCATCTAGACTGAAGACCTCACTAGGACCAGTCAGACCTCTGTTTAGCACAAACAGCTGCTTTAAAGCTGAAGCTGCTGTTGGGGACCTGCTCGGCCAGACAGAGTGGTGAGGAGGAAGGAAAGAGCAAAAGTGCTGCTATGAAGAGCGGCTCAATACCAGTTAAACTTGCAGGGGTTTCCTTCTGTAGGAAGGCTCCTGGAACTCAAACTGTGGAATAATTCTGAAGTGTTGGTCTGTTTATGCCTTCAATGGGAATATTAGTAAGAGGGCTTGGCCCATTAACTGAATGAGCTTAAGGCAGCATCAATTAAGCCTAAATTAGAACAGGAGTGTGAAACTGGGCACTGTCCACTGCTGGCCCCTGATGGGACTGGAGTTCATCTGTGTCTTGTGTCCTACACCAAATACCAACCTGAGGCAGCTCCTTCTGTGCTGTGGCTCATATCCGTTGCATCACCTGAGATGGAAGCTGAGTGTCTCACCTGACCGGTGTTGGTGAGGCAGTAACAGCCCTTCACTCTGCTGGGCAGCCCATCAGCTATGGCAAGAAGGCAGAGTCAGCTCTGACTCAGACTGACTTCCTACCTCTGCAGGTGGCTGCTCAGCTGAGTTGCTTCCAAGGCAATGAGTCTTGACAGAGCAGTTTTCCCTCCCTTCCTAGTGGGACTTCAGGCTGTGTTGAACTTGGGTGATAAACATTCAGTGTGATTTAGTGTTGCAATTTAGGGCTCTGCAAATCCCTACCTAAGCACAAGAACTAATGCCAGCTTGTCCAAAGCGGCTTCAAATACCAGGAGGCAGTGAGCTGCAGCAGCCAGTGGCAAGCAATACTGAAAACATCCTGAGAAAAATAGAAGCAGTGCCCAGAAGCATGCTGGGTTCTGGCACAGGAGCTTCAGGGTGAGTTGTTTTCTTCTATCCTGAGGAAGTCAGGTGACTTGCACTGGACCTGAACCTATACAGATGTTTTTCATGACAGTTCAGTGTACACAGCTGTCTTTAAGCTGTTTCAAAGCTCTGCTCACTCAATTCTTGCTCCACCTGGGTCATGTTCTAGAAGTCTCTGGCTTGGCTCACACAAGTGTCACTTGTGTTATGTGGTTTGCAAACACAGGAGGTACAGGCTGCTTGAAGGAGTTTCAATGGTCTCTTCTCCCTGTGGCACTAGGGGAGATGAGACTCAGCATGTGGGTGTTGGCAAGAGCAGAAAGAGGACTAAACGTTGGTGTTGTTGACAACTTTCAGCTGATTCTATCTTGGCTTGTATTGCTGGGCTGACAGTTGGTTCAGTGAGCAGTGCAGTCCATTGGAAAAGAGAGGTGTTGACACTTGGAGAGACTGTTCTGTACCAGCTCTCTGGCATCTGCCATCTAAGGATAGCATGAGCTCTGTGGGTGACCTGCCAGTGCTGCTTGCTCAACCCCTCCTGCTCCTCAGCAGTGTTTCCCATGTAGATGCATTACTAGTTGTGTGAGGACTACAAAGATGTCATGAGGTTATGCAGGGAGAAAGCCAGAAGGGTAAAACCCCAACTGGAACTTTATCTGGCTTCTGCTTTAAAAACAGTAAAAGGTGGGTTTATATGTTAGGAACAAAAGGAGAGCTAAGGAAATTCCCCGTATTTCATTAAATGTGGAGGGAAACAGTAACAAAGGATGAGGAAAAGCCTGCTACATTACTTAGACACAGACATACATTAGACTCTAGGGCTGGATGGGATCCATCCAAGGGTACTGAGGGAGCTGGTGGAAGTGCTCATTGAGTGACATTCCATGACTCACCATCAGTCCTGGTTCACTGGGCAAGTTCCAGTGGACTGGAAAGTTAGCAAGTGAAATGCCAATCTACAAGAAGGGTCAGAAGGAGCGTCTGGGGAAGGCCTGTTAGTCTGACCTGGGTGCCAGAGAAGGTCGTGGAGCAGACTATCTTGAATGCCATCATGCAACATGTACAGGACAATCAGTATGGATTTAGGAAAGGCAGATCCTACTTGACCAACCTGATCTCCTAGGACAAGGTAACTTGTTCAGTGAATCAGGGAAAGGCTGTGGATGTGTCTGCCTGGACTTCAGTAAAGCCTTTGACACTGTTTCCCACAGCATACTTTTGGAGAAGCTGGCTGTTCATGACTCGGATGGATGCACTGTTTGCTGGGCAAAAAACTGGCTGGATGGTGGGGCCTAGGGAGAGGTGGTGACTGGAGTTACATCTAGCTGGCAGCTGGATGTAACACACTAGTGGTGTTCCCCCGAGGTCAGTCCTGTTCAATGTCTTCACCAGCGATCTGGGTGAGGAAATTAAGGGTAACCTTGGTAAGCTGCAAATGAATCTGAGTTGGGTGGGAGTGTTCATCTGCTGGAGGGTGGGAGGGCTCTACGGAGGGGTCTGTACAGGCTGGATCCGTGGGCTGAGGCCAGTGGTATGAGGTTGAACAAGGTGAAGTGAAGGGTCCTGCACTTGGGTCACAATAACTCTGTGCAGTGCTACAGCTTTGGCACAGAGTGGCTGGAAAGTGGTCCAGCAGAAAAGGACTTGAGAGTACTGGTCAGCAGTGGCTGAACATGAACCAGTGTGTTCCCAGGTGGCCAAGAAGGCCATTTGCATCCTGGCTGGTACCAGGCACAGTGTGGCCAGCAGGACCAGAGCAGTTATTGTTCTCCTGTACTTGACACTGATGAGGCACCTCAAATCCTGGGGTCGGTTTTGGGCATCTCACCACAAGACACACTGTGAGATGCTGGAGCGTGTCCAGAGAAGGGCGACAGAGCTGGGGAATGGACTGGAGCTCAAGGCTGATAAGGAGCAGCTGAGGGAGCTGGGGATGTTTAGCCTGGAGAAAAGGAGGCTTGGGGGGACTTTATCACTGTCTGAAAAGAGGTTGTAGCCAGGTGTGGGTCAGTCTCTTCTTCCAGGTAACGATTGACAGGACAAGAGGAAATGGCCTCAAATTGCACCAGGGAGGTTTAGATTGGGTGTTGGAGAACTTTTTCACCAAAGCACTGTCAAGCACTGGAAGGGGCTGGCCAGGGCAATGGTGCGGTCACCATTCCTAGAGGTATTTAAAAGCTGTGTAGATGTGGCACTGAGGGATCATGGGTTAGCAGTGGCTTCTGCAGTGCTGGGTTAGCAGTTGAGGTCAATGATCTTAGAGTTTTTTTTCCAATGTAAATGATTCTATGACTGTGAGGTGGGTGCAGTCCACCAAGGTGTAGCTGTAAGTGCACCACTCCTGGTGGCTGCAGGAGTGCTCCTTCAGCTTCTGCAACATTTGCTGATAGCAAAGGCTAAAACAGTTTGTGTCTTTTAATCCTTAAACTTGGCATGATTAAGATCTCTTTCAACCAGGCTGCGTTTAGTAAGAGGCTTTTATAACTTGGAGCATGTTACCTCCTGTAATAGTGGGCTGAACCAGGTGCAGTTCTCCAGCAGCTTAGGCTGTTGTGTATCCCAGGAAGTACATAGGACCCAGCTACTTAGAAGACTCATAAATCCCTGTTGTAGAAGGGAAGGCATCCTCAGCTGTGAAAGTCAGGAATAGCTCCTGAAGAGTTATGTGGAGGAGTTGTGTGGTACAGTGAGTGTGGTGTAGCAGGATGGGAATTTTAGGATAACAAGTCTCCATATAAGGGCTTAATACCTGAAGCCTGTTGTCAAGGGTCTTTGAAGTCAAATAGCACAACTATTAACATCTTCTGGCTCCTCTTGCTGTACAGAACTTGCAGGGCTTCTCTGGGAAAGCCAAGGAGTCCTTGTGTTGTGGAGCAGGGCACAACCAAACAGGGTCTGTGTTCTGATCAAGCCTGAGCACCTAAAAGTGTCCTACCCTCTCCCCAGAGGTTTGGAGAAGGGTCTTCTGGTAGGAAAGGTATGCCCTGCCACTAATGGCAAGACCTGGAACTTGCTCTCACCGTGCCACAGCACATCTAGAGGTGTATTCAGGCCTGCTGCAGCTGATGTAGTTACAGCTGCTGCATTGACCTGAAGGAGACCTGGGAGCAAGTAAGTGTGGAACTCTGGAGTTCAGCTCTCTTGCTAATTCGATGGACCATTCGTGGCCACTTTAGAGCCACCTGCCTGTAAAGTGGACTGAAATCATGGCTGCAACTGAACAAACAACTCTAACAGAGCAGTAGGTTGGACGTTCAGGTTTGTCTCTGTAACATTGTCGTTCCATGGAGGGTGAGGTGGCAGTAGTCGGCTTTATGTGCCTGCAGCAAAGTCACGGAATCTGGTAGCAGTTTGCTTTGCAATTCACCTGTTCAGCTGGCCTGTGTGGCTGTAGAAGCTGCTTAACCACAGCATATTGTTGGGATTCAGTACTTTCACAAAGCACAGCTGCTAGAGATCATACTTTTTTTCTTATTTTTTACTGTGAAACTACTGAACAACAAAAACCAGCCGGAGGTATGGTATTAGACACATATGCTTACATCTCACTTTGTGGCATATGTAAGAATTAGCCTGTGTTGGGAGCTGGTATGATTTACTGCACTGCATCCAGCAAGGCAAGGGAGATGACTTGGGCTGGTTTATCAATGAAATGGCCTGGAAACAGGATCCAGAAAGGTCTTAGTACTGTAAGGGACAAGTGCTTGGCTCACATGCCCCTTGGTATTAAATTGCCCCTGCTGGTCTGACATGGCCCTGCCTGTGCAATGGGCAGACACCTGCTTAGTGCTCATGGGTAGCCTTGAATTTGAGTCTGGTTTCAGGAGTGCTGGGCCCTGCCTGTTGCTGAGAAACCTGACTCCCAGCAAGGAGCCAGACTCCAAACTCACTGCTTTCTTCCTTGAGGAAGTTTCTGATGGAATTGTTCTTCCTTTCTAGAGTGAAAGATGACTTCTAGGAAGAAAGTGTTACTGAAAGTCATCATCCTTGGAGACTCCGGGTAAGTGGAGGAGCCTTTAAGCTGCTAATCTGTATTTGGCTAGAGCAGTGCTCAGCTAGTGGGAGCCTGGATGAAACCAGTGGTGCTGGGAGGAGAGATTTTACAGCCTCAGATAGCTGCGTTACCTTACAGGTTTAAGAACTCTTCACCACCCTCTGTCATGAATGTGTCCCTGCAGTTTATGTTCTGCTACAATATTAAATGGGGGAAATGTGATGGGCAGCCACTCGAGTAGCAAACCTTTCTGCTGGGACATGCGCTGTGGGAACGAGTATTTCACTTATTTAAATGAAAACCTAACCCAGAATCACTAGTAAGCAGTCTTAGGTGGCTTCCTAAAATTCTGCCTCTGTCAGAGACACAGTGTGTACTGAGCCATCTGCCTTGCTTCCCTGATCTGGCTGGAGCCTGCCTCTTGGAGTGAAAGGCTTTGCTCTGTGCTGTCAGCAAGGAGCCTGCTCTGCTGTCACAGGTTACTTGCTGTGCAGGCTGTAACCTGATTCCTATGACATAAGGCTTATTTATGCCACTGTGCCCAGCAAGCTGTTGTTCAGGGAGTGTTTCTCAGCCACAGAGGGCATGTGAGCCTTTAAGCTGGCTCTCTGGGGAGGATCTCCACCTCTGGCTGTCTAGCAGATGTGTATGTGAGCTGTTGTCATCTGAGATTCTGTTCCTCCAGCTCCTCCTGCAGAGCTGAAGATTACTGTTTCTGATGGGTTTCTCTGAGGCACAATCTTCCAAAATTGCCTTCATGGTCATGTTGTGATGCCTGCTCCTTACCAAGGATCAGATTAGTGATGGGGAAACTTCTCAAGATGTAATCCTTTGTATCCTTAGGTAGCTAATGCTCTTACTCAGCGTGGTGCCTCAGCATCTATTGGTGTTAAAGCCCTTTCTTGCAGAGGTGGGTGTGTTTTCCCTGGTTGAAAGGCCAGGAGGCTCTGGAAAGGAAAGGGCACTGGGATGTTCTGTTGAGGGTGGTTAATTCAAATGTTGCAGAAACAGCCTACCAAGTCTTTTTTTTTTGTTTTGTTTTGTTTCTATACAGGGTGGGAAAGACATCACTTATGAACCAGTATGTGAACAAGAAATTCAGTAACCAGTACAAGGCTACGATAGGTGCAGACTTTCTGACAAAAGAGGTGATGGTGGATGACAGGCTAGTGACAATGCAGGTAAGGAGGGACTCTCTCTGCTCCCTGCTGCAGGGGATGCCTGGCTGCCTGGACCCCACTTGTGTGGGAATATCTGCTCTGGTGCACTCCAGACTGGTACAGGGGTCAGTGTACTGGGTGTGGATCTTGTTTGCACCGAACTTTTCTTGGCCATAGATGCTTCTGAGCTTCTTTACAAGGGAAGGCAAAGATTAATTTGGGCTCAGCTAAGATCAGCTTTACTAGGCACAGTTTAAAAAACAAGGTTTAATACTGTAAGTAAACTAGATCATGTTAGAAAGATTCACTTCCCTAGCGTTCAAGTACTGGAAGGGGCTGGGAAAGGACTCCTAAGTAAAGTCAACCACTCATGTTGTCCCAAGTCCTGTGGGTGTAGTGTTAACCTGCCAGCCTGCTTATGTCTCTGGTGGCTGAAGCTTTCATCTCTCCACAGTGAGACTGACTGCAAGACAGCAAAAGCCCTGTTGGAACCCAGGTGCATCCAAGCACTGCAGGCAGGTCACCTGCTGACCCTAATACAAAGTCCGGCTTGTCCAGAACAAGGTTATATCTCTGGCTGAGGCTGAACACAAAAAGGGTCAACTATCTTTAGAATGTGTTTCTGGTTCTTGATGCTTAGTGTCTACAGAAATTCCCAAGCCTTCAGGTGCTGCTAGCTGGGGACTGTATATGCCTGGTGGGGAGTTTTGGAATTAATGTCCTAATTGCAGACTGACTGTGTCAGAGTAGAGCTGGCTTATGTGCCCTCTTGTTTGCTCCAGATATGGGATACAGCAGGCCAAGAACGGTTTCAGTCTCTGGGAGTTGCCTTCTACAGGGGAGCAGACTGCTGTGTGCTGGTGTTTGATGTCACGGCCCCCAACACATTCAAAACCCTAGACAGCTGGAGGGACGAATTCCTCATTCAGGCCAGTCCAAGGGATCCTGAGAACTTTCCTTTTGTTGTGCTGGGAAACAAGATTGACCTAGAAAACAGACAAGTGAGTACTGGGACTTGCTAACCTCCTCCTAAGAAATCACTGGAGTGGGAGACCTTGAAGGAACATGGGAGGGCTATCTGGGAAGCAGGAGTGGGAGGTGCCTGAGCGTGGCTCAGATGTTGTCTGCTACGGGAGAAGGGTTTCTCCTGCCTGGAGGGGTCAGACCCCTGTGCACAGCATGCTCCTGCCCACTGGTGGAAGGATTGCAGCAGCTTCCTGGATAGGTGCAAGGAGAGGAGCTGCTCCTCCTCCCCCAGATTTGCTGAGAAACTCCTAGGGGAGAAAGCTGGTGCCCTGTGAGTGCTGGAGTAGTCTGTGCCCTGTGGTCTCATCTCCCTCACCCGTGGTACTCCTTGCCCTGGGGCTGGGTGTATCTGGAGGTGGGCAGTGGTCTCCCATGTTCCGTATCAGGGTTGTGGCTTTGAGGTCAGAGCTGCTTAGACTGGATATGAAGAGTCTCTGCCCTTGCTCTGGAAATAAAACCCCTTCCTGCGTAGCAGAATGTGGTGATGCTGCTCTCTGTCCACCCAGGTCACCACAAAACGGGCGCAAGCCTGGTGCTACAGTAAAAACAACATCCCCTACTTTGAAACCAGTGCCAAGGAGGCCATTAACGTGGAACAAGCTTTCCAGACGATTGCACGAAATGCACTTAAACAGGTAGGGAGGGGGCCGGTGGGTGGCCTTGTGCTGGTCCTGCCTGCAGAGCTGGGCTGCTGTGGGCAGCCTGGGGCTCACCCCCACAGCTTTTCCCAGCCAAGAACAGCTCCTTGCATGCTGGGAGCTGCCTGCACAGCCGTGGCACTGACTCCTCCTTCTCCCCCACTAGGAAACCGAAGTGGAGCTTTACAATGAATTCCCTGAACCCATCAAACTAGACAAGACTGACCGAGCGAAGGCTTCTGCGGAGAGCTGCAGCTGCTGAGGGGAGAGGAAGGGGTTGAGCACAGTCCTTCACAAACGAATATCACACTTAGGCCTTCAAACACACAGCCCCTCTTCTGTGTTTAAAACAAAATTTAAAAAAAAAATTGCATCTCCAGCTGCCAAAATCCACCCGATTTCCCCTGAGTGTCTGAGTCGTGCACCTCAGAGCTCAGGTCCCCACACCATCCACATCACACTTCATGGTAACAGACCTTTCTCTTAGTTTAAAATGGAAACTCTTACATATGTTTGAAACTGAATCGAATTCCAGGTGTCCAATGGAGAGAAACTGTTTACAGGTAATCTGTGTAACAAGTTACATACATTTTTAACTGTCTGGTGTTTTCCCCCCCGTGAAGGCTGCAACTGGAAAGGCTGATTACCCATAGTTCATTGCAAGCTCAGCACTCAGTCCGACTAGGTTGAGTTTTGTATGTATCTCTGTTAATGCTTGTTACTTTTAACTAATCAGATCTTTTTACAGTATCCATGTATTATGTAATGCTTCTTTAGGAAAAATCTTATAGTACATGTTAATATATGCAACCAATTAAAAATGTATAAATTAGTGTAAAATTCCTGAATTACATGTTCAAGTACTGAAACACAGGTTGTGTAGAAAGTGAGGAGGACACTTGTGACCTGCAGTGTGCTAGCAACACAGAGTCCAGATAGAGGCAGTATTCTGTACAGTAGAGATGAACTATGTAAGCCTTCTTGTTTTGAGGCCAAAAAGGCCTTTTCTTCTGGAAAAATCTGTCTGGCTTCCTTGTATCTAAATTCTCAGATTTGCATAACAGCATTGATATGCACACTGGATTATTGGATTTAAAATTAAATACAGCTATGAAATGACCTCATTTGTTCACCACCCCTACTGCTTAACTCCTGACATCCTGGAGCGAGCGTGAGGAGCCAGAGCCGAGGTGTCCCTGTGGCTCTTTGTGCTGTGGAAGGAGCTCCTCTCCCAGCTGGGGTGTGGTAGCTGTTTTTTCATGAATGACCTGGACTATGAATCTTCTCTTTCTTCTTACTGACTGCTAATCTGGATTTTTGGTATGGAAAACCTTGGCAATCTAGTTCCTTTCCTCTCTTCCTTTCTTCCTGTTATTTGTTCTTGCGTTTGTAGCTTGCTTAAATGGAGCCCTTCTACCTGTTTTCCAGAGGTCTACATTCTAGTACGTAGGCTGAGCTCTTATGTAAAGAGACAAACATGATGCCAATAAACTTAACAAGAACAAACCTTCTTGTTTACTCCTGTTTCTGACTCTCTTTTTTTTCCTTCACTAACATGCTTTCTTTCCTCTGTCTCTAGTTCCCATTCTAAGTAAGCCAGTGCCTGCTAATTGAAGGCTATTTGTGTTTCTTCCTCACCATAAAGTTAGTACCTTCCACATCGGGTTTTGAGAGTGGGGTGAACCAGCCCTGCTTGCTTTGGTTGGCTGGGGAAGTAGGTGGGAGTTACCCCTCTGCTTCTCTGGAAGCTGCTTGCAGGGGCAGGACTGGTGCTGGATCCAATCCCTCCTCAGTAAGCACAGTCCTTGAGCCCTGTCCTGAGTGTGAGAAAGCCTCTGTGGAAGGGGCCAAGGAGGGCAGTGCTGTTTAAAGCTCTTGCTGCCCTCCTCAGGGAGGAGCTGGTGAGAAGAACAGGCTCAGCTGTTCCAGCTCATGGGGAAGGCTGGCCTAGGGGTCTACTTCAGAGTGAGTTGAGGGCCCTTCCTTAAGACTTTAATTTCTAGAAGCTGGGTGTGACTCTCTGCTTGCACTCACTAAGGCTGAGCTGACTAGTCCTGTACCCAGAGGAAGATGGAAAACAAAGTTTAGAGAAATGAGGGCAGTTATTTCGAGAGCCTTCTAACAGTCTTTGTGCTCCATATCCTATTTTATGGCTTTGTCCTATCACGCTTTTCTCACTTGACTGGGCTTTTGCTGTCCATGTCAGTTTTGAATAACTGTGTGATTGTAATGTGTCCTGGTGGGACCACTTTTCTGTCTGCTTCTTTCGAAAGACTTAAACCTTCTGCTCATCTCCACTTAAAGCATCACCCTGCAGTTGTTTTCTATGGATACAGCTCCACTGTGGAGAAGGCCAAGCTGGGGCAGGGGGAGCAATAACCGTGACATTTTGGGAGAAGGGGGTGGTTTGAACTCCTCACCTACCTCTGCCTGCTTTGGCCTGGGCTGGTGGAGCTGAGGCTGAAAGGGCTGTGTCTGAGCCCTCAAGAAACCCCTTGTTTAATGTTTTTCTCATCAACTAGACTGGCAATGACCCCAGGGCAAAGGGAGAGCTCTCCAGAGGAGGTAGGACAGCTGTGGAGCTCCTTGCCACAGGATGTGATGGATGCTAAATGGGAGGGGAGGATTCCATTTGCCACCTACAGATCAATGTTTTTACAGGTGGGAATACACCCAGATGTACAACAACGAATGCATGAGGCAGGCACTGTGGGAACTGGTGCCCTGCTGTTACACTCAGGGCTGATGGTGTCACAGATGGGGACTGAGGTTCCTGCAAGAATCACTCATCATCACCGTGGAGAGTCCTGGGACTGGAGAAGCCAGCTGGACCAACTGTGTCTGCAGGGTAAAAATGCGCTTAAATCCACTCCCTTGCATCATTGGGCTCTTGTGGCTTTTGCTTCTCTACTGACCTTGTTGCCTGAGGAGTTGCTGGTGCAATGACAATGTGTGCAAGGGTGACTTGCTGCTTGGTGAATCCCAGAGGAACCCTGGCCCTGGAAGAGGCTGAGCTGTTCAGCTGGTTCATGGAGGCAGCTGAGCTCGAGGGCTGGTTTTGTTCTTTGTACAGGTCCTGGCTGGGCAGGAAGGAGAGACCCAAAGGAGAAGCCTGGTGGCTGGGTGAGGGGAGGGAGTTAGTTCCCCAGTCCCCCAAGCTGTAACCAGCCCTGAGATAGCAGAGCGGGTGAAGCTGTGAGAGGTCATGGCATGGCAGGTGTGGGGCCGTGGGGGAGGCAGCTGCGTTTTGCGAGACGCTGGTGCAAGGATGAAGGCTGGGGAATCACACAACCACATCTGTGCTGCTGGGGCTGCGTGGGAGGAGCAGCATCAAAGGAATTAAAGTCCGACCACTGTCGCTGGCACATGGGAAGCAGCACAGAGATGCCAAGCTGTAAAGCCTGGGGCAGGAGAGCTCGGTGTGTGCCTTGGCAGTGGTACCAGCCTGGGCTTGGGGGCTAGACAGGTCCTGTGCTTCAGGCTGTCCTGACCCCAGAGCAGGGGCCCCTCCTGCCAGCCCAGCACCTGCTGCCACAGCCACCACTGGCGGGCAGGGTGCCAGCCACATCCCTGAACACCTGGTGCCCCAAACAGCTGCCACCACAGCAGCCGCCCTGCCCCAGCACCCAGGTGTGCACAGCCTGGCACACACCCCGGGCTGCTCAGAGGCAAAGGCGTGCTATAAACACAAAAACATGTTCAGGAGTCTATGGGTACGCAAAATGTGTTTAGCTAAGCACTGGTGTGTGTGTGTGTGGTTTACATACTCAAAACACAGACAAGCAGGAATATGTGTATTTATTTATCAGGACACATCTGTGAGCTGGAGAGCAAAAAGCAAGGAAGCACAAGAGCACAAACCAGACAGCACAGAGTTGTGTGTGCTTTGCTGTATTACACAGACACATCTCCCAGGGCTCAGACACAGAGCACAAGAGTTTAATTACAGGTTTCCATTTATGAGACATATGTGGTTGCAGCCTTACCTGTGTACACAAATCCAGCATAAAATATTTTTGTCTTCATACACATATATAGTCAGAGGAGAAAAAATTATCTCACACAGAGATATCGCTACCCTCATATCTGTTTTATTTATATATATATTTAAATACTATTTATATAGATATACACATATGCAATATGTATTATCTGTCACCC
>VWZG01006450.1:2374991-2407039 GCA_013396735.1 Grallaria varia
CACGGGCGCCCCCTGCCGGCCGCCCGCCGCACCTGCGATGGCCTTCAATGTTTTTTTTATGGGTCTGGGGGTGGGTGGGGTGGGCAGGGGTGGGGTTAGTGGGGGTCTTTTTTCGGTTTTTTCTTTTTTTTCATTTATCGTCGTTTCAAATAAATTGTTACAAAATGCCGCCGTGCTGACGTGTGTGTGCTCTCTGCGGGCGCCGGGGAGCGGGTGAGGAGAGGAGCAGATCCTCGCGAGGTACGGGGTAGGGTCCAGCCGAGTGCTGATGCACCAGAACCCAGGATCTCCTCTGGGGAAGGGCAGTAAAGAAAGGAAGGTCCCCTGCCATGGAGGCAGGGCGGGAGAGTCATCCCTGCGCGGCTGTGCTCGGCTGAGCTCCCTGAGCGGCGGGGCGGGGGGACCCCCGGGGGGCACCCGCGGCACCGAGTCCCGCCCCAGGCG
This sequence comes from Grallaria varia, assembly GCA_013396735.1. Classification (NCBI taxonomy): domain Eukaryota; kingdom Metazoa; phylum Chordata; class Aves; order Passeriformes; family Formicariidae; genus Grallaria; species Grallaria varia. The sequence goes on from VWZG01006450.1 coordinate 2,375,436, forward strand.
GCACCGACTTCCCCTGCAGCGCCCGGGTGGAGCGGGAGCAGCTCCCAGGGCGCCTGGAGCGCCCCCGGCCGGGTGCCTGCGGGCAGAGCGCCCCCCGCCCGTACCTATTTATAGCGCCGGCGAGGTTGCGTAAACCCCGGCAGGATCTGGGCCATCTTGTTCTACCGGCTGCGGGAGGGCTCATCCCTCAGCCCGCTCATCACCCTCCGCGCACACCGGGGCTGCAGGAGAGGGGGGGCACGGAGAGCAGCCCTCCTGTCAGATCCCTGCAGCAGGAAGGGAGCGGGACACGGAAGGCAGGAGGGAGCGTGGATGTGCACGGTACTCCCAGGCCGGCTGTGGTTAAACCCACAGCAGGTCAGTGCTGCCCTCACCCAAACCATCAGTTACAGCCCCACACCAGGGCCCTGCCCTGCTGCCCCCACTAGCCAAGGAGGAGACTCTCAAGCATTGCCCCAGAGCTGCTCCCAGAGCATCAAGGTGCTCCCAGTACCTGGGCAACACAACATGGACCAGCCCTATGCACATCCCTGTGCACAGGGGACAGAGGGACAACAGTCAGCGGTGCCTGGAGAGTCACACGAGACCTTGGCAAGGCCTTTCAGCACTCCTGGGAAAGGAGCAGCCCCTCTCTCCAGGACCCAGGCCCAGGGTAGTTGCTTTATCCCTTTGCCCCTTGGAGAACCAGCAGAGAGAAGGGAAGCCAAGTTTTACTCTCTGAAGAATGGTCCATCCACTGAATCCAGCAAGAGAAGGCTGCTGGAAGAGACCAGCAATGCTCTGCTCCAGGAGGCTACAGCCTCCCTCCAGGTCTGTATTTAGGACAGGCCAGCCACCATCCCACTGTGCATGTGAGTCCCACACCAAGTCTGGGCACCTGCCAGCAACCTCAGGTCCCAGGAGAGAGCTGCTGCATTTCAGCACCGACCTGCAGTTGTGTCCTTAGAGAGGAGCTGACTGCAGGTTTGGGAAGGGATGCCCTTGCCTAGGGCTGGCACAATTACACCTGGGGCAGGCGGATAGACAGGGGGTCACCCCCGGAGGGGTTGTCAAACCAACCACATCTCAGAGCACAGCTCCCCTTGGCACTCACCTGTGCGGAAACCAGAGGCTGTAAGTAACCACCCATCCAGGTAAAGCAGCAGGGACTTTCCTGTGGGCAGGTAAGAGCAGAGGGAAGGCAGTGAGCCTCCAGCCGCCCAGCACAGGGAAGGCAGCAGGGCGACACACTATTCCAGTCCAGGTGGAGTTGTCTCGCCTCACAGGTTGAGAGCGCCAGGAGCTGTGATGCTGGAGCATCCCTGAGTGAGCTCCTGTGGATGCTGCCAACCATGAGGGCCAGGCTCTGCAGAGAAACTCAAGCCCTGAGGACTTCCAATGGCCAGTGACTCATCACCCAGACAAAGCCAGTCCCCGAGCTGAGGGACTCAGCTGGCAGAGACTCTGCTGCACATGGCAAGATGCACAGCAGCCTCCCACAGCAGGCAGCTTCAGCTCCAGGTCTGTGCTCATTTCACCTTCAGGTACCTAAGAAGATGCAGGGGAAGAATCCTGCAGGGAGGCTCCCTGCCTTCTCTTTAAAGGAAGCTCAGACTCACAGACACCCTTCCAGGCTTGCTTGACCTCTGGGAAGGCTCAACTGAGCCAAGTCCTTCACATTTTATGAGCTCAGCTGCTCTGGTGCTATGGAGCATGCAGAAGAGCCAGGACCAGCACTACCTCTCCCAAAAGCCACAAGACCAGTCTCTGGAGCTGCAGGACTGAAGGTGACCATGTCCATTCCGGCTTTAAAGATCAAGACTTCCAACTCTCCTGGTCATGATGACTTTCACCTGTGAAGTTCATGAGGTGATAAAGGCCAAGCACTTCAGTAATGCTTGGCACAACAGACAGGACTTCCTTCAGTCTGCCTTGCAACAGCCCAGCTTTCCTAGCTGGTCTGTCGCATCAGACCCCAGCTGGAGCTCAGCATTGAGGGCACTACATATGCCACCAGCACCCAGCCATAGTGCCCACATCACCCCACCGTCCTGGGCAGAGCCACACAGCAGCCTTGCGTGCCGGCAGGGCAGCAGACAGGACACTGACCCACAGAAACCAGCTCAGCACCCCCAGTCCAGCACAGACCAACCAGCATGCAACCTTGACCCTACTGGGAATTGTCCAAGCTTCCCATGATGCTTCCTCCCCAAAACCCAAGCAGGGAGCAGATTAGCCACCAGGACAGCAAACTGGGAATGTCCAACAAAGGAGAGGGTGTGAGAGCAACAGTCTTACATCTCCAGGTTCCTCCCTTCCCTTCAGGATCAGCTCTTCTCATCTCTGCCTATTTGTCTGCAAGGTCACCCAGAGAGTCCTGGAGGAGCTCATTGGGAGGGGAAAGCACCTCCAACACTTGGGGAGGGTCCCAGGTCCAGCCTCACTCTGCTGTATCCAGACAGGAGCTGCCAAGGCTTCCTGGCACTGGTGACAGAGAAACCAGACAATGTGGTATTCCTGTACCAGGGAAGAGTCAGACAACAGTATTATCTGCTCCTGGGATAGGAAGAGACTCTTTTGTCTGAGAGAAGGGCAAACACAGCCTAGCAGTGGTCCTGTCCAGTGTTTTACTAGTCCTTCCCCTTGGAGAAAACTGAGCCCAGAAAACAAGCTGCCACCAGAGCCTGCCAGATTCCATGGGTTTGGTGAGGTGACAAGACACAGCACATTTGACAGCATTCAACAAGGAACCAGTTTAATCAGATATTGGGTTTGCACTATTCTTTTCAGAATCACAAGTTCTGCATTTTTCTAAGAAATACAAAACACTCAGGTTTACAGAATGCTGGTCCTGGAGAAAAAGAGGGAGAGAACAAGACACTTGGATACAGACACATTGACCACCACACTGGGCAGCAGAAAGGAAACTGCTCATCCCCACCTTGCCAACAGTAACAGTCCCTTTACAGGTGGCAGAGATATCCCAGGGGGTCTGTGCTGCCACAGCAGGACTGTGTCCCCAACCATCTGAGGTCAGGGTACCCCAGGGTAACCGTGGGACACCTCCACACCCCCATTAGTACAACACCAAGGAACACACCCACTTCCACATTCCATAGTGGAATACCCCTTCCTAAAGCCAGCTGACAAGTGTCCAGGCTCATCTACTCTAAACATTACACTCAAGAGCCAGGGTAAGTTACTTCATCCACAAGATTAACAGCTGATTCAATAGGTCGAACACATGCTACTTAACAGCACATAAATAGGAGATGCTCTTTTTTTACTTAAAAAAAACACGTGGTGAGGATCTACGGTCAGGCTGCCTCGACACTGCCGCATGCACACGACTATTGGGCTCACAGAAGTGGGCTGCACCGGGCAGCGGGGAAGGCTGTCTCTGCATCAGCTATTCCAGGGGTCACAGGACAGCTAGCCTGCCCCCATGCTCACATATTATCCACACCGCCATTAAATAAATACAGTGCTAGTCAGGAGTGGGCTTTCATACAGACTCCAGTGGTTTTAAAAAGAAATATTAGTCCATAGAGGGTTTACAGTTAACACATATCATCATCACTTTATTTCTCAGAATCAGAAATAGTGCTGAACAAACAAACAAACAACAAAACGGAGACGCAGGATGTCATTTCCAGAAGTGCAACCAGGGTACAGGGTAGCTCTTAGCGAGGCGAAGGGCTTCTGCAGCTGAGAGAGGAGGGGAGCCACGGCAGAAGATGGCAGCTCCCGCTCCCGGCGGGCGCCTGACCTTGCGACGCTCTCCGAGGGGATTTGTCACGGCAGCCTCCACCCCACCTCACCAACAGAGCCCACAGGATGCGGGACCACCGAGCCCCCCAGCACCCACCGAGCCAGGGAGCTGTGGGGAAGTGACTTTGCAGGCAAGTACCCCACAATAAAGAGACCTTAAAATAAATAGGACCAAAGCTTCTTTATAGTAGGCAATGCACTCCCTAGCTTTACCATGAACAAAACTAAGACTAACAGCCACTTCTTGCCAACGGAGAAACTTTTCCTCCTCTTCACATTTTCCAGCCCCCTGCCCTCGCAGCTGCAGTGCGGCCGGAATGGCATTACTGGGGATGGTGGCGNNNGGGACGGGGGGGGGAGGGGGGAGGCACGGCAGCAGCGAGTCCCATTCTTACACCAGAGTGAGCAGGGCCAGCTGGGAGGGCCCTGCACAGTCCCAGGGCTGGCGGAAGGGAGAGGCAGCTGGGGACGCCCGTGTCCATCCCCACGCCAGCCAAAACAATCCTCAGCAGCTACCAGCAGCTCTGCACCATAACCCAACCATACAGCCCCAGATGTCACCACTGTCTACAGCTGTGATCCGGCCTCCAAAACCACTTCTTCCAGAGGGAAGAGGGGCAGGGTGGGAGCACAAGCAGGGCCTGACCTCACCCATGCTTCCCCAGCACCCTGCCGCAGCCCAAGCCGGGGGGGCTAGTGGAGGGCTGGTGGGGCGCTGCTAGGGCTCACCATCCAGCCCAGGCTGAGGGGCAGGACGGGGAACCCTAGCCCCCTCGGGAGGAGTTGGTGAGGCAGTGGTGAGAAGGGAGCTGGGGGCAGGGGGACGGGGGCAGCGCTCACTTCTTGGAGCTCTGCGTCTTCTTGGGCAGCAGCACGGCCTGGATGTTGGGAAGGACGCCGCCCTGGGCGATGGTCACGCCGCCCAGTAGCTTGTTGAGCTCCTCGTCGTTGCGGATGGCGAGCTGCAGGTGCCGCGGGATGATGCGCGTCTTCTTGTTGTCGCGGGCCGCGTTGCCCGCCAGCTCCAGGATTTCGGCCGACAGGTACTCCAGCACGGCCGCCAGGTACACCGGTGCCCCGGCGCCCACCCGCTCCGCGTAGTTACCCTTCCGCAGCAGCCGGTGCACCCGCCCCACGGGGAATTGCAGCCCGGCCCGCGACGAGCGCGACTTGGCCTTGGCCCGCGCCTTCCCGCCGGACTTCCCCCGGCCCGACATGGCCGGCAGGCAGCGGCCCCTCGCCGCCGCCTCTCAAGCAGCGCCGCGCACAGAGAGTCCCGGCGCCTGCGGGGAGACAAACGCCGTTACACCGCGTCGGGGCCGCGCCGTCCCCGCCCGCGCCGCGCCGCCCTTACCCGCAGGAGCCACCGCCGCTCCGCCCTGCGCGCCGCCCGCCNGCCCCGGCTCCCGCCCGCGCCCCCCGAACCCACGGGAGCTGCTGCGTGGCTGCATCGGGGCCGAGGAGGGGAGGTTTGGTCGGAGCCCCTGTAGGTGTCTCGGCAGCGCTGCTCCTCACTGGTGCCCCGTTTGCCTTGCCCAAACCCAAAGCCCCGTCCCCGGGCAGAGGGATGCCCCTCCCGGGAAGATGCCAAAGCCTGCGGGCGAGGGGGATGCTCCAGGGAAAAGCAATCCCTGATGAGAAGGTCAGCCCGCAGCAAGCATTACCCTCCCCTGTGTCATCACGGATCAAAGGGGCAAGTTGCTCATACAGTTTTTGGGGATAAGTCACACCGGGTTGATTGTGGTCATCTCCTCGCCAGGTTGGAGTGACTGCTGCAAACGCTGTTAGGTGAGTAGCCAGACTCCAGTTTAAAGGTGATGTAGTTCAGCAATAACGTCTCCCCATTAAAATCAGTGGAGGGTTTTTTGGTGATGCTGCTGCTAGTGCTCACAGCCTCGAGGGAGATAATCTGTACCCTGTGTCTTTACGCTGCCCCGGACTCCCCAAGGGAATGATTATGTTCCCCAGAGCAGGGAAAGTTAAGCATCCCCTACTCGTGCTCAGCATCTTCACGCCCTCCCCAGCAACTGGAGACCTGAAATGAATTTGAGATGAGCTAGTGACCTTTGCAAAAGCCTGATCTGCAGTTAGCACCGACCAGGCTAGGGCAGCTGAGCTGCTCATCCTGAAAAAGTGATGGATGGGCAGGGACAGAAACCTCCTGTTGTGGCTTCTGCAACAAGAGGCACCAAGGTGACAGTCCCAGTGCCTGAAAACCTATTCTGCCAGGAGCTGCTACTACAGTGACTCTCTTGCCTCAAGTCATAGTGGGAGCGATGAGCAGCCATCAAGCAACAGGCTTTCTGGCAAGAAATCCTAATCCCACTCTGGCTTCCCGTAAGCCAGGAAACCTGGCATCAGCTGCCTCCATAGCATGCGAAGGATTCAGAGGCAGATTTCACTCCAAGAGTGCTCAGGTCTCCTCAGGTGCCCATCCTGTGGCTCCTGCCCAGGCTCTGTTGTCCCTCTCCAGGGACAAGGCTCACTGACAGCCACCCCTGCAGCTCCCTGGGGACAGATGACTCAAAATAAATCTCCAGGGAGTATTTCCCACTGGAAAATGGAAATGCTCCAGCAACATGGTCCTGTCAGTCCCCTCAGAGCTCAGCATGGTAGATGGGTCTTCCACTCAGCAGATGGAGAGGCGTACAAGATCTGCCTGCGAAACAGGAGCACTGGGGCTGTGGTGGGCAAGGGGGACACAGACAGGCACATGGACAAGGGCACTGCACAGTCAGCCAGTGAAGCCCATTTTATTGTTTCAAATACAAAGGAAGTACCGATTTCAAGCAAGGATTTCACCATGTAAGGCTTTTGGTCTGTAACATCTGGCTCTGTTTACAAAATCCCTGACCTCAAAAACAACAGCCCTGTGCTGCTCTGTAACGGCACTTTGGTTATCTGAGCTTTAATGAATGACCTTTCTGAACAAGGCAGAGTGCATCCCTCCACAGATCAAGGAAATCCTCTCTAAGTCTTCAAATCCTATTAGCAAAATGATTGTACACACAACGTGACAGAGAGACACTGTACCACCCTGCTGCCTGTAGGGAAACCCACGCAAAGTCCAGTTCCTCCCAGGAACTGCTTAAACATCTCCTTGTTTAGGAGCCAGGGATGTACATGGCAATGCCGGTGCAGAGCAGGCCGGCTCTGACAGATCTTCCCAGCCTGGAGTTTCCTCATAATATTTACTGCTTGTTCCTCTGTACTCCAGCCATCTTTTGAGAGAGTGAATATTGGAAAGGAATTTGTACAGAATCAGTGTGGAATTAAGTGGAAAGAGGTATATCAGTCAAATACCAAAACAAGGGAAGAGAGAAGCAAACAGAAGAAGATGTGAACTCTGAACACTGTTAGAAGGCAAAAGCTATTCCTCCCTGGCCGGCTGAGATGCTTTTCAGGGCTTTATCTTTGTTTGGCGTGAGTGACTGGCAGGGAGGGAAGCCAGCAGGTTATATCCACTCCTAGCATCACAAGACAAAGACAAACATGAACCTTTAACAAAACACGAAGAACAGAGACAACAAGCTAGAGCAGCAGATCAACACCTGAGAGGCTTGGACGATCTCAACACCAGTCTGCAAAGCCTTCCGAAGAAAACCATTGCTTACTCTGCTCAGGAAAATCAGGAGGTAAAAGGATGGCCAGCCATCCCAGCTGGTGCCTAAACCTTGAGCTTCTTCGCAGCCGGCTCTCCCTGCTTCCCCAGCCACTGCTGCAGGATATCTGCACTGGTTTTCTTGGGTGAAGGGCTGTGGATGAACTGACTTGTCCACTTGGGCAAATCATTTTCTTTCTTCTGGGGAGAGCTCTCTTGGGAGCTTTTTAACCAGCCCAGCATCACTTTGTTACTTGGGGTGGCTTTGACCTCCTGGAGAGACAAAAGAGTGTGGGAAAGGTCAGTAGCACGGTGAGAGCAGGGCAGGCAGGCAGGCAGCTGCGAGAGCTGGTCCAGAGCGAGATGTGGAGGCTGAGCAACGGCCCCGCCTGCAGTCAGGCACATCTGTGGGAGGTTCCCCAGGCTGCCGGGGAACAGGCTTGTTCCACGACCCATTTCACATGGAATTTGCCTCATTTGGCAGAGGAACCCTGGCACGCGGTGACAGTTTTATTTCTGGAAGCAGAGGGAAGGGAATCTGTCCAGGGCTCTGCACTCCAGCATCAAGCATGGGCATGCCCTGCAGTTGCTGCCTGCTGCTGCCCCTCCTGCAGCCTGGCAGCTGTCCCAGCCCAGGGACAACACCATGGCCGAGATTCCCCCCTCCTAAGCCCCCACCAGCACCTACCTTCTTGGCCCCCAGCTCGATGGGTACAACACACTCGGGTGTGTCGTTGCGGACATTGTTGACAAAGGTGGACACAGGGTGGAAAACAATGTTTTCTGTAGGCTGGATGAGTTTAATGGCTTCTTGGGTTGGCACTTCAGCAAAGTCCAGCCATTTCCTGATGGCTTCATCCCCATCCAGGATGGCTGGCATCCTAGGGCATAAGACAGTTGGAGCTAAAACTCAGCACTGATATGGCAGAGTGTGGTGGCAAAAGCCAGATTTGTAAGTTAGCAAGGAGCTTGCAGCCTGGGGGGAAATGGGGAAAACTGAAGCAGCAGAATGATCTTCTGCAAGGCAAAGCATGCTTCACCCAGGTAGCTTCTTTGCTGGAAGAGGCAGAGGGATTGACTGCCAGGCCCTAGTCAAGCAGAAAGTGATCCAACTCCAGAGAGTGATCCAATTCCAAATGCCACCCGCAGGGCACAAAGATGGTGATTTACAGAAAGAGCATGAGCTGGTGACCCGAAACGAGCCAGCAATGTTGTAGTGTTTTCCTCTGAGGGCAGGAGGAGGAGGAGGCAGGGCTCTCTGGCTGGGTGCTGCCAGGCTGGTGTCCAAAGGTGCATCTCTCATCCCTCACCCACCTCCACTCTGCAGCCCCTTTGCCTGCTCTCACTTGCCTGTGATGGATGAAGCTCACGTCCTTGGAAGCATCCACAGTGATGATGGTGTAAGTGTATAGCATTTCCCCTCCCGCTGGCGGCTCCCAGCAGTCAAAAATCCCAGCCATGGTGAGCAACCTCCATCCTTTCCACTCTTCATCTCCCTCCTTCCCCTTATCCTGCAGGAGACAGGCCCCATAACCCCGGTCAGTGCTGGCCCATGGGCAGCCAAAGCAGCACAGCTTTGCCAGTCATGAACTGAACTAATCTGAGGGCTTTCCAGGAGCCTTTCTACTGATTTGGGGTAACTCCAGGAGAAGTACCAAGACCCTCACTTTCCCCACAGGCAAGCCAGCACTCTCTTCCCCTGCTGAACATCCCAGCCAGTGGCTCAGCTGAAGGAAAGAGGTAGTGAAACTCCCAGCCCAGTCCCCTGTGAGCCACACTGCCCAGCCATGCAAATACCTGGCATGTGGGGAGCAGCGAGCGTGACAGTGGGGACGCTGCATCACCTTTTACAGCCCAGGGACCGCAGTGGCAAGGACTGCCAGCCACAGAGGGATGCCAGAGTGCCGAGCCCACCACAGAACACAGCCCCATTGGGAAACAGACTCCCAGAGATGGGCACAGCTGGAAGGAAAGGGGCTTTTCCCCAGGAAGCTGGAGGGAGCAGGGGCACAAGTGTTAATACGCAGCAAGGGACTCCATACCTTGGCATCCTTGGACTGAGGGAAGTAAATGAAATACGGCTGCTTCCCCCCACTCTGCTGCTGCTGCCACTCGTAGAAGCCATCTGCCAGGACCACACAGCGCTTGCCCTTGAGGAGAGCACCCTGGGGAGAGAAAGCACAAGCAAGTGGTGAACAGCAGCCTCAGGCAGTCTGCGAGGCAGGATGGGGCTCCTGGGACCACCCAGCCCTCTCGTGCTCTCTCAGGGCTTTCCTAAACTGTCTCGTGGGGCGCACTAGTGCTACGATGAGCTTCACCAGCAACTACCTTTTCAGCTCTGTTTTAATGAAATCCACCAATTCCACAGTACAGAGACTTGCTCCCCTGTGCAGCAGGCAAGTGATGACCAGAACTCACCAGGGAGATGCTACAGCGCTGGTTCTGTTGACTACAAGATCTCTACATGTGGGACACAAAGGCAGCAGCACCTTACCTTGTAGGAGGACTTTTTCATCATGGTATCACTGCGGCAGTTGGAGGTGTTGAACGGCAGTTTGGAGGGGTCATCCTTTTTGAACCAGGAGGGCACTAGGCCCCAGCGCATGTCCATGAGGACCCGCTCGGAGGAGTCGGCATCCTTTCGAACGAGACAGAGAAACACCTCAGGTCAGAGCCACATCCCAGGGATCACGAGCATCCCCACAGCTTTGGGAAGGGGCTGTGGAAGCAGCTTATCCCCCTGCAAGGGGGGAACTGACCAGCATCTCTGCTGAGAGGCAAGCTCCAGCACTAACTGTGTCTGCTCTCCTGCAAGGATGCCTGACACAAGCCGTGCAGAAACAGCCACTAATTATAACCCTGGCACATTCCTAACAACTTTCTTACAAGAATTAATCTTCAGCAGAAAGCATAAGAATATTTTGCAGGAATAAATGTCTCACTGAAGCGCATGCAACAACTCTCTGTAAGAATTAACAGAGGTTCTTTTCAGTGGAAGTGCCTGGAGGCATGAAGTCCCCAGTTCTTACATAAACAACCATTTCAGGCTGGTGTCAAAGTCCTCAAAACCCCCTGGTGACAGCAAACGAACCAATTGGGGTAAAAGTCTCACCTTCATTTTAATAATGTGATTTCTGCCGACCTGGTGCACTTGCACTCCTTATGCTTTGCATATCACCTGCCTTAGGACAATGGAAACGGCTTGCGGTTTTCGGTTCTCCCCCAGCTCACTCTCACTTTCTGCCCACAGCTGCCAGCCCCAGGCAGTGCCCACTGGGGCAAGCAGGGCCCAGGGGCCGTTTGCTCCCATGGGGGTGCAGTACATACACATATAGATACACCTACCATAGGTGTGTGTATGCAGGGACATGTACGTCCCCAGGTTTGTGAAGTCTTCCAGAGCCTCCCTGAGAGCAGGAGTGGCAAAAAGGGACACCCTACATCACACCAGCGTCCCAACAACTTGAACAGTGATGGACAACCTGTGACCTGTATCACGTTCCCAATTCCATGTTCCTCTGCTCCATCAGCTTATTGCCTGCTCTTGGGGGGATGTGGGACTCCCAAGGCAGGAAAGGAGGGTATGAAGGACGCCTGATGGCACTGCCCATGGCACTTTAGAGTGGTCCCACTGAGGTGTCCCACCTCATCCCTGTGTTGTTAGCAGCTGCAAAGTGCAGCAGCCCCTTCCTCTGCCCCGCCAGCTGGGGAGGGAGAGCAGAGGGGGTCCAGAGTGGGGTGTTCCAATTCAGCACACCCTGTTTCACCCCACTGAACACCAAAGAGCAGCAGTTGGCCGGGCACTCTCTTATGCGGAACCAAATGAGGTACTCAAACAGTCGTACAGGCTGCCCAGGTCACCTGGGGAAGGCCGGGGGAGGCTTAAATTAGCCAAGATAACGGTCACCACAGGTGTACAGCTATTGTATAGCTCTGAAGTTGAGATTTTTCACTTTTTTTTCTATTCTCCCCTACCACCAACGTGACCTGAATACACACAGCAGTGTTACGAAATGAAAAAAGAAAAGAAAAAAATACTCAGGAAAGCCGATTAAAACACGCAGAGAAATTATAGATAATTGGGGAAAAAAGAACTCTCTACCAAGGTTAATAAGCACTTATATAGATACATTTTGGCAGAAGCTATAAACAATATGCTGGAAGCACGTATGGATTACCCCCTCCTTCGGAACGTGTAAATACTAACAAGAAGAGATATAGCCATTAGACAACTAAGTACCTGCCGCGTACAGCAAGCAAAGCGAAACCAAACGAGCCGCGGCCGTTCTGACGAGGTCCCACATCCCACCTCCCCGGGCCCGGGCCCCGGCCCCGGCCCCTTCCCACCGCTCCGCTTTGAGCCGCACGATGCTCAGCACCCGCCCCCCGCCCCGAACGGCCCCGCCGAGCCGGGAGGAGGTACCTGGTGGAGGTGGCGGCGGGAGAGCAGCACGGGGCCGCTGGACTGCGGGCCCTTGTTGTAGGAGGGCTGGTAGCGCTCCCCCCGCACCCACTCGGGCTGGCGGGGCCGGCCCTGGCGGTCACGGTAGGCGCAGGCCCGGCGGAGCCTGTCGGCACCCAAGGAGCAGGCGGTGCGCCCGCACATCCCGCAGCTCTGCGGGCTCCGCACCGCCCGCGGGGAGGGGCCGCGGCCGGGGGCAGGGCTGGCCGGAGGCAGGGCCGGCCCGCGCCGCGGAAACGCCGGTCCCGCCCCCGACACAGCCAGGAAGAGCCAGAAGAGGGTTTTATTGGAACGACAGCGGGAGGAGGAGGACAGGGAGTTTGCGGTCAGGGCCGCCCGCCGCGAAACGCTCCGGTGCGGGGACAAAGCGCGGCGCAGCCAGAGCTTAAAAACATGGTGGTTTTATAGACAGAGCCCCAAGTACAGGTGTACTGCAGAGAACACAAAAGCTGCTCTAGTGACCGTGATTCCTATTCTGCTGCCACAGAAAGAAGCATTGCCCGCGGGGGCTCGGAGTCGGGGCAGTCCCGGGAAGGGGGGTTTATCCGACGGAGGCCATGATCACATCCACGGGCAGCTCCTCTCCACTGCGGGCCGTCACCTGCATCGTCACCGTGTCGGTCAGGACCAGACGAGACCGCACCAGGAGGTCATGGCCACCCCGGAACACACCTGGAAAGGAGAGGGGGAGGAAGGGGTGAACGCCATGTAGGCTGCCTTCCCCTGCAAGCCTAGAAATGAACATTACTGCTCAGCATGGGCAGGTTTCGCACAGGTAGCCTGGCAAGTCCCAGCACTGGATCAGGAGAGACCCTCAAGCAGCATGACTCCCATTCATTATAACATGCCTGGGACTCCTGCTACTGTAAAACCCATGAAAGCAAAGTGTAAAATAAACTCCAGGTGAGAGGAGATCCAGGCAGTCATCCATTTTGCTGGCCAAGGCTGCTGTATTTCCTGCCCCAGATTTGCTCCAAACCAGGATGCCAGAGATCACAAAGACAGCAAATTCCACCCAGCTCAGCCTGGGGCTGATCTAACATCCCCCTACCACGGCACCCTCCTTGATCCCAACATCAGCTGCTCTGCACTGCAGAGACAGAAACCATGGCAGGAAGAAGCCTCCAAATCCAACCCAGGGTGCAGCGGGCTCCATCAGAAACTCCTGCCCCAACTGTGACCTCCCAGAGAGCTGCTCCTCATGCAGAGACCTCACCCCCCAGCTCACCTGCCAGGTACAGTGTGTGAGAGTTCTTGTTATCTGGCACTTTATCCGACCGCTCACAGGGCTGCATCCCCAGGAACTTCACGATATTGCTAACTGCCTCTGTAAGAAAAAATAAATAAAACAGGATCCATGTCACAGGTATCTTAATAGGGGCACACAAAGAGCACCTGAAGGTGACTCAAGCCTTCCCTACATATTAGGGTTCATGTTCACTGTCCTTAGGGACTCACATTGGTCAGACTCGTGGTTTTGGAGGCCACCACAGAGGCAAAGGCAACAGACAAAATACCCACTGTTCTGGTAGAGTTCTGTTATCTGATGTAGCAAAGGTGCAAGAGAAAGAAGAGGGTGAATGAGTCAGACAAAGGCAGTAGGAGAGTGCAGCTGGCTGCACTTGCTGCACAGCCCTGACAGCCTGCTCACTTCTCTGGAGAGAGATGTAGAAGGAAGAAAACATCTTGCAGGAGACACTAGTCTTCAGGAGGAATCTGAAAAGGCTGTAGTGAGGCTACTTCAAACCCCAAGGGGCTGTGCCAGGGAGCACCGAGATTGCTACAGGACAATGACACCCTGCTAAGGCATCAAAAGGACTGAATTTTCACAGGCTTCTCAGTAAAAATAGAAGAACTCTTCAATACATGATGAAAGAGAAGAGGGCTTACAGAACCAGCCTGCCCAGCATTACTTTCTGCATTTTTTCTACTGGCCTGAAGAAAATGGTGGGAGCCCACTATGGTCTGTCTGCTCGGGAGGGTAATGTGTGTGTGCAAAGCAAGATATTCTCTAACTCCTACAATCCAGCCTGGTCTCCACTAGTCCCAGAACACTCATTTGGTTTTCTGAAACCTGAATTAACTTGTTATCACGGTAACTGTAGCTCCACATTTAACAGCTGTGGTGAACAGCTTGTGAAGGGTTTTGTCCCATTAGCTTTTCTGTAAGAGATCAAAAGTGAGCCAGACTGGGCCTCTGGACTCTGCCTGCTGGAGGGAACAGTAAGAGCTCTGCTGTGCTCAGACACCCCGTTCCTTACCTTCAAGGGTTTTAATAGCAGATAAAGTAAAGGTCTCTTCCTTTTCAAACTCGTCACCCACTTCATCCCAGGCTGCTCCAAAGTTTGGCTTCAGAACCCGCTGGATGTGATCAGCCACTGTTACCTCCAGGTCTTCAAGCTGGTGGGAGAAGTAGTTCACATGAAACATGGTTGTTATTAACCCTGTTCTTCTCAGAGTGAACTTTAGACTGGATTCCCTGAGATCAGGTGAATGTAGGAGAGTGCCTTCACTTCCACTTCTACTTCTGGTTTGCTTGAGCAAACACCACTTGGTTGTGCAACTGCTAGGCCTGAGAAAGGCACTGGTGATGCCATTTCCAGGGCTTACAAACCAGGTTCCTGCTCTGAGCATGGCCCTTGGCCTGATGGATATCAAAGCACTGGACAAATGGTGAAAACAGAGGGAAAACAAAAGCTTAAAAGTAGCTGTTTGTGCTCACACAGATGCAGCATTTGCTTCCCTGAAACACAAATCAGCTTGTGTTTTGCCTTTCTGGTTTATCATTTTGTGGGCCGGTAGAGTGAGACACTGTCAGACACGTGCTATCACCCAGCACTGGCACCAGCATAGCTGAGCTGCTCTGTGACTACACCTGTGCAAGGCAGAACTGGGCTTGTCCCTCCAGAGCATGTATTGAAGGGCAGGCAGTGCCAGAGCTGGCCAGACACCAGCCTGCATTCATTCCAGCAACTGCTGCAGGAAAGAATCTCCTCCTGATTCCAGCTGAAACACACCAAAGGGTTTAAGTATCACTCAAATGCCTTGGTGACTGGTGGGAAGCCAAGAGAGGGGTTAACCTTGCACATTCCATTGAGAAAAACCCTCCCACTCCTGCTGGGAAGACAGTGACTCACTGCACAGCAGTGCCTCTAATCAGATTCACAGCAGTGACAAGCAGTGCACAGAAAACAGTCTCTGGAGCTAAGAGAGCAAGCTGAGGCTGTGTACAACATCCCTTCCTCTCTGAGGAAGAGAGGGACTTCTGCAGCATTGGTGCTTGCAGCAGTCTCAGTGCTGGGGAGGGAAGAGCCCCACCTTCCGCAGAACAAGAACAAGGATGGCAACTTCCCTGTACCAGGCAAGCCTCTAGACAATTAACTGTGCCACTATGGGAGCAACACATGGAGAAAAAAAGATGCCCAACAGCCCTCTGTCTCCACAACCCTCCACAACTACAGCCATTGCTGTAGTCCATAGGGTACAGTCAGCCAAACCTGGAGGACGCACCACAGCTTCCCAAAACATACCCATCCTGCACAGTCAGGTGTCCATCTGGAGAGGAATAGGAGAATACTCCAGATGAGACAAAAGAAGCTCTGCAAACCCCCATCTGCATCCTTGACAGACACCAGAGACAGCAAGAACCCTCTCTTCATGTGATGTTGCCCACATCAGTGTCAGCGGTTGCATCATTGCTTGCAGGGATCCAATTCAGAACACAAAACCTCTCAAAATGACTGCAGTTTCCATGGTCAGGTACATGCCCAGCTCCTTACCACATACTCATCCTCATAACCCTCGTCGTCCGTCTCACCCGTGTTTGGATCGCAGTCCTTGACAGTGAACTTCATCATGCAGCTGAAGGTACAGGACACTGGAGGTGGGGAGGCAAAGGCAAAGCTCACATTACCACCACATCTTCACTCCCCTGCAGCAGACGGGGCTGTGAGGTTTGGGGCAGACAAGTTCTCCCCATCACTGTCAGCAGCACAGGCTTAGCCAGTGACCTAGAGACAGCTCTCCAACGGTTTCTGTCTCTCATGCACAAGATATTTATTTGCAATATTAAGGCTAGCAAACAGTGAAAAAGACAAGCTCATGATGGTTGTACAAGACCATAATCCTCAGATCAAGTGCTATTACTGATGAACCTCATGTTGTGTTGGGAATACTAACTAAACATGTCCCACCAGCACCTTGTGAAAAGGAAAGATCCGTATCTAGGGATGAGTTCATGCGCCTCTGAAATGAAACCACCTTGCACTGCAATGCTGCAGCTGATTAATACCACTCAGCTGGGAGAGGAAGCGATGACTCATCCCTAGGAAGATGCGTACTGCTGACTGAACAGCAGCAACACACACAGGTGAGCAGTCCCAGAGCACAAACCAAAGCCAGAGACCAAAGCACAGGTAACGCCTGGTTCAAATTGATGGGATGTTCAGTTCAAACAGACATTCCTGAAATTCTAGTGGTTTGTCTGAAATACTCCTTGGCTACTCAGAACATCTAGGGACTCATATTGCTTTATAAGTACCAACCTCCCCATATCTAACACAAAGACAGGCTGAAGGACATGCCAGAGTGCATGGGAGACAACTTAGCAGAGAGCTGAATGCTCATCTGCCAGCTCTCATAGCCTGACTTGGCAGTGCTACAGCAAAAGGGAACCAGGAGAGGAGAAGGGGCCTGACAGCCCCCAAATAGCATAGACAAGTCATGCTCAGCATCACTCAGGGCTGCACCCACACACAGGCTATAAATATCTGGCTAGGATGCAAGGTAGAAAGTGTGGGGATGAGCAATACAGGAAAAAACAGAGTGCAAACTGTTTACCTGCTGTCGGATCCTCTTCAGACAGTGCCACCAGCGTGTAGCAGGTACCCGGCTGGTTGTACACCAGGGTTTTGGCAGGTATGTAGCCAATGACCTCATACCCCTCTGTTGGCTCCATCTGCACTGTGACATTCTCCAGGATCTGATCATTCAGGGTGTTTGTGCAGTCAAACTAAACAGGGAAGAGGAAGGCAGCAACAGCTTGAAGCTGTTCACTACTCATCTAATAGCAGACTCAGCTTAGGCAGAGTGGGAGCACGGTGTCAACCAGTGATCCCCCAGCTTTTTGTGTTTCCACAGTCAGGTGGGTAATCACAGAACAACTTGACTAAAACCTACTTATTTAAATGCTTTTAGGGGAGAAACTAAAACCCTGAAGGGGAGTCCTTTTTCTCTTATGTCCTGGATGGTCACTCCTGGGTTAACTCTTTGCTCTATTTAAATGCAATTATTGTGTTGCCTACATTGTCCCACTCAATGCTACAGGGACAGAGTGCCCCACAGCAGATGGGAAGATGATCCTTTGCATGGCTCAAATTAGGGAGAGCTTGAGCAAATTTCTGCAAGCTTTGTATTTTCAGCAAGTTTGAACTCTCTAATTAGTCTTTTTCCAGCTGCAATGCCATGTCTCAACTTCATACAATTGCATCTGTTGAACGGACAACAGAAACAAAGATCAACCCCTGTGAGGGCTGTGTAAGCAGTTCTGAGGCTTTGAGGAAGGAGCTGGCTAAGGACAAAACACTGCAGTTCACAAGCTAGTGTAGGACTTGCTGTGCCTCAGATTCCCCAAGGCCCAGGCAAAGATGCTGACACACCAATCCTAGCATCTCACATGTACAGCCACGGTCAAGATGTACAGAAAACAGCACCTGCACTGGACAGGCTAAAAAATAATGTAGGGGATGAAGAGGTCTCCCCCACTGTGTCCCTTTCTTGGGTACGCTTTTCAGTTTCTCGGATGTAGCAAGCTCTTTGATGCCCAAACCACGTGCTTGGGGACTCAGAGGAAAGAACAGCTTTCTTTGCCAACTGCTCAGTGAGAACAGCCCCATCTAGTGCTTGCTGGATTTGTTTTGACTGTACCTGTAAGCACTGCTCACACAGACACACACACACACTCCATTATTTTCTCTGGGGTTCTGCCGCCATGGATAAGAAACTAAGGACTCCTCATTGCAGTGTCCTGCTTTGAACACAGATATCTCTGAGGTATTTCTTCACAGTGGAGATTTTATAGCCAGTCAGGAGCTTTTTTTCCAGTCATCTTCAGCACCACACCTCACAGCTACCCACCTGGAATACCATGTGGTTGACAAAGGTGTGCTTGGTGCAACGAACCACATACTCTGTCTCCAGCTCTGTCAGGGCAACAGGCTCTGGGGAAGACTTGAAGAGTGGGCCCAGTCCCCGAAACTCTGGGATGGCTCCCAATTGCTCTGAAATAGAGGACACAAACCATTGCCTTCCTCAACACAACGGAAGATGTTACCTGTTTCAAAGCCCTTGTTTCAGCTGCCAGAAGCTGCTACACGAGGAATTATCAATTAAATACCCATAAACATTCCCTAGGGACTTTAAAATTAAAGGCAGAGTCATACTTTGCCCACATGTACTACAAGATAGAATGAATAGGACTGCAGGCACCCCCACCCTCCTGGAGTGAACAGCTGATCTAAAGTTGGGGGCCCACGTCACTCCTTACAAGAAGATGAGAAAGCCAGAGTGGCTATGGCAGGCTCAGCAAGAGGTGGCTACAGAGGTCTCACACATGGATATAGGAGGGGTCTTGCATCAGTTTACCTTGGAATATTTCTTGCCGTGTTGCTGCCACCTTCTCTGGCTGTTTCACTACAGCAACAGGGACATTTTCTGCAAAAGAAAGAATCAAACATACAAAAACACACACAAATAATTGAAGGTGAAGAGTAAGAAGTAATTAAATCAGAAAACAGATTGGAGAAGGATTTGACTAAGGAAAGGAATGGAGCTCATTTCTTATTTTGATATAGACTAGACCACCTGTATTTGGCTTCCTAAACACCTTTAGAACTGCTGCAGCTAGTACTGTTATTAGCAGCTGGACTAAACAAACACTAATGTGGGAGCAGCCAGATTTGCTGGTCAGTATTTATAGAAGATGTAGCCCCACAAAACTCAAATAGGATGGGATGGAGCTCAGCAATCCCCAGCAAGCTCCCTGCAGGGAATCACTAGCGTCCAGGGGACTGCTCCTCACCTGCTCGTTGCTCAGTGATAGGAGCTGTCGCCAAAGGAACAGATTTCAAGTCAAAGGGCTTCTCAGAGGGCTCCAGGGTATACTGATGCAGAGCCCTCTCCAGGCCAGGGATGGACACCGTCAACCCTGGGGACAGAAGGGACAGGTCAGTGAAACCACAATAATGCATTTAAGTCTTGTTAATCTAGGGAAGAGGTGCAGACTTGTTTTGAGGCCTTCCTGCAGTACCATTTAGGATGTAACCAGCACTGAGGGCTTTCTGCTTCTGCTCCAGAACATTCAGGTAGAAGGTGGCTCTGTCTCTCACTTCATTGTCATCATCCATCACACACCTGAGAGGAAAGTGGAAAAATTTCTTCAGAGGCCATGCGAATGAATCCAGGTGACTAAGACACTTCACAGGGCCAGAAAGAACACACCACAGGAGAGAACCAGCAATCTACTAGTAATTGTATTAGAAAAGCAATAATCTGCCACACTTGGCTTCTGTCCACTATGTGATGCTGAACGAAGTGGTGATCCCATCACAGGATCCCAGGAACAGACTGCACACTCTCAGATCAACATCTAGAAGAGTCTAGACATGCATGGGGATGCTAACAAGCCCTCATGCAAACCAGATTTTTCACCCAGGATGTTGAGAAACTCTGAGGTACAACTGACCTTTTCAGTAAAACCAGTATACTGGGTAACATTTCCTCATTCTGGGCTCCAAACTTGGCCAGGGCACTTACAGCACCTGTAGCACAGGTCATGAAAACAGAATTAGAAGGCAAAGATATCAGCTGAAGTTTCCTCCATTTCTTGGCCTTGATCAAATGCCATATCAGAGATGCTACACTACTAAAGCATTACTGTGACTAGGAAGAGGCAGAGGCATTACAGCAAAGTGTCTGCAAACTTCTGTCTAGTTTTAGAGCCAGTGCATATCCCTTCCCATTTCTTAGCAGCAGGACACCTCTTCCATCAATACTACTGCAGGATCTTTGCTGTGTAAAAAGATCTGCTCAGGCCTAGGGTGAATCACAACCCTCAAAAGCAGAGGTATTCCTACACTATAGTTCCCTGAAGATCTGTCACAGGGCAGACAGCTTTGCAGGTCTGTCTTTTACCTGCCCGGACTTCTTCATGCTCCAGAACAACCCTGTTGTAGATGAAGCGAATATATTTGGAGGGGTTGTTGGTTTTGGGCCCTTCCTGCCCCAAGAGGTGGAGGATTCGAGTGGCCAGCACAGTGAACTCGCAGTCCTCGATGAATTCACAGAGGTGAGACAGGCCTGTCTCTTTGCTCTCTGAGTTCTCCTCAATGATGCTGATGATGCAGTCCACGATGGCCCTCTTGTATTCAAAGCCACCCTAAGGAGCAAAAGGGAACTGCTCAGCTACAAATCTCAAAGTATTTTAGAGACTCTGAGCTAGCCAGACAGGAAAAAATTTCCTTTGAAAAGATCACTCATATTCAGTGCTTTTAATCTGTGTTTTTAAGGAGAAGGGCAGTAATGCTTGCCCCCACTTTTGACCCTCTTTACACCCAGAGGGCCAGCTAATATTTAAGCTCTCTTGCCAGCTCCCTTCAGAATGGCTGCAGTGAAGGAAAAAACCCCAAGCCCTAAAGAGGGTGAAAGAATCCATCTGCCTGAGGAGTTTACATCTCCTTCAAAATCCTCTGCTGCTAGAATTAGTGCTTAAAAACAGCCATATGGGAGGAGAAAAAACCCAACCCTCTCCCCTTTAGCATCAGACATCTGAAGATGAATCACAAGAGAAATATATGAAGGATCATATCTGCCTCAGCAGGACGCAGCAAATAGCTCCATTAGTGTGGGATGACAGACAATCAATATCTCCCCAGGTACAGCCCATAACCTGACATGCCAGTAATGCTTGGTTATCTTCAGACATTATTTACTAGTGTCCTCAATACACACCAGGGGATTAAACTGCACGCTATCCTTTGCCAATTACATGCACAGTGCAGGGCATTTGGATCTTTCCGGAGCTACTTTGGATTAAAAAAGCTTTAAACCAGAATGGTTTGAAGTAAAAAAACACATTCAAAACCATACCATCCACCCACAGAAAATCTGGGAAAGGAGAATGGTCCATTTTCCACAGGAGCAAAATGGGATGCTCTGGTTTGTTCCCAATCGAGAGGCTGTAATTGGCAGGTGATGTCAGAGCAAGCAGTGGTGCCAGCTGTGCTGCAGGCATGTTTGCTCATTTAGAAACGGCCTCAGTAAACCTCTGTAAAGCTGTCTTTCTGCAATTTATGTCTGACTGAATGCAGAGAATGGTTATAGGTACTCGTGATCCCTTCACTGCCACAGCAGACACCAGAACAAAAGTGGTCCTGTGTCATCAATAAATAGGTTGTTATTGAATCTTTGTGTATAAAACAAATCTTGGAATTTGCTGTCAAAGTATAAAAGAAAGCTGGTTCAAATGTGAAACATACATGGACTTACAACAGATTTGCTGTTGCCTGTATTTGCTTTAAGAGTTAATAAAGCTCCAGAAAATAAAATCAAAGAATGAAAACCACACTAAAAATATGCCCGTCAATATGCTTATAACTATTGTGCACAGCTGGGCATATCTGCAGTTAGACGGCAAACCTTATCAAGAGAGGCTCTTGATGCACAGTAAAAACTTGACTCTCACAGGGACCACTGTTCATGCACACAAGCAACAAGGAACACATGGTTGTCCTGCAAACTCACCTCTTCCCGAAGCATAGTGAAGAGAAAGTTCATGAGGACGGCGTGTTTGCGAGGGTATTTCTGACACAGTGCATTGATGGCCTGCACCACTACCACCTGGAGGAAGAGGGGCATGAGTAAAAAACAATTCTGTTTCAGCAGGCAGGAAAAACTATCTGAATTGTGTTGATTTTGTGCTGGTCCCTAGCCTGGAAACCTCACTTCTGTACAACCCTGGGAATTGGAGGAGATTGATGTTTATGCACTGGTCAGCCTCTAAAAAAAGCCCACACCCACTGGAAAGAAGAAAGAGATTTCACTGTCAAAAGGCATCTCCACAGAGGAGAGCATGTGCTGTATGACCGAGGCACAGCCTAGGCCAATAGCCTCAAATTCTTTCTCTTCCCTGCAAGTATTCCATTGTACAGCTGCTGGAAACAGCTCCATGCAGGTTTCAGAGTGCACACACAAACATGAACAAAGGCTGTGGTGTTTCTTCAGGAGCCTAGATGTTCCTCCTCCTCCCACTTCCTTACTTTGAACTCATCTGAGATTTCTGACATGAAAGAGGAGATCTGCTTCATGAGCCGGTCAATGCTGCTCTCACTGCCAGTTTTCAGCAGTGTGGTGATGGCCAGGGTGGCAATGCTGCGGTTGGAGTCTGTCACAAGGTTCTCCAGGTCCAGGTTACAGGCAGTCACAGCAGATGGGTGCTTCATGGCCACCTACAGCAGAGGAAGAAGATTGAAAATCATTCAATAGATACAAAAGGCCCAGCTGGCAAAACCCACCAAAACTCATTCCTTCCTATAGAAATAAATGGACGAGGGGTATCTCAGACAAACAGCTACTCTAGAGTTAAGGTAACAAGCTCTTATTTCCTGCAGAATTTCACCCCTTGCTGGAAGAGAAGCAGTAGTAATAAATGATCTTTTACTATTTTTAACTCTCTCATTCTCCTCTATATAGAAAGAAAAGAAAGCTATGAGCTCCCCACAAAAATTCAGCCAGACTAGCTGTGCAAAACAGCTCCGTGGGTGGAAACACCACAGTTACCAGACACTGACATTCTATTTGTTTTTTTTCTAAGGTGAAGGGAAAAGCAAAGACTGTCATGGAGCAGGCAAGAAGCAGCATCAAAGTCTGATCCCTATTTTACAAGGAGCTTCTTCACCACGGGAAGCTCAGAATTGAACGGTGTATAATGTCTACAATCTAAGAGACCTGTGAAAATTATTGGTTTGGTTTTTTCTTCCTTCTGTAGTGTGTTCTTTGAGGTTTTATTCCACTCAGAAAGCAATGAAATGTAAGGTTGTAGCCCAGGGTACAGGTTATTCACACAAAATCATCGCATAATCTGGCCCCCTTTTTCTTCTGAAGTCTGCACCTTCCACTCTGGGAGCTCCCAACAGACTGGCTCCTACCTTGTTGAGGGTACGAACAGCTGCATATCTCAGTGCTGCTTTTGGGGAGCTGCAGAACAGCTGCAAAACTGCAAGATGGGAAAACCAACAAAGGCAGACATTTAGGCACTCTATTATTAGAAGTGTTTCATACCTAAAGAAGAGTTTCAGTGAAAGAGACAGCTGCAAGCACACGGTAACCAGAAGCATGCTTAAGAAGCAAGTGAATTTCCCACCTTCCTCCCTTCTTGTCTCCTTTGCTGACACCTAGCTCTTACCCACCTCCTCCTTTTTCCACAGTGCTGCTATCCTTTGCTCCTCATGGAAGCAAATTTCATGATTTTCTTGTCTTTTTTATTAAGTCAATTTGAACTGCTGTTCTCCATTTCATGCAAACCTTGCTCCTTTCCCAGGGCTGGCCCATGAAGGGCACCCTCCCTGTGCACAGAGGTGACATACAGCCTCCCTTCCTGCCAACAATCCCATCTTGGGAGAACCTTTGGACTGGACTGAGTTGGTAAGGCGGGACCCCAACACCTTGGTTTCTTGCACAGTTACACTCAGCCTAAAGCAGAGACATTTATCAGCTATAATTCAGCCCTGTTTCACAGAAAAAAAAAGAGAACTGTCCAGTAACCCACACTTGAACACACCACGAAATATCTTTGTATAGGAGCAAAGCTATTGACACACACTACAGGCTCTCAGCAACAGCATAAAGCAACGAAGAGTACGGCAGCATTACAAGCCTGAACCCACACAAGGTCCTTGCTTCTTGGGGCAATCAGCAGGTGTCACCACTGCAGGCCCCTAATTCCCTCACACGGGCCAGGAGCCCCACACTTACCCGAGACAGCTGGAGCCAGCTCCTTAGCAGTGCAGTTAGGCAGGTTAACGATGGCAGATGCAGCTTCGTACACCACCATCTCGTGCTTGTTTCTCAGGCAGCTCTCGATGAAATCAAACAGGGGGCTATCACGGCTAGGGGATAAAAAACCCCACAAGAATGAATTAAAACAAAAGTGCTAACAGAAATGAAGAATTCAGCAGCAGAAGTGGGTAGGTACCATAACCTATAAAAGGTAAAAGCATCCATAAACCCACTTTGTCCCCATATTTTGCAGCTGTACTTCCAGCTTGCTTGAAAGTCAGGCTGCCTTCTGAGAAAACACTCTCTACCCTTACACATTAAAGGGAATTTTACTTAACTCTCACACACTGAGAACTGACTGTACACACCACAACTCATCCACCAAGAAACCATACTGGATACATGGTGGACAAATAATTACAGAAGAGAAAATTAAGTAGAACATCTCAATAAAGAACAGCTATGCAAAACAGTCCAGAGAAACAAGAAAGCATTCAGTGTGCAAGCACACAGACAAGACTCACAGAAGCCATGTCAAAGCAAGGAAAGCGTCCTGGATTTTCTCTGCTTTTTGACCCAACAATAAGAGGGTTGAACCTGCATGCTGCTTTTCAAAGACAGAAATAATTGCTCTCATGAGATGGCAAGAGAGCCTGCAAGAGGAGATGGAAGCAGGACCTGAGGAAATTCTTCCAGCAGGGCAAGGGAGCCCCCTCACCTGCCAGCCTCCTCCTCTAGCAGCTTGCTGGCTATTCGAATCATCATGCAGTAGGCAAATGGTGACTTGAGGCCGTGGCGTGTGAACTTGCTGAGCATCTTGTTGACTGCCAGGCGGTCGTTCTTCCGCACATGATAGAGCAAGCCCAGAGCATGATACTGTGCAGGGAAAGAGAATGTCACAAACCCCTTCTGTCCCCTCTGTTGCCCAGACTCTCCCCTCTCCACTCCCAGTTG
Source organism: Grallaria varia (assembly GCA_013396735.1). NCBI lineage: Eukaryota > Metazoa > Chordata > Aves > Passeriformes > Formicariidae > Grallaria > Grallaria varia. The sequence goes on from VWZG01006450.1 coordinate 2,400,254, forward strand.
CTGCTGGCTATTCTCTGCGTTTCCTACCTGCACCATAATGTTGTCACTGGAAGCTGCCTCCTGAGCCTCGTTCACCCAGCGTTTTACCACATCGTAACTGGTCTTTAGCAAGTGCTGGAGGGAGATGAAGCCACAAACAACCCATGAGATAAGGATGGAGGAAGCTTTGGGAATTGCAGCTCATATTAAGAAGCAAGGAGCCTTCCCCATGAGGGTGCTGGCAGCAGCAACTTAGAGAAGAGCAAGGGATGAGCATGCAGAGACCTGGCCATGATGGCTGCTGCCTCAAGGGGTCAATGATCTCTCACAAAATTAGCACCACCCTGGTTCACAAAGACAGGAATAGTAACAAGGAAACCCTGAAACTGTCCAGATGTCCAGTCCCACCACAGATGACTGCTTCTCAGCTTGATGAGCCTCAGGCTTGTGCTGCAGGGAGTACATACCAAGGAAGACACAAGAGCAGAGCTGGATACACTTGGCACTTTGTCAACAATTGCCTGCTTCATGTAGCGCTCGATGGCTTGCAACATGGTACTCTGCAAGAAGACGGAAACAGGAGCAGATATGGAAAAGCTGTTAGGAGTGTGAAAGGGGAGATGCAAAGGCATGAAAAGCAGAGTGGGAGGCGGGATGGGGTGAAGTAGGAAGAGGTGAAGGGCCTAAGGCTGTCCCAAGGGAAAAGCAGCACTTACATCTGTGATCTGACAGAGCGCTCTCACAGCAGGGCCTCGGTAATTGTCATCCTTCCCAGTCATGTCTTTGGTTAAGCTGGGAAAACAGGAAGCTCTCAATACTGCACTCCTGAGCCAGCAGCTCTCAGGTGCATGCACAGTGCACACAAAGCAGCAGGCAGCCAGCATCACAGCTGAATGCCAAGCAGGTCTTGGGCAAGTCCCTCCAGGGAGGGAAGGAAGGAGGAGAAGATCAGTACTCAGGTTCCAAGCCCATCAGCAGGCTGCAGGGGCTCCTGTTCACCAAGTGAGGCTGGAGCACACACATATCCCCTAAGGCATTTGCCTTTCTTACTGAAGGCTCTTTCCTGTCCTTTCCCCATAGGCCTGTGTGAGACCATCTATGAGCCCTCGGCAGACCCTATACCCTCAGTCTCCTGACTCTCCACAGGGCCTTTCAGTGGGATGATCAGTAGTTCAGGAATGAATCATAGAGGGAATTTTGTTCCCTGGTGAAATCGCAGTCTGTACTGCTACAGGAGCAGTAAATCCTTGTCTACCTGTTGAAAGCCTTGGGATTTATGCCAGAATTCTTCAAAAAGCTTCAAGGCATTCAGACAGGAGTTAATGAAACAGCCTTTTGCAAAAGGGGACAAAACAGCAGTGCTGCCATATCATGTAACCAAAAGAGACAATCCAAACACTCACGGGCATGGGATATGGAGACACAGCACATTTCACAAACATCACTATGAGTCCAGCGTCTGTATTTTAATAGCCTTTCATAAAGGAAAAGTTTTTCATCACCAAAGGCATTCCCTATTGTCACTCTGCTTAGGGACTACAGTCATCTCCAAGAGGTTGGACAGACATTATTGGAGGGCATGTCAGTATAACAGTAAGAAAAGTGAAGTGACTGACCTGCTGGTAACAATGATCACATCTTCTGCAATAGAAGACATCTCTTTGATAGTCAGGTAACACATCCTGCGAAGAGTTGGCTGACAAGGAAAGAGGGAAGAAAGACATCAGCTGAGATGATCCCAGATAGAAAGGGATCTCAGTTTTCCCTGCATGCATAATTTCATTGTGAAAATCAGAAGAATCTGATACCTTCAGAGAGCCCTACTCCCTGAGTGTAAAAGATGACAAACCCAATACTGATTAACAAAACACCTCTTCCTCTTCTAAATCCCTCAGTCTTAGGGTGAAGCCATAGAGATACCAGACTTAGCTGGATCTACAGTTTCATCTTCCACTTGTCATTCACATGAACAAGGAGAAAAGCTTGAAACCATTAGCTAAAGGCACTGTGTTACTTCAAAAGCAAGAAAGCAAGCAATTTATATTCCTGAGTCTGGGATTTCTACACTGGTCTCATGATTTTAATGTCTTGTGGTTTGAGGGATAACTAGTGTCAATATTGCTGTGGGTAGGCACTAATTCCTGCCCTCCTCCAGGACATGCAGTCGTTAACTCTCAGCAGGAAGCAGGATCTTTTAATGCTTGGCACAAAGCACAGAAAATTCCAGCGGATCATATGTTTTAGCTGTGCCTAGCACAATGAGTTGAACGGCAATTCAGGGGTAGAAATCTCTGCCTCAAGAGCAGAGATGTTTCAGCTGAGCTGCTACAAGGTCTGGGAAGGTCTAGGAACTTGATCACTGTTTCTAAACTTCTACCCTACTCTTCCCACTCAGATCAGGTACCTCCAGACAGGACAGAAAAGCAGTGTATAAAAATGCACATCTCAAGGGACAACTTGTCCCACCACATAAATACAGAAAAGAACATGCAGACTTACATCATTGGACTGAAACAGCCTTGTCATAGCAAAGAAGGATTCGGTAGCTTCTGTGACACCAAGGTGCTCCCCCTAGAAGATGTTTGGAATGAAAGAAGTTAATCCCAGTTATCACAACCAGCTTTGGGCCTGATGCACATGTCTGTATAGGTTTCTCTCTCTTACCTGGTTTATCAGATACAGGATCTTGGTGAGGATATGAGCACATTTTCGTGGGTTTATGGGTGTCTCATTAAACACTCGAGCCTGGAAACAAGGCACAGACAAGGATGCTAACACCAACACCCCCTTGTAAACACTGTCCTGTCTGGTCTTGGCCACTGATACAAACAACACATTATGAGCAAGGTATGGCAAGACCCTGAATGACTTTGGATCAGATTTCCCCTTTACTCCTGTTAAATGTGGAACCCTTTTAAACAGCTGGTTTTGCAGTCTGGGACTGCAAAGCCAAGTGCAATGAAGGTTTGAGGGCCAAATCCTCTTCACATTTTCACCCACACAAGTCTGGATTGTGTGCTAGCTGAAACTACTCTTCTGACAGACAAATGTGAGCTCAGGAGCCAACACCATTCACAGCCTCACATGCAAATAGAGAATGCTGAAACAAGGGGGTTTGAGGATCGAGACATCACCTGTTCTTAAACAGAAAGGCGTTTACTCAGAGGGCATTTATAGACTATTCAATAACCACTCATACCCTAATCATTAACTTTTTCATCCACGAGACATCTGGGGTGTCCAAGGCCAATTTCCCATCCTTTCTGCTTTAGGATGAGCTTTCCTAGACAATTTTATTCCTTTTATTACTATTTACAGTTCACAGTCTTTAATTTGTTACAGAGACCATTTCAACCTTTTCCTTTCCTCTGTCTAATAATAAAATAAGAACTGTTGCCCATTTTTTTCAGAGCCAGCAGGGCTGTAACAAACCCACATTTCCTTGCTGAAGTTCTCCAGTGACCTACTCAAGAGTGGGAGACTTGATCCAGAATGGGGTAACAAAAGAGATCATCTGAGGATTTACCTCTTGCAAGACCGCACTCTTCTCCAGGTGCTGGAATGGGTTGGAATTCCCACCTGCAAAATAAAGAGAGAATGAAAATCTCTCCAGGGAGAGTGCTATGGGAAAGCAACCATGCCCATACTTTAAAAACAGACTGCGCATTTTGGGGTGATTTTTTTTCATTAATGCTAAGCAACCAGAGCCCGCTCTTTCAAGTAATATTAATTAGATGTCTTCATGGCAGTCAGGGAAGTCAGAGCAGACAGGACATTCTCCCATTTGTCATCCCCTCCAGAAGTAACTGACTTCGAGCCAAGGTAGACTGATTAGCTGTGAAATAACTGTGCACCACTATATCCCCAAAGACTTATTTCCAGGCCCTGGGCTGGGAGTTTGCTGACAGTTAAAGCATCAATAAGACAGGCCGAGAAACAAAAGCTTAGACGAAAAGAGGTATTGCTCATCAGACTGGTGAGTCAGGAGTGTTTTATGTCTCCCATATAAACCAATCAGGGATCCACCAGCAAAGTATTTTGGGCTCTATCACTACCAAAGAGAACAAGACAGCAGACGAGATAGGCTGGACTTAACAAGATAAATTATACTAAATAATTAAAACCCTCACCAATTAAGGATGAAATAATCAGAGGGAAAAGCACTACGATTCTTCATGGTTTCTATTAGCTTGCCTCCCAAGCATTTGTGAACTGCAGCTTCTCAAAAGCTGCCAGTTATTGATAAGCAGGTTTTAATTAGTACCTATGTTCAGCCTGGCCCTGGGACAAAATGCAGCCCTTTTCACAGCTGTTTCAGTGTTTGTTCCAAAGCCTGATCTGCTAGAGACAACACCTCCTGGGCCCAGAAGTGACTTGACCTGGGCTTGAGGCATCCTAGGCTGGTGCCAGGAGCCCTTGCTAGAGTCATCCATACACCTAAAAAGCAAACACACCTGCACTCTGGCTCTTTCCTGGTTCATAAACTGCCCTCCTCTGACTCAGGAGACATTTGCAAAGGCAGTAGGTGGTTGAACAAAGCATAGACATTTACGTGGGGCTGAGGAGAGAAGAAAATAAAGGAAAAGAGCAAAACCACCTCTAGTGTGAATATGAGCCAGTTCTAGTACGAGCATGTGAATGTGTTCCCAAAAAACCTGCCCAGCAGCACAGTATTCCCATGGTCCAGTATGTCTACAATCCCTAAATCAGCCATGAACAACGCAGTTTCACCTCTTCATCTTTCACAGCACTAAGGATCTTGAAATACAATCATACATGAGGTCTTGGTCCTCACAGCACCCTGTGTCAAAGTATTCTTCCACGGAGAAGGATGCAGGGAGGGCAGAGGCTGTGTGTTCAGGAAACTCCTCATATTGGATGACTAACAATTATTTATTCTAATTTGTAGAGACAGTCATGGGCCAAGCAAGGATCTCAGAACAATTTTATGCCCAAAATAACATGTCAAAGGGCATTTCTGAGGGAAAGCAGCTCATCCAAGCCTAGCTAAACCATCCATAGAAAGCAAAGACACAAGAAATTAAGTGGACACACTCATCTCAACAAAGACTGTCATGTTAGCCTTTACATGGAGAGAATGAGAATACAAGGCCTGTAAATTCAGGGATGCTGCACTCCACCTAATAGAGAGAACAGCACGCACTCAGCATATACATTTTGGACATATACACAATTCACAGGAGAAAGGCAGGCACAGTAAATGCTAAGAATCTTCATTTGAGACAGAAGCAGCAGGATGAGAAGTAAATGTAATGGCAAAGAAAAACAGTTGTGAAGCAGGCAAGCAGCAGTGGCAGAAAGAAGAGAGTTCTGAGAGCTCCTTGTAGGAACAAAATCAACAAGAGCCATCACCATAATACAAGGAAATGCATCTCCTGCCAGCCTTGGCCATAGGTAACATCACTATCTTGAAGAGTGTGGCAGGTGCAAATGAAGAATACCCCCCAAAAGGAAAGTCAAGAGCAATTCCTCTCCCAGAGCTGCCTCACTAAATTCTCTGCTTATCAAGACATCACTGGACACTTTGGACAAGGGAAACAAAGGCAAAGCATTTAATTCACATTAAGATAAAAAGCAAGCAAAGTCACACAGAGCAGTCACCAAGATTTACGCTGAATCAATTTGCTTCAGGATGCATTGATTTGTAATGCAGAGCAATCTGCACAGAGAGCTTCATAGGAAGATGAAAAAGATATCACAAGGCACAACTCTGAAAGTAAACACTGTCTTGTGAAGCATCAGTTCTACCTGAATTACATACCACAGAAAATATCAAACTTTTCCCTACTACTCAACCTAAAGTTTTGAATGGCTAAGCAATCACTTCATATTTCTTTGGTGATCTTAGCTTTCCTAATGCACTGGTAGTTGCAGCGATTGCATTGGAAGGGCAGACCATGCATGTCAGAAGAGGTGGCAGAACCTTGAATTGGATTCTACCTGGCTTTAGGACCTGGTTTGAGAGCTGGGTGACTGTGAACAGGGCTAACATGCACAATATTTAGTCTCAGACTCTGCATCTGGTGATGTGGCCGGTAACCTTGGTGTGCTGAGCCAATGCAACCGGTCTAGCCTCTGGCTGCAGCTGTGAGAAAATGTCAGCGGACTGTTCTAGCGCTTCCATAGTGCTTCCCACCAACCACCCCTGCTGCCCAGCTCTCTTGGGAGTTGCCCCTCACAGCACCCCCCACTACTCACAGGAGGGGTCCCCACTCAGAGCTCCCCTCGTACCCACAGGAGGGGTGCCCCCTCACTGATCCCCTCCACAGAGAGATCTCCCCCCTCACAACTCCCCCCACTACCCACAGGAGTGATTTCCCCCTCACACTCCCACGCCATACCCACAGAGGGGTCTCCCTCATTAGATGTCCCCCATATCCACAGAAGGGTCTCCCCCTTCACAGCTCCCCCCCATACCTACAGAAGGGTGTCTTCCCTCACAGTCTCCCCCCTCACAGCTGCCCCCCATACCCACAGTGGGGTGTCTCCCCTCACAGCTGCCCCCCAATACTCACCGGAGGGGTCTCCTCCCTCACATCTCCCTCCCATATCCACAGAGGGGGCTCCCCCGTCACAGTCCCACCCCACACCCACAGAGGGGTCTCTCCCCTCACAGCCTTCCCTCACCCGACTCCTCGTCCTTCTTGTCGAACTTCTTCAGCATGATGCTGCCGACCGGCCCCTCACTGCGGCCCTCCCACCCCGTGGCAGTGCTAGCGGCACTCCTAATCCCAATCCCAATCGCGAACCCAATCCCTATCCCGATACCGGCCCCGCCCCCTCCCC